>PVIU01001746.1:0-73767 GCA_004026605.1 Ondatra zibethicus
CTGACAATGGGGACTGACTGAGAAGCCAATGATAATGGCACTGGGATTTGATTCTACTGCATGTACTGGCTTTTTGGGATCCTAGTCAGTTTGGATTCACACCTTCCTAGGCCTGGATGGAGGCGAGAGGGCCTTGGGCTTCCCACAGGGCAGGGTAACCTGCCCTCTCTTAGGACTGGAGGGGAAAAGGGGAGGGGAGGGGGAGGGGGGAGCGGGAGGGAAATGGGAGGAGCGGAGGAGGTGGAAATTTTGAATGGTATTATTTATAATGCAATAATAAAAAAATTAAATGTGAAAAAAAACTTATGATGGCTGAAAATATCTGTGAATTTAGTGAAGAATAAAGAATTACAGCCCCCCCACACACCCCATTTGACAAAAAGTACTCACTCTTTCTTCTCTGGTAATAATTTTAAATTAACCACAAAATGCATTTAAATCAAAAGAGATATTTTAAAGACTAACAGATGTGAAGATCTGTTTTCAAATTAAATCTGTGAAAGCTACTGAGCTCCATTCAAGAGAAAAGAGAAAGAAGCAACCTATGGTCCCACCTGGCTGTGATGACCAAGGACCACAACAAAGACCACTGTCGGCATGATAGCCCTAACAGTGTGAAGGAAGCATTCATACTATGGCAGTTACAAACAGCTTCTAATTGGACTTAAGTTCTACTCAATGGGAGGAAAATAATGCCTGATTCTGGAAAGCATGTGATTTTTTTTTAGAACAGTTGATGAATAATCTGTTATGTAAGTGTAAAATATTTTCTTTATCTTCTGTTGAGGGGCATGGAAGTTGTTTCCCAGTTCTGGCCATTATGAGTAAAGCAGCAACATGTTTGGCAAGTGCTTTCCATAATAGCTGTACAATCTGCACTCCCAAAAGCAATTGTGAGTGTTCCTCTTAGTCCACATCCTCACCAGCTTGAGCTATCACTGTGTTACTGACTTAGCCATTCTGATAGATATATGATGAAATCTCAAAGTAGTTTTGTTTTGCGTTTCTCAGATGGCTAAGAGTGTTGAACGTTTCTCTAAGTGTCTCTCCATCATTTGAGTTTCTTCTATTAAGAATTCTCTATTTCAGATATGTACTCCTTATTTTGACTGAATTATTTGTTTTATGATATCTAATTTCTTAAAATTTTATATATTTTGTATATTAGTCCTCTTATTGAATGTAGGGTTGATCTTTTTGTTTTGTTTTGTTTTCTATAAATCTATTTATTTATTTTACATCTCAGTCACATTTTCTCTTGCCTCCTCTCCTCTCTTGTCTTCCTCCACCACTGCCCAATTCTGTCCCAACCACCAATCCATTCCTCCTCCCTTTCCATTTAGGAAAGAGCAGGTCTCCCGTGAGTATCAACAAAACATGACATATCAAATTGAGGTATGGCTAAGCAACTCTCCATGTATTAAGGCTGGGTAAGGTGACCCAGTTTGAGGAATAGGGTCCAAAAAGTCAGTGAAAGTCAGAGTTAGCTCCTGTTCCTACTGTTAGGAGTCCTACAAGAAGATCAAGCTACACAGCTGTAACATATATGCAGAATGCCTAGGGTGATATGATAGTATACCTAAGCAATGCCAAAGCCTCGATTAGGGAACTCCTACAGCTGATAAACACCTTTAGTCGAGTGTCTGGATATAGGATTAACTCAAAAAGAATCAATAGCCCACCTATATATGAATGATAAACTGGCTGAGAAAGAAATCAGAGAATCAACACCCTTTACAATAGCCTCAAATAATAAAACAAACCTTGGTGTAGCTCTAGCCAAGCAAGTTACAGACCTGTAAGACGAGAACGTTAAGTCTTTGAATAAAATATTGGAGAAGATAACAGAGGATAGAAATATTTCCCATGCTCATGAATCTGTGGGATTAACATAGTAAAAATGGCCACCCTACCAAAAGCAATCTGCAGATTCAATGCAGTCCATCATAAAATCCCAAAATAATTTTTTACAAACATTGAAATAATAAAACTCAACTTCATATGGAAAAACAACCCAGGATAGCTAAAACAATTCTATACAATAAAAGAACCCCAGGGAGTGTCACCATCCCTGATTTCAAGCTCTACTACAGAGCTACAGTAATAAAAAAAAATGCATGGTAAGGCATAAAAACAGACAGGTAGATCAATGAAATTTAATTAAGACCCAGATGTAAATCCACACACCTATGAACACCTGATTTTTGACAAAGAAACCAAAATTATACAATGGGGAAAAATCTTCAGCTAACTGGATGTCACCATGCAGAGTACAAATAGATCTCTATCTATCATCCTGCAAAAACTCAAATCCAAGCAGACCAAAAACCCCAACATAAATCCAGATACACAGAACTCGATAGAAAAGAAAGTGGAAAATAACCTCAAATACACTGGCACAGGAGACAACTTCCTGAACAGAACACCAGTAGCACAGGCATTAAGATCAACAGTTAATAAAAGGGAGCTCATGAAACCAAAATGTTTCTGTGAGACTAAGGACACTTCCAATAGGACAAAATGGCAACCTACAAAATGGGGAAAAAAATCTTCACTAACCCCTCATTGTATATAGGACTGATTTCCAAAATATGTAAAGAAGTCAAGAAACTAAATATCAAAACAGCAAATCCAATTTTAAAATGGGGTACAGATACAAACAGAATTTCAATAGAAGATTCTCAAATGCCTGAGAAATACTTGAGATGTCCAGTATCCTTAGCCAACAGGGAAAGGCCAATCAAAATGTCTCTGAAATTCTATATTATGCCTGTCAGATTGGCTAAGATCAAAAACACAAGGGATAACTCATGCAAGGGGAACACTTATCCATTGCTGGTGGGAGGGCAAACTTATTCAGCCACTTTGGAAATCAATATGGTTATTTCTTAGAATATTAGGAATTCATCTATCTTAAGACCCAACATTACCACTATTGGGCATATACCCAAAGGATGCTCAATCATATCCATAAAGACACTTGGAAGCTTTATTTGTAATAGGCAAAATCTGGAAACAACCTAGATGTCCTTCAACAGAGAAATGGGTAAAGAAAATGTGGTACATTTACATAATGGGGTATCACTCAGTGGTTGTAAACAAGGCTGACTTTTTACCATTCTGATGGTTTCTACTTTGTCCAAGTGCTGATGTTCTTTTTCTTACAGAAGCCTTTGAGTTTCATGAGGTCCCATTTACTAATGTTGATCTTAACACCTATGCTAATGGTGTTCTGTTCAGAAAGTCTTCTCCAGTGCCAATAAGTTCAATGATATTCCCCACTTTCTCTTCTATCAGGTTTCATATATCTAATTTTGTGTTCAGGCCTTTGATCCATACAGAGTTGAGTTGGAAGAATGATAAGGATGGGTCTATTAGCTTTCTTCTGCAAGCAGCCATCCAGAGTTTGACCAACACCATTTATTAAAGATGCTGATTTTTTTCCCATTATGTATTTCTGGCTTCTTTATCAAAAATAAGTTGTTCATAGGCATGTGGATTTTTGTTTGGGTCTTCAATTCGGTTTCATCAATTAATGCCTGTTTTTATGCCAATAACATGCTATTTTTAGTACTATAACTTTGTAGTACAAATTGAAGATGATAATAGTGATACATTAGCAATTCATTACTTGGAATTATTTTAGTTATCCTGTGTTTTTTGTGTTTCCATATGAAGCTGGGTATTGTCTTCTGAAGATGTGTGAAAAATTTTGTTGGGTTTGCATTGAATTTGTATATTGGTTTTGGTAAGATGACTATTAATCCTAATACTATTAGTCCTACCAATCCAGGTGCATGCGAGATCTTTCCATCAAATACAACCTTCCCAAATTGATAGAAATTTGACATTCTACAAAATAGCTCTAAAATATACACCTGATTTTCTAGTAGTAAGATGATTTTAGAATGGAAAACAATTTATCCATTAGTATCTTCTATTCAATTGTGCAATAATATTCTTGATCTTGTTCTCAGGAAGCTTTTGTTTGTCTTAGAGATTTAACTTTATAACAGTCTATCTGGTGTGATGCAGTGAATTTCCTCACACTGTTGAGTAACATCTGATGTTATATTATCATCTATCTATCTATCTATTTTTCTTTCATATCGTATATCTTTCTATCATATATCTATCAATCTATGTATGCATATAAGCATATGTAAATCCTTTTATAATTTAGAGGATCTCAAAAATATTTGCTACCATATAAATATAATACCCAAATAGATATGCATTAGGAATTCTTTTGCCACAATTCTTAGTAATAATTTGTATCATTGTTTATTTCCATCATCAAATTTCTCAATCTATTAGACTAGACCCACTATCTCCATTCTTTTAATCTCCTTTTTCTTCTCTGTACTCTACTTTTTCTTCCTCCTCATACTCCTCCTGTTCATGCTTCTGTTGTTTTGAGACGGGTTTGTACTTTGTAGCCCTGGTTAACCTCAAAATCACAATACAGATAACATTCATTTTGAACTTGCTTCAATCCTTCTGCTTCTGTATACCAAGTGTTGGGAAGGAGCCATCATGCAAAGATTCTTTTTTGTTTTCTATTTTAATGTTTTGTATGCCATGATAGGTGATCAATGACCAAGGCCAAAGCCACTAGTCATATACTCCAATCTTTTCTCTGACAAGAATTCATGTTTTTTAATGACTTGTCTGTCCTTTGAATTTATTGAACTTTTATTTGCATTAGACTGAAAGGAGAGAATATTCATTATTCTCTACCATGTCTTTCACAGTGTATATTCTTGCACAGTCAATCCTCTAGCTGTTGCCTTTCTCATTTTTAAGAATGAAACATTCAGAGTACCTTTCCCCAAACCCAATGAGAACACTTTCCACCTTAGTTGTCTACCTCAGTGGTTTCTACACATGTATCTTGCTGGCAATATTAAGAGAATGCCTAGTAGGTACCAGGAAGTGACCACAGGAGCATCAAGCAAAGTACATTTTGTTGGGGTGGGGAGCTACATCTAAAGAATTAAGGAATTAAGAAAGGAGATTCGATGGGTTGGAGTGTGGCTCTGTAATGAAGTGCATATTTAACATGCATAAAGCTTTCAGTTCCATCCCAAGTGATAAGAGCAGTAAGGGTGAAAGGAAGAAGAAAGAGGAAGAAGGGAGAAAGAGAATGAGAAGGAATTGTAAATCCTAATTCAAAAAAGTTCTGAGTTATTTAGAATATAAATGGTTTTTAAATTTTCACCAAGAACGTGTGTTGTATTATTGTTTCTTTTATTTCCTATAAGACCTTCATAAACACTAAGATCTCCATGTTTGTAATGTAAATATCTGCTTTAACTGCTCCATAGACTATTTCTAGAATGGAATAAAATAATTTTAAAAGGCCCTTAACATTTCCACAGGATTGGGTATATAGGTAACTGGTAGAAGCCTAACCTAGTATACATAACATCCTAGGTTATATCCTGCAGTAGTAACACAATTCTGTAATCTCAGCATTTAGGATGTAGAGACAGAAATATCAGAAGTTTAAGGTCATCTTCAGATACATAAAGATTCAATGGCAGTTTAGGATATATAAGATCTATCTCAAAAAAACAAATAAAAACAAAATAAAGTTGAATTATTTAAATAGAAATCATCACATAGATTTTAGATTTGAATAGAAGATGTATCTGTTATATTTTTCAGAAGCTGCTCTACTCTTCTCAAGAACTCTGGTGATATGTGTTCATTGAGTTCACACTATTAGTGGCCATTGTATTTTGATAGCTGAGTATAAGCAACTATATTTTTAACAGAAAATCAGAACAGTTTTGAGAAGCATATAAACATAATAATACTGCCTAATATACACAGGGCCAATTAGCTAGGATATTTTGAATATATTGCTGATGTCCTTATCAGCTCACAGCAGAACTTGTCAGGACAGATGTGCTGGCCTAGATAACTGAGAGAAGCAGGGACACAATGAGTTGTAGCAATAGGCAGAAAGGGTCACTGAGATTGTCCTCCATTTATATTTCATTTCCTAATGATGAATATCTAAGGCATAGAGTTTGTGATGTACTTTATGTTAACGGTAAAGAACAGCAGCTACTGTACCACAAGTTGAGTCATTTTTCCCCATTTCATTTTCTTCTTTGATCCTGAATTTTGTTACATACATATGAAGGAAGATGGAGACAGGGAACTGGACTAGAAGCTCATCTGAGGACATTTTTAGCTTGCATTTTTATTATACTTTACCAACAGGGTACTTAAAACCCACTCTAATTTCCTATAATTTATTTTTTACTGTAAAGTCAGCCATAGTGAAAAATATCTCTGTGGTATGCTCAGTAGTGTGCCTCTAACAACATTCTGCTTACTGCATGAGAGTCTCCAGGATGAAGCCACTGAAAACAATCAGGATCTTTTTAAAAGAAAGAAATGAAGAATCAACACAGTCCATGATTTACTTTGAAAGGCAAATGGTTTGTTATCTTGTTAATATTTTAATTGGCATTGTGTAAAGCTATCTGTTTACTGACCTGCTACAACCAAGTCACTAGTCTATGTTTTTTCCTCCCTTTGATATTCAGCCATCAAGGTTATTTTAGGACACGGAGGTTTCAGTCTGTTAGCATTTACTCTACCAATCATCTGAAACACAATTTTAAAATCAAAATGTCAGTAGCTTTAGGCATAAAAAGTCTTATAACAAGCGCTATACACTGAATAAGTTTGGAGCTTACTAAACATGAATGATAATATTTGATCATAGTAGAAAGTGGACAATGCCCCATGACACACTAAGCACCTAGCGGTATTTCATGAGTGAGTTCTCGCAATATCACCATGATGTCGCAGCTTTTATCCCTATGTGTTTAGTAGATGAGGAAACCGTGGCACGTGAAGACTGAGTGATTACATTTGCCTTCCTCACACCTAAGATTTTTAAGGAAAAAGATTAAGTTCATGCAATTGTTTTAAAGACTCTTGTGTTCTTATTGCATTGAAAATTAGTATTTACTATTTTTTTTAGAAAAATTCAGAAACCCATCAAAACAAAGGCCTAATTCCTCTGAAGCAGTCAGTTTGTATGTTCATGTATCTTTAAAAACAACAACAACAACAACAAAAACAATGAAACAAGACCATGCTGTTTGTATAACATTGGGAAGCTTCTTTTTGTACTTTTATCATAAACTTTTTAATACTTTATTACAAAAGTTATTTTAAAATAACATTATTTATGTATCATTAAGCATTTAAATTTAAGGCAAACACCAGCAACAAGTGGTCTTGATTAATAAGGAGATGCACCATAGAATTACTTACATTACTCTCTTTTTATCAGGGGAAACAATTTTTCCTGCCCATCCTAGGTGTATTGGCTGATGTCCAGGAAATAGGTTCCTTCCTCACTGTTTCCCCGTCCTTACTCACTCCAGTTGGTTTCTCTTCTTCCCCAAGAGTACATCCCCTGCCTTACCATTCTACAATTTCCATTTTCCTCTTCCTATTCCTATTGCTTGAGGACAGCTGGAATATAACAGTTTCTACAGAAAATATGGTGGGTGATCCGAGAGTCTCTGGAAGGTGGACTATCATGGAGATACACATAAGCTGAAAGGGAGTGGGGAGTATGATGGACAGCATCACATCGACAGGTTTTGAACCTGATTTCCAGATCCAAACAAACTGAAAACTGACTATGAGCATAGTAACCTCACATGCATGCTGTAGAGTGCCAAAACGAGGGAGGGGACTGCAGCCGAGGAGGGAATGCATCAGGGATGCTCAGCTGATCATAAACAGAAGAGCTCCAAGTTCTTGAAAAGCCAGTCCAGGGTGGAATAAAGGAGAGTGGCATAAAGGTGAAAATCCTCTTCTAAAATTCTCCTTTGGGAGTTTCTCTGTTGAAAGGAAAAGGAATACTGTTTGTTTGTCTGGCATTTTACTTGCACTCAAATTCGTTGGCAAGCTCCAAACGTAGACATAAAGTAAAGTAATTAGGAAGCTAATACAAATTGGGTAACTAACTCTAGGAAATTGAAAATAAGCAAATATTAATATGCATATGGTATTGGCTCAGTAATGAATAAAACTTCATGTGATAATTTATGTGCGTGTGTGTGTGTGTCTCAGCATGAATTTGGACACGTGGAAATGGAGAACGGAGAAGACAGCTATTGGAGGAGCAGAAATAAGGTGCTGGCTGTGAAATATAGAGAAATTATCTGTAACAGTAAAATAAATAAAATTATAGGTATTATTTACTTAAAAAATAGAGATTCAGAATCCAGCTGCGGTGGTTCATGCCTATTATCTAAGCACTTGAGAAGAGGAAGCAGGAGGATTAGGAGTTTAAGGCCATCCTTGGCTAGCTAGCAAGTTCCAAGCTTACAGCATAAGAAGCAGCTGAAGAAATTGTTACCATTTATATTTAGAGCTGCACTTCAAGTATGACTTTCACATGTGTGACTAGAGTGCTTCCTATAGTCACATGATACTCTAATAAAATATGACTTCCAGTGCGACTTGCACATGTGTGACTATAGTCATGTGATACTCTAATAAAATAAGAGAAGCACAAATGCTACCCACAGAGTGGCAGCCTTACACACACATTCACATGGAGACCTTCCACACACATTCACGTGGAGACCTTACACATGAATTCACATGGAGACTTTCCACATGCATTCACGTGGAGACCTAAAACACATTCACATTTCTAGTTTTATTATTGTCTAAGAGTCAGAAATGATCCCCGTGCTTTTATCACCCTTGGCATGCCTCCTGCCACACAGGACTGCTTCTGCCAATCACTTTCCTTCAAATCCCCCTAAGATATTCATTATCAGAGAACTGCCAAGTAGTTCTATCAAGAAACCTATACACAAGCCATCACCTGTCACATTTTATAGCATCTTTCTGAAAAGACCCTGTCCACCAGGGGCTTTGGGACCTATTTCCCCTTTCCCAAGAATTCCTTTTGTGTGGATTTTGTCTGTCAGAAACCAGTCTCCCCACTGAATTAAAAGCATAATCTTGAAGCCAGCTCCTTAAAGATACAAGGTAGCCCCTAGTTCTCCAATTCCCCACTCAACCCACTTGCTGGACTTGTCCTCAGCAGATCCATCTCCATTTAATGCTAACCCTTCTTGAGAATGTGCCTAGGCGATGATTTAGTGCTTAAAAACATTTCCTGCTCTTACAGAGGACCTGGGTTTGATTCCCATAACCCGAATGAGAACTGGTAACTCCAGTTCATGGGGATCAGACACTCTTTTCTGACCTCTGTGGCTACTGAACACACATACATGTTGTGTGGGTACTGAACACACATACATGTTGTGTGGCTACTGAACACACATACATGTTGTGTGGGTACTGAACAAACATACATGTTGTGTGGCTACTGAACACACATACATGTTGTGTGGCTACTGAGCACACATACATGTTGTGTGGCTACTGAGCACACATACATGTTGTGTGGCTACTGAGCACACATACATGTTGTGTGGCTACTGAGCACACATGCATGTTGTGTGGCTATGGAACACATGTTGCAAGGAGGGCCGCTTGTTGGTTCCTGGCCACTCAGCTAGCTTAGACCTGAAATAATCACACAGAAACTGTATTAATTAAATCACTGCTTGGCCCATAAGCTCTAGCTTCTTATTGGCTAACTCTTACATTAATTTAACCCATTTTTATTAATCTGTATATCACCACGAGGTTGTGGCCTACCAGCAAAGTTTCAGCACATCTATCTCTGGTGGCTCCATGGCATCTCTCTAATTCTGCCTTCTTCCTCCCAGTATTCAGTTTAGTTTTCCCTAACTACCTAAGTACTGTCTTGCTATAAGTCCAAAGCAGTTTCTTTATTCATTAATGGTAATCACAGCATACAGAGAGGACTCCCACATCACATACATGCAGGGCATACATGAACAAAAAACACCGGTACTTATAAAAATTTTACATCAATAAATCCTAAAAAAGTAATTTGAAAGAGTCATCTATTCTATACTTGTAGTCTCCTGTCTAGTGTTTAGTTGTGCCCTGATTCTGTCAATAAATACATACTAACCTGTATATTTGTTCACTGTATGCTCTCACCCGTACCCATGTTCCCTTCAATAAATATTAATTTCATGAGCTCAAGGGAGTTTTTATTTGTGCTTCTATTCCAGCACTCAGGGAACAGCATTTGGTCATCCAAAATATTTCTGAACACAGAACTATAAAATCTTTATTTTGAAACATCACAATGATTTTAAAAGACATTTTAGCACATAATATATGGTATATAGGGTCTGATAAATATTTGAATTATCCAATGTAGGCTTTAAAAATCTTGCACTGATATACATATGCAAATCAAATGTGTGAAACAAATGCAAATATATTTCACTATTTACATCACCATGCTTGCATGTTATGAACACACCAGTATAACATGATATAAAAATAGTTATGTATTTGCAATATAAACAAAAGCAATATTTGCTAAATATCCATTGTAACTGCCTACAAATTTGAATCTGCTTCCTGACAAATGTTGCAAGACCCTCAGGAAATACAAGCACGTACATTTTTAGTTAAACACGAAGTGCTTGTTTTTCTGAATATGGGATGTGGTAAAATCATTATTAGGTTTCATTATGACAGAAACTTCACAAACCTAAGATGACATCTTGACAAAGTCCATTTGTAACACAAGTCTCTGTTACATCACTTTCTCTGTCTTGTTTTTCTTTGCCTTGTTTTTTTTTTAATTTTTCCCACCCTCTTCACCTAGAGTATTTCCAGAAGTCAAATGATGTATTGATAAGCTTTTCAGAAAATAAAATAGTACTTAACAGGGTAATTTTTCTTCCATCAATACCTTAGCCATTGTAATCTTATCCCACAGACCACAAATATGTACTAACTGCACATGATCGTGAATAGTATTCCTTTTCCAGTTGCTGCATGTTAAAGACTATTATTCCTTGCTTTGTCTAAGCATGAGAACTTTAAGAGGTCATCAGTTAATCTGACAGTGGAAGACACATAAACAATGCAAGGACCACTCTGTGATGTGTGCATGTATGCCTAAGTACACACAATAAATATTTGACTATATTATGTACACCCTTCAAGAGAATTGTGATGTACATGTTTCTTCATTTGTTCTTAGAGATATTTAACTGTGCTATAAGCCTTCAGTAGCCAGAGGAGATTGATTCTAGAACCCTGATGTGTGCTGCAAACTCTATAGGTTCCCAAGATGTTTATAGAAAATGGTTTAGTATTTTCATATATACTATGCATATTGGCTGTGTATTTTAAACCATGTCTATATTACTAAAATACTTGTACAGTGTAAATACCATATAAATAATTATCATATTATGTTGTTTAGGAGATAATGACAAAAATATCTATGTAATTTCACATGATTTTTCCCAATTATTTTCTATCTGAATATTATTGAATCCACAAGTGCAGGAAGCATGCATGTTGAAAGCCAACATATTTAATATGGAATTTTTACACATCTCCAAAAGAGATCAGTCTATGATCTTGAGGATTTGTTATGTGGATAAACGTAGCAAAGATACTTAGCCTTTTGATAAAGAAGTAGCTAATTTTCAACCTTTCATTTGTTTAAAGGCATATTCATTTATATACATATGTATATGTATATGTGTGTACATGTATATACATATAACCTGGGAATTACTTAAATTTTGAGACTGTTTATTAAAAATTTAAGAGAATTCCTCAGCAAATGATCTAGACCAGGAGGAACTGAAAAGATTCTACATAAACAACAAAATTATTTGGACTGATTTTATAGTTAGACAAACTTGTGTTGACACTTGTTCAAGGAGACCTAGAAAAAAGCCATCAGAACTGTGGCTGGGTAGGGGAGGTAGCTATACTGTGGGACATAGAATCTTGGTGACTTAGAACAGTGGGTTGTCCACTGTGCTGTCACGTCTCACACACTCCTTGTACAAATACCCGCCTTTTCCTGTGTATTAGAACTACTTATGAAGAGATGAGACTGTGCTTACGAAATCTCCCAGCAGGCTGTGTGTGCCCTTTACATTAGGGTTGCTGCCAGTTTACTTCAAAGTTTGCCATGTATGAAAAAATGGCCATACTCTCCCTTTCCCTTGTGTATAACACTGTGTGAGATCTAACAACAAGCAAACACTGACTTCTTTCTGAAACAGCACACACTGGATGAGGATGCTATATGACCCCTTCCTGAAACTGAGTGGTTAAGATGCCTAATTTGAAACATGTTTAAGACTCTTTCAGTACAGCAGGTGTCATGAAAATACTCTGTATATTCTTCTTAAAATACGTTCACAATATATATTGTCTCTGCAAAATCATTCACCCCAGTCAGGTCTTCAGATTTCTGCTCATACACTTTAGTATAAATTAAGTGTTTGTGTGTGTGTGTGTGTGTGTGTGTGTGTGTGTGTGTGTGTGTGTAAAGTCAAATGTTCATATATAGTTACAAGAGATGTAAGAAAGAAAACTAATGGGGTTAAGGAGCTTACTAGAAACTAGGTGAAATGTATTGCATCTGAGATCTTTGATTAAGGCCTTCTCAGAGATTAGGATTAAAGCCAAATGAAAGCGAAAATATCTCAAGATCTGGGTAGAGTACGCCTGTCACAGAAGACATATGAGACAACAATAAGATAATTTTGTGTAGTACAAGGGCATTGCCATTATCCTATGTGCGTTTGAAGGTCAGAAAGAACACAATCTGCTGATTAAGTTGCCTGGAACCTAAAACAAAGCTAAAATACAGAAAGTGCTCAGTAATTTCTCAGAAAAGCCGAGTGTCGAGCCTGGAATTCTCCCTCAGTTTGGTGTAGAGCCATGGCAGGAGTTCAGATTTTGTTCGGGTTTTACAGCTAAAACCTTCCTTTCTTTACCAAAAGGTCAGAGCAAGCCTAAGACTCCTACAGTTGTTAGCCCAGGCTTTGTAATACAGCTAGTGAAATTCCTTCCATAACAGCAACTCATGACTCTTTCTTTCTTCGTTTTAACCTCCCCATTTGTGTTTGTTTGTTCATGTATATTTCAGTGTGTAAGACATAAAGTATGAATAAAAGGTCTTACTGGAACTAAAAGTCCAAAATGTGTTTTTTAAAGGAAAAAAATTGACTTCATGGGGAGAAAAAAAAATTTTCCAAAACATGATACCCTTCAAATTATTTTGTATTGCAATTAATATTTCAGAGCAAAACTGTATCTTCACTGGAAGGATCCAGTTTCTACTAACAATAGTCTATTTTCAATTGTCCAGTTTGTGAATTCTTTAGTTATATTAGTATTTCTTCTTTCTTTTATTTTTCCTTTTGTTTGTTTTGTTCCCCATAAAGCTCCAGGAACTTACTACTTCATAACAGCAAAAGGAAAGCAGGGGAGACCCAAAGTGCAAAACATCAACTTCATGATGGTTTTTAACTTGGAAATATTTCATACTATTCAACAATTCCAGCTCACCACACACCTGTTTGAACATAGTAAACGAAGAACAATTTTCTCTTCTTTCTACTCAAAAGTACTTAAAGTTTTTCTTTACTATAATAATTTGAAATAATTTATGAATATGCTTCCTGTCTACATGTGAAATGCTGCACATTCTGACTCAGGATTCAAGTTCAGGTCGCAATAAAAACCACACAAGAGCACAATTTGCATCTTTAAATTATCATCCTCCAAGGACAGAATCTAATAATACCTAAACAATATTTTATGAGAAATCAGAACTCAATTTTTTGCTAATATTTAATATGGTATGAGGACAAAAGTTCAAGTAGATTAAGGAACCTGAATTCACCACATAAAAAGACAATGCTTTCTGGTTTGGTTCTTCTCTAAATTAAGAATAGTTAGTTTTTACCTCAAAGGTTGTTCTCAGAAAGGGGTTCCAAGAATAAGGCTTTCAGAACAGAAGAGTCAATACCACTTGAGAAACTATTAGGTACCACTTTTCAACTACTGGCTGTGATACTCCGAGAGCTGGACTCATTTCTTAGAACTTGGGCAAGTGTCCCAGTTGACTCTAAGGCATGCTAATTCTGTAAATCAGGGTTCTAAAGGTTAAAGGGAATTGTGTATGCACAGAAGAGAAGTGTTCTGATGACTCTAATAGCAGATATTAGCTACTGTTATGGTGATGTTCATGAATATTTTAAGCAAACGTTTACACAAAGAATGGTGCTGGCTGATTAGATCCTGTGAGAGAGAATACATATAGGCCTTTCCCTTAGTAAAGTTAGCTTAAAAGAAGTCAACAGGAAACTGACCACTAGAGTTCTGTGGGATTAAGTGCTGTAATGACACTATGGTGCCAAAACTGGAATGTCTAAGTCAAGCCAGGACACAAAAGAAATTCTCTAGTGACCTAAGACAATGGTCTCTGGGGATAAATGCTAGTTACCCAGGTAGATAAAGAAACGAGGCCATTTTCTAGCCATTGACAGTTGAGGTCATGAAAAGTCGTAGAGTATGAGAAAGCGTCTTAATGAGAGGACTGAACACGTGTTAGGGGGCTATGAGCACAAGGAAAATTGAGATCAAAGCTCTGCAGCCCATTTCAAGGAAGGTTTTTTTTGGCACAGAACCATCTTACCTGGCAGGGCTCTACCAAGCACTGGAAACAGTGAAGGTTTAGAGTCAGGGAAATTTTACAATGTGACATTACTCTGGAGACCAGAAAGTCAATTCTGTTCCACAACAAAGAGACAGTGGCCTTTAGCCAGGCCCAAGGGCAGGAATGCGATGGGACTGAAGGACAAAAGTGATTTAGGAGGTGAAGGTGATGTGACATGGTGATTGCAATGACACTGAAGAGGCACGCATAAGAGCTTGTCACTTTTTTTCGACTTTCAAACTTTGTATATGCATATGTGTGACTTTGGTGAGGCAGATGTGTGCATGTTTATGTGTCTGCACAGTGTGCAAGTGTACATATATGTGCATGGATGTGTATATGTGTAGGCCAGAGATCAACTTCAGGTGTTGCAGAGGAGACTTGCTTTGTGTGACAGGGCCTCTCACTAGCCCCAGGAATTCACTTATCTTTGCCTCCAAAGTGCTGGTATTACAAGCAGGCACCACCTTTTTACTGGGTGTTTGGCTTTTAACTGGGGTGCTGGGAATTGAACTCCAGTCTTCATGCTTCTGCAGCAAGCACTTTACCAACTCAGACTGTCCTCCCAGCCCCAATATTTTAAAACATGCAACTCTTATTTTTTTTCCTAATGGGATATGACATTTTAAAGTAAGTCAAAGATTCTTTTTGATTCATACTTCTTAAGAATCACACAAATAAATGTGTTCTCCTCAAATTTCCTGGATCTATGGCAAGTATTAGATGCCACCTCATTGTCACATACACTATCTTCTAAATTTGAATATTCAGATAACAACATCTTTATGAGGGAACCCTCCCTCTGAACGCCCTTTGCTTTCTTCAGACCTATTAGAACAAATATAAAGAAGCTAAACTTGATTTATCACTTGAGACAACTACCCAGTTCACTTACGCAGCCAGAGCAAACCCTCTGCTGAGTCCCACCAATTAGTCCATGAACACAAGCTTAGTAAGTGTGGAGCGGCTCCTCACTGGCCCTGGCAGTGTGACAAATCGCTGGGGTGTGTACACAAGTGAAAGAAAGACAAGATGAACTTGTGTTCCAGGTGTGGGAAAGTAACAAATGGGTGTTGCCAAGCACACCCAGAACTGAGTGATTCCAGTGGCACTTGGGTTAAAACCTGCTAATAGCAAAGAACCTACTAGAATTGAAGAAAGATTAGGGTGTGGGCTGTAGCTGAAAGAATCTAATGATATTTTATTTCTCCCTTTTCCCTCTTTGTATAAGAAAACAGACCCGTATGCATGAATGGAGCAGGATGTTTATCTTCTTCCTTCAGGTGGGCTCCACCTAGTACTTACAAATTTTGGAAAACATGTTGGAGCTAATTAGTCATGGGGGAAATTAGTCCAAGCAAATTAATCACTCGCATGGACTGTGGAGTTGCAGCACTCTGAGGTTCTGAGATTATTCAGTGGCTCCTCCTGCTTTCCTATTTTCTATTACAGTAAATTCATCCACAATGCTAAGGTGCCTTGCTAAGCAATTAGTTATATTTTCCTACATCATTTTCTTGATATAGTCCCAGCCCATTACCCAGGAAACACTTACTTTGAGAAAAACCCTCCAGATTTCTCCATTTTTCTCTACATGAGAAATTGCTATATAGTGGATAGAAATACATCCAACACCTCCCTCTCTTCCTTGCCACATACCTTCATCAAGAATCTTAAAGAGTGTTACGATTACGTAGTTTGGGGATGCTTTTTGAAAGCCTTGAAATCAGAAGATGTGCCAATGACTATATTTCTTCTTCTATCTTCATTAAGCGTCCCTGAAGGGATTAGAGTCAACACTTGTCAGATTTAGTTTAAAGACCAGACTATTAGGACAAGAAATAGAAGTTCAGCAGAGAAGATTCATGACTAGAATAAATATGAAAAAGCAAAATTCCATGTATGCAACATCTTAGTGAAATCTGCAATGGTATTTTTTCATACATCTTTTCTGTGGGTATTTAACCTACAAGTTCTGGAGTTCTCATTATGGCTTTTTATAAATGCTTCTGATGTGTCTGGATTATATAAAGTCACGGAGCTAGAACACAGATTTTTCTCCCAGTGTCTAGGTAGCCTCTATGTTCTCATCTTCCTAGCCCCACGTTTGCCCTATATTTCTGCATTTCCACATGTCCCAGGTAAGGTTTAATGTGGCAAACAGACACGTTCAGACCATCCATACCAGAAACTTCTCCTAACTATGATTTTTTTTAATGAGCACAAAGTACAGTAACAAGTACTAGTATATCAACTATGCTCCATATTTTAACTTGAGAAAGACGCATGTGCGGTCAGCACAGTACAGTCTGAGAAGCCACAGTGGAAAGTTTTTCAGCATGCTTTCTTTAGAGATGTAAGAATCAAGTTCTTCATGCTTCCATTTCATGAAGGATGAAATGGAGAAACATGCCCTATTTTGTAATATGCTAAGCTTGGACTGTAAATGTGGCATGATCTTGGATCCTCCTAGCAAAGGTGACAGGTGTGCATTTAATAGTTTGAACCTGTTAGTAGAAAAGCATGTAATAAAAGCACATAAGCTTGTCTTCTACAATGCCAAATCATAGATCTAACTAGCAATATATTGAAAACGCACACTGCTCCAGCCCATTCCCAGAGGACAGAGCTTGGATCACAATGTTCATGACTCCAGTTCCAGAAAAACTCAGTACCCCTTCTGGCCTCTGTGATTTCAGAACACGTGTGTCAGATTCTCACACAGACACATATAAATAAAAATTAAAGCATGAGTCTTAAATCATACTGGTCAGAATGAAAACTAAATTTTTTGACTCAAGCCAAAAGCCTAGCTGTGGATAATTGGTCACTGAACACATAGGAGACTATAGAGTTAATCACCATTTCTCCATATCCCAGTGATTTCACAGACTGTCTCCTATTAGTCAATCTCACCCTCAAAATGGCCTTTCCAGATAAACGATACCAAAGGGACTATCTGAGCTTGCAACAGGACTTCAGGCATGCTTCCTGTTTCACATCTGAGTTGAGGAAGAAAGTCTTTAAGAAGAAATGGACATCAAACTGTAACCCTTTGTGACCAAGCACTTGCATAGATTTATGCCCATGTCTATCTATAAACCCACCTTTGCTGGCTGGGAATCTGTATGCTGATGCCTGTATCATAAGGAGGACATGGCATTGCCATGGGTCCCACTTCACCTAAACCAAAGGAAAATTACAGACTTTAATGTCAGGGGATTGGTGGAATGAATTTGGGGGAAGCTTCCACAATACTCACTATAATTGTGTCGTTGTTTGATCATCAAGAGTTATAAGAAGATTAAAATGTAGGGGACACACACTCACACACACACACACACACACACACACATATATATATATATGCAAAATAACTTAAAACAGATGTATAAAACTAAATAAATCAGATTTCTATATGTATTTTTCGCATGGGAACCTTTATTCAAAGTAAATGTATATAAAATGACTGCATTTAAAAATAACATAATTAACAATTCAAAGATTTTAGAAAATTTAGAAGATTTTCTTTCTTCTTGGCATGAAAAAATAAAGAGATACTCACACATGCACAGAGGAAAGGAGAGAAGGACAGAGGGAGGGAAAGACAGATGTCAAGATCCAAGCATTCTAAATTAGAATGCTATATACTTACTAGGTTAGCATAGCTCATGGTCTTCATACATAGCACTGGCAATGCACGAGACATAAAACCATGTTTGCACAGGGGCCATGCTAATCTTCTCTCTATTGTACCAATTTTAGCATATGTACTGCCAGAACCTTCATAGGACCAAACTAGGCCCTCGGAATGTGGGTGATAGTTCTGTGGGCCCACTGGCAATGGGACCAGGATTTATCCCTAGTCCATGAACTGACTTTTTTTTTTCCATACATTGTTTTGTTTTATTTTTTCCAGTTTTGTTTTATTTTTTCCAGAACTGACTTTTTAGAACAAACTCCCTATGGAGGCAGACTTGATACAGGGCTGGGGGAAAGATTGGCTTGGTCCTGCCTCAACTTGATATTCCAGACTTTGTTGACTTACCCTTTCTGAGCAGTGGATGGGGGAATGGGTTGATTGGGAGGGAGGTGGAGGGAGTGAGAGGGAAGAAGGGAAGAGGAACTGAGGTTGAAATGTAAAATGAAAAAAACAAAAACATGTTTGCTTTCAGCCTTGCCTAGACATAAAGTAGATAAATAATTTCCTATGAGGAACATTTTGGACTTTAATTGTCAAGGTGTGTGATGAATCTTTGTCCTATTCCCTGTTGGAACAAGTCCGTAGCCTCAGGCAATTATACAACAGTCCCAAACCTGCCAAGTCACTGGACCAAACGCCCAGATTCTATCTCTGTGACTAGACTGTCCCTGTCTGGATGACTCTTCTTTGGTGCTCAGCCATATAACCAAAGCACACTGGTTCCAGTCCCTCAGCCCAGCCACTTTCTGTGCCTCATTTCTCCCTCATGAGCCTCAAGCCTTCACCTCTGACAAGTATAAAATCACCCCGTATACTATTAAATTCTCAGTCTTTATCCTGGGGCATTAGGCATTGTTTCACTTTTCAGTTGTTATTCTAACCCTACTGACTCAGTAATGAGAAAGACTCCTATAAAAACGATGATGATAGTGATGCTAGTATTTCTTTTAAAAACATCTCCATGATATTTAATAGGGACTTAGGGTGAGCTTGGAGGAAATGAGAGCACTCCGCTGTATTTAGAACAACATGAATGTTCTTCTTTCACTTCCTGACTGAGATTCTCCAGGAGAGGCAACAGAAAAACTTGTTTCAGTGTTGTTGCTGGCAGGTTGGACAGATACCATCCTGGCATAGTACTGATGCTCTCCTCAGAATGTGGTTCAAAAGCAGAGGACCACTCTGCCCTGGAAAAGTTATAGAAGTCTAGGGATCAAATTGCCACAATTATTTCAAACACTGGTTTTTCCATAGAGGAGGTTTCCTTTGAGAAACAGAGATGAATCACATTAAATTCTTTCTGCAATCCTGTAAATGTTTCTCCTTTTTCTCCCTCCCTATTCACTTCACCAGTTCTACGTAAATGTCACTATCTAAATATATAGGTAGATGGACAGCAGGCACAGGCAAACGATGTACTGATACAGGACATTCACACAGCTGATGAGAATCATCCACTCTATCTCTCCAAAGGAATTCTCTGAGATTCCCACAGAATTTAACTTGGTACACATATTCAAATATGTAGTATTTGTTTAAAGTAGAGATGTTGTACTGACCCCAGGATTATGGCACTTTCAAGTCTGAAGGAACCCAGTTAACACACAATGAACTCAGAATTGACAGAATACAAAAGTATTTGTAAGTCACACTAGAACACATGTATGAAAGATTATCACGTAGCACACATTGTTTAATGGAGACTGAGAAGGAAACATAAAATACTCCATCTTAAGTATTATGAGAATAGAACCTAAATACTCCAAATTCAATAAGTCTATTTTCATCTGAATTTTAGAAACTTCAACATTATCAGATTGTGTTTGATTTTTACCTTTAAAGGATTATTAACAAAAGAAAAAAAAAACTCTAATGACCTTCTAGGGCTTTTAAATTTAATTAATTCAATTTTAGAGAAGGAATTCCTTTCACACATCCAAATTTTCAAATTTGAAAGGGAGATAGACAGAAACCATGTGCTTACAGTATCCTAGTTAGGGTTACTGTTGCTGTAACAAAACATCGTGACCGAAGTAGCTTGGAAAAAAGAGTTTGGCTTACACTTCCACAGCACTGTTCATCATCAACAGAAGTCAGCACAGGAACCCAAACAGGACAGGAACCTAGAGGCAGTGGCCGTGGAGGGGAGCTGCTTCTGGCTTCCTCCATATGGCTTGCTCAGCCTGCTTTCATAGAGAACCCAGGACCTCCAGTCCAGGTTTGGCCCCACTCACAATGGGGTGGGCCCTCTCATCAGTACCCACAGTTCAATCTTGTGGATCTCATGGAGGCATTTTCTCAGCTCAGCTCCCTCTTCTCTAAAGACCGTAGCTTGTGTCAAGTTGACATAAAACTAGGCAGCACAGTAAGCAATGCTTCGGACACACAGGTTTAAACACATATTCAAAAATGATTTTGTAGCACACACAGTGAGCTTGAAGGAAATCCAGCCCAAATCACTTTAGCTTGTGTCTCATTGTTTCTGCTGAATAAGAACATGGATATTAACTTTCACATTCATTTGGGGATTCATTATAAGAGAAAAAAATGACTTAGAAATAAAAATGTTTGCTTGGAGCATGGTGGCACTGATTTTAATCCCAGCTATTGAGAGACAGAGGCTAGTGTGTCTCTGTGAGGTCAAGGCCAGCAAGGTATATATAATTAGTTACAGGTTGCCAATACAACATTGAGAAAGACCATGTCACAAACAAAAAATACGATTTCCCTTCACTTAGAAGGGAAATTTGGTTCCAGATTCTATTGTTCTGAGGATTATGTATTCCAGTGTGACCAGTTTTACCTTTTATATTCCTGAATAAGGTAGGTGACAGCATCCTGGTGTGATCTGAATATTTTTTACTAAGGTACAAATGATGATATCAATCTAAATTAGTTGTCAGTCTAAGCGATTGAAGAAACATCTGTTTGTGATGAGAAATAACATTTGTATTCTGGTTTATATGTTTGCTAATCTATATTTTGAACTGCTCTATTATCTGAAAGAACTAAATCACGTCACTACCAAAAATGCAAAGGCTGGAGGAGCTTGGGTAATAATGTATATACCGTCCAAACATGAGGATCTGTGTTCAATACCTTGAACCCATCTTTTAAAGAAAGAAAGAGGGAGATTGGTGGTGTTTAGAATCCTGGCACTGAGGAGGCAGAGAGGTGCATCCTGAATCTGCCTGGCCGTCCAGCCAAGCTTATCTGTCAAGTTCCAGGCCAATGAGAGACTCCATCTCACAAATAGATGAATGGAACAGAGGAATTTCCATGTTCGTCTACTGGGCCCCGTCCTCATGTACAGACACACACAGAAAGAAAGTCACAGTATGAGAGCTTTCGATCTAAGACCAATGACACAAAGGATAAAATGAGAATGGATACCAGCGGGGAGAAAAGAGTCAATGTTTCCAAACAAAAAGTGAAATATGTGAAATCCAAGATCCACTTTTCAAAATCCACAAGGGGATGGATTAAAACAAAATCTTATCATATGAAAACAATAAAGGGTAATGTTTTAATTTGGCTTAAGATTTTGATTTCTTAGCCCCTTTTCTCATATTTCTGGTAGCTCCAGGTTTCTTGTCCATCATCAGTGCCACTGCAGTTCTGCTCACGCAGGCTTCTCCTTTTTTACTTTTGTTTTGTTTTCAACTCTCACATGACTTTTCTTTTCCAGGTGTAGACAAGGATGGACTGGAAATCGATGCCACATCAGGTCTAACCCTTCTAGTGCAGAATTAATTTACACACAGAATTGTAAGTAACATTATGCATGAAAAAACCAGCTTGGGATCTTTAATATTTTTAAATTATGTTTATCTTTTTCATGGGTTTGAAATTCCAGACATATGGACTCTGCTGGGTATCGGATTCGGGTTCCTTGTGACCCATATTTCAGTGGCCATCTTGTATTGTCTTGTAAACAGAAGAATGATGAGGTAAGTCAACCTTCTGGCTCTCATATGAACAGCAGGAAAATTCCTGAAACATTTCATCTCTTATGCTTTTCTTTCACCCTTCCTCATGTGGAAGGAAATTTTATGTTTCCATGCTTTGGGTTATCTTTTCCTGGATGAAAAGATGTGGTTATATTGTATCCTGATGGTGACCAGAGAAGGCCTCAGATCTGTAGGGGAGAACCTTGTCTAGCTTACACAGAGAGACTGGCCTCTTGGCACCCATATTCCAGGTTATACCCCATCCCTCAAGCAGCACACAGGCCAGAAGCAAAGATTGACTGGATCAAAAAGCTGGGCCCATGTCTAACTTTAACAATGCATAGGGCTATTGTGAATGCTTGAGTTTCCAACTTATCACACGTCTTCCCTTCACTGGTATAAATGACAGGCCATACAAAGAGCAAGCAGAGCCGATTTCACAAACTCATCAAGATCAGGACTCACTTTTAAGAGCTATAACTTGTTCTGTATGCCCTAGTTGGTGGTCATCTAGACATGTGACACCATTATGTCACAGAGCAGTGGATGATAAGCCATTATCCTTGAATCATTCCTATGTCCCGCTTAATGAAATCATCTCAGGACTCCAACCCTAATCATAAACTCTAATCTTATTGGTTAGCAAATATCCATCTTCACATCATGAATTAAGGGGAATCTTTTATAAAACTATAATGTGCATTATCAAAAAAACATTTTAAATCTATTCCTTTCAACGGGTTTGTATTCATGAAGCATTTTTTCAATCGTTTTCTATATTCATAAAATGTTACCAGGCAATATTTGTAGACAGATATGAATGAGAAGCAGTTTGGACATAAAAGAGTTTTTAAGACAAAGGAAGAAACAGACTTAAATCTAAATGAAACCTTGGTTGTGTGTAGAAATACATATATACATAGATGAAGTGAGTTTCTCCAGTTGTGTGTAAATGGGGAAGGGGAAACATGTTGGCCCAGCAAACTAAAAACCTGGAGAGCAGCTGGCCAAACTGCAATTTCAAGCCCGAGTTGAAGGTCCAGCCTTGAATCCAAAATCCACAGCACGAGCACCCAAGCTGGAAACTCAGGCAGGATTTCTAGGTTGTTGTTTTAAGGGAGAATTTTTTCTTCTTGAGAAAGTTTTGTCTTTTTCTTTGAGGGCCACCTACATTGTGGGTAAGTAAGTAAGTTCAGAAAAAAAAATCCTTTATTTAACCTAAAACAAATTGCTTTACTTAAGGACAGTAAATTTTAAATATATCTAAACAAATGCTTTCCCAGAAGCATCTAGATTAGTATCTGATCAAACTATTTGTGGGACACCCTAACCTGACTACAGCAACACATCAAGTTAATGAGCGTGCTGTATAAAGAGGGTGTCACCCTCAGTTCACGCCTTCTCCTGTTCATGCCGGACCCTCTGCCGCATGAGGCTACTCACAGATTTTGCAAGTAAATTTTTGTGGTCCCAGCCTACAGTAAGACAGTCACCAGTTCTTTCTCTTTCCTGTTTATTTGTGTGTTGTTTGTGTGTATTCATGTAGGTAAGTGCAGATGTACATGCATGCAGTGTGTGCACGTGTGTAAACGACAAAAGTGGACACTGTGTATTTTTTCTCAACTGTTTTCCACCTAATTTATTGAGATTGGATATCTCACTGAACCTGGGCCCTAACTCACCAATTCAGGCAACTGTGACTCCCTATCTTTCTATACAACAACCACTCCATGCAGGGGTTAATAACACATGTCAAACTTCCTGGCATTTTTCATGGGTGCTGGGATCTGAACTTGGGTCAGAGGCACTTTGCTGATTTAGCTGTCACTCCCTCTCTTTCATCATGTTTGGTTGCACACCTCCTTTTCCACACTCTTCACTGCCATTCTTTGTTAAAGTCTACTTCTATTTTCTGATCCAACTTATCTTAATTTTCGCTCTGTTTTTTAGACGATATTTAGTATTTTAAATGACTCAAGAAAAAATTATTTCTGCACACAGGTGAAATCTAAACATTATCATCAAGGAGGACATAACCAGAGAAAAATCCACAAACAAACAAATAACAACAACAAAAATATCAAAATAACAGATTCACAGTAAACCCTTAGGCAGTCAAGGGCACCTCAGCAACTTCCACAGGGTCGTTAGTTTCATAAGACCCAGCTTCTACTTCTGCCTACAACATGAAAACAAGTCTAACAAAAGAGAGCTGTGCTGTTTCAGATCTGAGCTGGCAGATTCACCATCCTCAGGTCAGATGTAAAGGCTGGGGTAAAAAAAGGAGAGGGGAGAAATGGTGGTTGCTATGGGCTTCAAACAGGACTTGATTAAGTGTTAAACATGAAAAGTGGACACAGCGTTATGACTGTGATGTGTGATGATAGGCCAAGATGTGAGAAGTAGAGCAAGAAGGAAGACAGCTAAGGGATGTGGAGGAAATGAAAGATTTAGCAATCAGATTGCCAAATATAACAGAGGAGTACATTTATGGTATTTGACTTTGTGTTCCTTTGTTTGTGGCTTTCTTTGTGACACAGCAGACTCTGCAAATTCTAGAGTCCAGTCCCTCCCAACTCTTCTGTGTGTGTTTTTCCGCTTTTATTTATTTTTTTAAAATCACTTTCAAAGTAGGAGGTTTCATTAGTTTGTGTTGGCCCTCACTCCACTCTCCGGGCTCCCTTTTTTCCAAATCCCTCTAAAACTCTTCTTACCCAGTATGATCCCTCCCACTTTCAGGTCACATGTGTTCTGTCTCCCCACTTCTCCCTGAAAGCCTTATTTTCCCCTTATCATGGGCGTGGGCTCCTTTCCTATTTCTGTGTTCATGGTGTCTACACTCACTCACACCCACATAAATAAGACACACCTGGAAACAAGAAGCTAGGATCCTCAAATGAGAGAGGAGACATGGCATTTGTCTTTTGGAGTCTGTGTTACTTTGCTTAATATGATATTTTCCAACAAATTTCAAGATTTCCCACTTTTCCTTAATTCAGCTGACTTGGATAGTGGGTAGATGTGTCCGTCATGACTCCATGTGCACCCCTGCAGAAGCTGGGCACTGGCTTGAGGAGAATGACCTCCCCTGATACAGCAAGACCACTCTCTGATCAAGGACAGTAGAGAAGCTACACTCCCAGGCTAGAACTTTCAAACAAGTCCTGCTGTGTTTTTTTTTTTTTTTTGAGCTCCCCATTTTCTTCATTCTCTAGGTGTTTTCTATTTCTGATATCCTAAATTTACTCCAAAAGCTCTTAGTCCAATTTTCTACCAAGCCCTAAACCGTTCAAGACGGTATTCACAGTTTGTTCATGATCTGCCCACCCACTCACTTCACAGCCAATCCTGAAGGCCAACGAAGATCACACTCACCCACTAAAGGCAGAAAATCCTCAAAGGAACCCATTTTAGCTCAGTGAGATGGTTCAGTGGGGAAATGAGTTTGCAGACAAGACCGATGACCTGAGTTTGATCCCTGGAAGCCACAGGGGAAAGAAAGAAAACTGACTCCTTCAAGTTTTCCTCTGACCACAGGCTCCCTCACCCCGACACACATAAAATTATAAAGGAACCAGTTTAACCCAGTCTGTATTGAACTAAAGGAACCATTGCTGGAGGTTTCTCAGGGAACTCTCTCAGGGAACTCCAGCAAAATGGCTTCAGGGGAGTCCTCCTACAGATGATCATATTTCCTATAAACTCATCCAAAAGGAAACTGATTTAACATGCCTCTGGCATGCTGCAACTCCACTCTCATGTGCTCTCCTCAGATGACCCCTTCTTCATCTTGTATATATTTTAAATATCATGAAAATAAATTGGGGAGATGAGGTAATCCCCACTGGGGAACAGAAAAGGGGTAATCTGAAAATGGAGCCACCAACCCCCATGGAAGTTTGTTTAAAATATTTGTGATAAGCTACAATGAAAGAGGAGAATGAAATATATCTTTACTAATCTCCCCCCTCTCTCCCTCCTTCAATTTCTCCCTTCATGTTTCCTTCCCTTCCCCCCTCTCTCTCTCCCTCTCTTTCCTCCACCCATCGCTTCCCCTTTTATTTTCTTCCTTACTCCTCAGTCGCTCCAGCTCTCCTTTCCTGGCTAGAGGACAGGGCTCTGTTTTTACTTAGCCAGATCTTATAATTTCTGTAGTTTTAACTAGTTTGACATTTTTGGTATTTCATGAAATTATTATTTGTGTGTATGCTATATGTATATGCTCACATGGGTATGTATGTATCTGTATGTATCTGTTCATATGGGTGTATAGGTATGCCTTGCGTATATAGGTACATGTGGAGAGAGGGAGAGAGGCCAGAGGTCCATGTCAGATGGCTTCTTTGATAACTCCACACTTACTTTTAAAATTTATTGTTTAAAAATTTCATATATGATCAGAATGTGGTTTTTAAATCAAATCTACCTCCCATTTCCCTCCTTTCAGTCCCTCTCATACAGAAGTACCACTTTCCCCTCACAACTTCCCGTATTCTTTTTAAAATCTACTAAATTAATTCAGTGCTGTCAGTATAAATATTGTGTAGCACCATCCACTGGAACGTGGGCAGCCATTCAGGAACAACACCCAAGGAGAACAGACTCTCTCTCCCAGTGGTCATCAATGGTTAGTAGCTTTTCAGCGAGGGAAGGACTTTGATCTGGCAATTCTCTCCCTCACCATGCTGAACTTTTGACAGGCTCAATCTTGCACAAGTCAGTTCCTTTCAGTCACAGCTTCTGCGAGTTCATGTGTGTAAGGGCATGCCATGGCTAGAGATGTGTGCAAGGACGTGCTGTGATTGGAGATGTGTGCAAGGATGTGCTGTGACTGGAGATGTGTGCAAAGACATGCCATGCCTGGAGATGTATGTGAGAACATGCCATGACTGAGATGTGTACAAGGATGTGTCATGACTAGAGATGTGTACAGGGATGTGTCATGACTAGAGATGTATACAGGGATGTGTCATGACTAGAGATGTGTGCAAGGACATGTTGTGCCTGAAGATGTGTGCAAGGACGTGCCGTGACTGGGAATGTGTGTGACGGCTTGCAGTGACTGGATATGTGTGTGAGGATGTGCCACGACTGGGGATGTGTGTGAGACGTGCCGTGACTGGGGATGTGTGTGAGTGACTGGGGATGTGTGTGAGTGACTGGGGATGTGTGTGAAGAAGACTTTCACAGCAGTTGTCTACTGCCTCCAGCTCTTCCAGTCTCTCAGTTGCTCTTTCAGGATGAATCCTCAATCTTGTGGGGAGGAATAGGAAATAGATAACCAACTGGCTACATGTTTACTTGTTGTGTATCTCTGTATTAACCACCGTCTAATACAAAAAGAAACTTTTCTGATGGGGACTGAGAGCTTCACTAATCTAAGGGTTAAAAGATGGTTATTTAGGGAAGTTTAGGGGTGGTTTAAGACTATGTTCCTTTACCTGTGCAATAGTAGTATATTCTGCTCTAGGGGCTATGACCTATACAACCAAGAGTTTGGGACATTCTGTCTTAATCATCATATATGAGGTTCATAATGCCTATCCCTGATGTCAGAGGCTGTCAGAAAATAAAAACATGCTTCCAGGTAAGGGGTGACTTCTTTTACATTGCTGGTCAGTGGGGTCTCAATGAACCCCAATAAATACAAGCTATCACAATTGCTCCTGACTACGCACCAAAACTTGTTATTAAGATTTTTGTTGTTGACAACACCATACACTTACTTGAGCCATAGGAAATAGAGAAATCAAGCTGGAACTGACCCGGAAGCTTCACCCTTACTACTCAGTTTTCACAGTGCCAGAAAGTACTATGCAGAACGATACTAGGGAAGAAAGAAAAACATTCAATAGTCTTACCTAGCCATGAACCATTCAAGTCACAATAGACACCACCCAAGCAAGATTTGCTCATTGAATAAAGAGTTGCATGAACCAATTAGTTTCTGATTGAATTTAAGACCTGTCCCACAACACCTTATCTTTTGAGACATGGTATCTCACGTATCCTGGATCTTATCAATTCAAATAAGGTGGCTAGACCAATGGGCACTAGGAAACCGTCTGTCTGCCATCCATCTTTTAAGTGGGTTTTGGGGATTTGAGTTCAGTTTTTCTTTTTTTCATGTTTGCATGGCAAGTACTTTACCAACTGAGACATGACCGCAGGTCCTCATGGAATTACCTTTAAGGATCCTCTATAATATTACATACTTTATGTATTAAACTTATATATTTATTTAAAATGTAGATACTACCTCAAGATACAAAGACTGTGCTAAAGGGTGGAGAAATAACTCACTTAGAAGCATGTCCTTCACACAAGCGGAGCACCTGGTCTTGCTTCCCACAGCTTACATTAAAGACCGCAGTGTGGCAGACAGTCCCTGCAATACTAGAGCTAGAGAGTCAGAGCCAGGCAGATCCCTAAGATCCAGTCATCTTATCCCATATGGTGGGATTCAGACCAGTGCAAGAGGTAAGCTATTCAATCCTATTTGGTTTTGATATTATGTCAATATATTTTTCCATCTTGTCAATATTAGTCACTCAAAATGTTGTACTCAGCAATGCTGCTATAGGACTTATTACATGGTTTATTAACAGCTATTTCCATACTAGTGCATGCCTTTATGTCATAACACATAACATTTCATGCATAATTGGTACCCAAAACATTATAATAGCTGAGCATTTATGCTTTATTTGGTGGCATCACAACAGAAAATACTTAGATTCAATCAACAAAGATATCACTATGGAATTTCACAGTAAGTTGTTTTGCCCTGAAGTTATATGAAATATTTGGCCAAGAGATGATTACATAAAATAACAATGGCTTACTTGAAAGTAATGCCAAAATCCAATGTACACAAAAATTAATTTAAGCAAGTAAATATCACCCTCTAGAAAGTAAGCCTTGACTTAAGGTTTTTATTAAATGTTATAAAAAGAATCTGTGGCATAAGAGACCCTTCAGTAACTTCAAAGAAAAGTTTAATTAATTTCTTTTAAAATATAATATGGAGACTCTGTGCTCAAACATTGTTAAGGACAGGGAACAGGCTCTTAAAGTTGCTGTTAGAGATTTCATTTCCTGGAGTTTGTTATAGTTTCTGTGACCTTTGTGTTAGCTGCTTGCCATGTTGATTGCAGGGAAAAGAAAGCAGAACTAACTGTCTTAATCAAAATGAAGACTTTAGCACAAAAGCCAGGGTGTTTGCTGGAGTTCAAGGATTAAAAAAAAAAATGAGGTGGAGCCTCAGCAAGACTGGGACCAAGGAGAACTCCCAATGTCTTTCATTTCTGCCTCTCTTTTCTTGCCAGCTTTGTGGTTCTATCTCTAGTCCGATAGTCTACTCTCTGTCCAATAGCAAAACTGTCCACTAGAGGATGAACGCTATTTATTTGGTTTTTCTCCAGGCATATAAAAAGATGAAATCTTTTTTTTTTCCCTGCTCCAATGTATGCATTCCAAATGAAAAAAATTCTGATTAGCAATTTCAAGTCAGGCTCCCATGTGTGGTCAAATCACATATGGGTAAGTTTTGGGTTATACCAATAACAAACACAGGCCTTCAAAAGCTTCGCTGTTCATAGAGTCTGGTGAAATGTCTCAACAGATAACATTGTTTGCTTTGCAAACCTGTGTTAAATTTGATCCCAAATACATGGTGGGAGGAGAAAATTGACTCATTAAAAAAAATTAAGAAATGATTCACAGTAAGAGAAAGTAGATGGCAGTACCAAACCTATTCTAATAGATAAAGATCAAAAGATACATGTACATAGAGGGTGACTGGCCATTTCTTTAGCTATAGCCAGGCTGTATCTACTCCTTTGCTATTTTAGACTGTATCATCTTTGGTTGTGGAAAATTTGGTAAAATCAAAACAAAACAGAAAATAAAAGAATAGTTTATTTTCCCTCCTCAGGGCACACAACTCACATGTATTATATTAATTTAGTAAAAAAGAAAAGAAAAAAATAAAAATAGAGAAACACATTCCACTTACCTTTCAAGGGAAATAATTAAGTCCATGAAAATCTCTATAAAAGTTTATATATAAAATATTTCCTAAAAAACATACAGGATTATGATTAACTCAAACTGGAGCCATGGAGTTGAATATTAAAGTATAGTAGATCCCCGTGAGACCTCTTCTGTCTTCTTTGAAGATGGCCGCAAACTTCCTGTGTCCTCATGGTACCTATGGTAGAAAGTCAAGTGGTTCTTCCTCTTATAAAAGGATTCTAATCCCTTAATTTAAGGAGGTCCAACTCTTTTGACCTCACATAAAGCTAATTCCTTCCTAATCCCATCACTGTAAGGACACCAACATCAGCATGTAAATTCGAGGGATTAAAACATTCAGTATATAACAGCATGAACAGCAGCAGAATGACCACTGAGTAGGAAACATGCTGGTCTTAGGAATGTGATTTTAGACAACTCTCATAACTCAAATGCACAAACATTTAGGAAGAGTTCTCAGGGTTGGAAAGATTGCTCAACCATGAAAGGTACTTGTTTCATTCTGTTGAGTATAATGATAGAATACAGACTAAAATCCTACAAGAGTGAAATGGGGAGAAAGAATGATGAAGGTAATTCTGTTTGTTTACATTTCCTATAAGAGAAGCAGGGATACTCAGGATGCCCTACCACACATCAGCTATAGTTGCCTATTGTTTCATCAATGATATAGAAAGTTCCTTGAGATTCTTAAATTAGTGGCACGAGTTCTAAAATCAAATATCTATTCCTATTATGTTAAACTTTCTTTGTCATGCACATTCCCAGTGCAACACAGAAGGCCACTAGCACAGTGGCCAAGGTTGGTATAAGAATCAGTAAAGCTTTGCCCTCTCCAACAGTCCTCATTTGCATCATCTGTAAGACACAAAGCCCATTCTCACATCCTGAGGGCAGGAAAAGCAAACTGCCACATCTCAGTGCCCTGTGCATGTCTTGTTCATTCTCAGGCAAGCCTGGTCAGTGTTGATTTTCCAAAGACAATAGGGATATTAAAAACAGGATTGTGCTGAAAATAATATTTTTCTAGACTCCCTCTTCTTTTTCCTCATCTCTATTTGAAGAAGATACTTAAGCATCCTGTTCTTTTATACTTTTCCCTTAATTCTAACTCTAGCTTTTTTTCTTGTCATACAATGGTAGAAAAATAGATGTCCCAAAGGAAAGAACGCATATTCTCAGAGCTCATAAGATGTTCCCATTTTACTCACTATTTACACCAAAGAGAGAGGTGCCCAAAGCAAGTCTTGATGTATGACTTGAAGGTGGTACAATCTGGGGAGCTGGCAGCTCAAATGTATGAAGAGGGCTATAAAGAGGAGACACATTTGTGTTGAGATCTGAAGGGAGAAGAAATCTTGAGTTCAAAAAAAGACAAGAAAATATGGAAACTTGTGGGCTCAAAAACGGCACAATGGATTCTAGCATATGGGAAGGTAACTGAATAAGTTACTCTTTAAAATGTATGTGGCAGAAACACTAAAGGGCCTGATGCCTACTAAAGAGATTCCAATTTACTTTGTTCTTAAAAGAAACGAAAATGTTATCTTCTGCCTGTTCTAAGAGGTCTGCTTTCTACCACCAAATGTGGTATGTTTTTAATTAATTAATTAGTGTGTGTGTGAGTGTGTGTGTGTGTGTGAGTGTGTGTGTGTGTGTGTGTGTGTGTGTGTGTGTGTGTGTGTGTGTGTGTGTGTGTGTGTGTGTGTGTGTGTGTGTGTGTGTGTGTGTGTGTGTGTGTGTGTGTGTGTGTGTGTGTGTGTGTGTGTGTGTGTGTGTGTGTGTGTGTGTGTGTGTGTGTGTGCGCGCGCGCGCAGGTGTGTGTTTTATTTACAGGCTGACCCTGACAGATTTCACTAAGGAGCCCTTGTCACCTGCAATTACAATTGTATGTGGTTGATTTGGGGTATTTGAGAGGAGGAATGAGAGAAGGATTAGGTATTAGTAGCCTGGTAGTTCTGTAGGTAGCTCTCCTCCCCATATAACCCCACTGTTGTGTCTGGCTTCCAATAACTCTTTGCTCTTTCTTTTTTCTCAAGTGCTGACATATCTAATGTTCCTAGCCTGGCATTCTGCACCATCCCTCATGGGTATCCTAGCCACACCATTATGTAAGCAGTGTCTTACCAAACAAATTTCTTTTTCAGCTTGAGTATGTCAGCCCTTTCTCCCTAGAAAGCTCCCTAATACAATTCAGGAAAGTGTGAGAAGCAAATTAATGCCAAGGTCATGTCCATGTTTAAAAACTAAAAACAACAGAACAGGTGAGAATAGGTGGAAGAGATTATTCAGAGGCCTGGCAGTCTAAGGACAATAATCTATTGCATAGGTCAGGTGAGACGAAGTTAGGACTTGACTTTAGAAGCAGGGGCTTATATTATACAGGAGGTAAGGGGACAGAGAATAAGAATTAAAGCAGATTGCAGAGTTTCAGATGTGGGTGAAAGCACGGCTGCCAGTGCTGATGAGATTGTCCCCAAACCAGGAAGACAGCAGCCTTGAGCGATAGAGAAATAAACTATTTTTATATTTGGCATTTTCTTATATGTCAAATGATGAAACTGCACTATTCCTAACATGTAAAAGATATCCTCAAAATGTAGGCTACTGTTGCATATTTTTAATATTTTTCTAGTGGAGTTAATATTCTTTTTTACTTAGTTATCTCCTAAGCAAAAATATTCATAAGATCATAGGTATTCAACTTACAACATGTTCTAGTATACTTAGGTATGGAATGCAATCATGTAGTTACAGTGTTATGCTGCTTAATCTCTCATATAACTGGTGTTACAAAGGCTGCAAAGTGACATAAGTCATAATTTTATTTTTTTATTTTTAACATAATTTATTAATTCTTTGAGAATTTCACATCATGCACCCTAATTCTACTAACCTCTGAGTGCCCCCATATCTTCCCATCACCCTTGCAGCACCCCTGAAAAGAAAATTTAAAAAATCAAAACAAAACAAATCAACCAAGCAAACAAAACCAAGAACAAAACAAAACAAAAAAAAACCCTCTTTGCTTCTCCATCTTTCCCCAACAACTCCTCATTCATTTTAGTGACATTGGGAGCTGAGTTGTGTCCCAGAGTCTACCCTTTTGTCCAAACAGCTTTACTAGCAAATGTTCACTGCAATGAATCACTTGTCGGGTTCCAGGCTTCTGGTTTCTGGCATATCATCATCACTGGATCCTTACTGAAACTCGTCTGGGATATCTCACTGCTTCCCAAAGTTGTGGAGATTCTGCAAGTATTGTTCCACTGGTCCAGTCCTTCAAGAGCTCCAGCAGGTCCTAGATGGGGTGTAAATTAGGGTGCGGTCACTCAAGGCTCAGCTGTGAACCTGGGTGGTAGCCAGGCTGGTCAGTCCAGGTTATTAAGGGTCAATTCTCCCTGGCACGTGGTGGAAATGGGGCCACCTCTCCCATGAGGGTTGGGACCAGCTCTCTTGATTTGATAATCAACTTACAACATTCTCTAGTATACTTTAGTGTGAAATGGAATTATATAGTTACAGTATTTGTGCTGCTTAAATTAATCCTTTATAGAACTGGTGTTATAACAGCTGCAAAGTGAATTAAATCATTTTAAAGTTCTCTTCTGACTTTGAAATTACCTGGTTTAAATCAGGTATTAATCTTAGCTCTTTAGGGGCCTAAGTATTCCCTGGTTGACACGTAACTGCATTAATCCTTTTCTCTTTTAAGGTGCCTTTCCTTCAACATATTATTGTCCTACTTTTAACTTTGTTTTGTGAGTCCCTGAAAGGCTTGTAGTCTGTTGAAAATATTAAAAAGTAATCTAATTTATAGATTAGGATTAACTAAGACACCTGGAAAATTTTCCCGTATAACCTAAGTTTTGCTCTGTAACTAGATGTCAGTTACATCTAGGACTCAATTGTTTTAGTTCGGTTTGTAGACAAAGTTCTGGGAGAAAAAAGCAGGGAAAACAATATTTAATTGTTTTGAATGTTGCTTAACACAAGACAGATATTTCACTAAAAATGGCTGAGAGAGAGAGAGAGAGAGAGAGAGAGAGAGAGAGAGAGAGAGAGAGAGTTAGGGCTTGAAGATTTGCCAAGAAACAATACAAAATGAAAACCTTTGAAGGGTAAGTGGACTTTTCTGTCCTATCTGGCTGCTCCAAAATAACCACAGGGAGACTTCCAACCAATAGCTTAGGCTTGTTTCTAACTAGCTCTTATAACTTAAATTAACCCGTTTCTGTTCATGTATGTACTGCCATGTGGCTCATGGCTTGTTATCTCATTTCCTATGTGCCGTGCTTCCTCCTGCTCTCCTGATAGCTCCACCTTTCTCCTTCCCAACGTCCTCTGTGCCTAGAAATTGTACTTAGCTATTGACTGTTCAACATTTTATTGAACCAATTGCAGTGATCTATCTTTACACAGTGTAATCAAATATCTCCCAACATGGAAGTCTTGTGACCTGGACCTCCTGGGCTGAATAAGACCAAGATATAGGATGGGTGGTGAACATAAAGGACTGATTGATCAGATGGAGGTAGATTTAATTTCCTGAAATGCTGGAACAAAGAACAAATTTTCAGACATATTTCATTTAATTCTGCCTTCACTGTAGAAAATAAAAGATGAAAAATGAACACTTTCCTCAAGACCAAATCCAAAAGCGGTGTCTTCTGCAATCATTCCCAGGGCACCATGAGATGTAGGAACCACTGTCCTCAGACATGATTTTACTTGTTTCTTTGTTTCCTATAACAGATCTCAACCATCATGATAGCTGAGTTCCCCCAACACACTCATATTTATACCTCTAAGCTCAGCAAATGACAAGGGCATTCATCCCATCAAAAGTTTATTATAACCAATTTTTCATCCTGTCTATCCTTGGAGCTCAGATTTTTATATTACAAATGCTATACTTTCTCTATCATTTATTCACTTAATAATTCCACCAGATGATTAAAAAGGCTCGGCTATCTTTGTTTTCCTGAAGAATTTTCTTTAAACTTGGCTGAGTTTCACTCTGTTCTATGGAAGCCAAAAGGACGTCTAAAGGACTACCAGATGATGTTTCCCTGTGTGGCCTCTGGCATAACCATTCCTGTGGTCACTGGTGGGCTTCAAATTCAATCCTTGATTAGAGCTGTAAATACTAGAATTCTAGTGAAGAAAGTCTCAAACAATACAAGTCCAAATACTCAAGATCTATGAAGAAAATAAGAAACAAAAATCTTGGCATTATAGGAAGGCAGGGAATCAGTTGAATGTGTTGGTGAGAATAATGCAGTCTTCATACTAAACTATTTAATTTGGATGGTCATATGTGCGACAGATTTTGCCCTGAAGTTACACTGGCATATGACAACTTAATTACTACTGATATTTATAAAAAATAATATTATCCCTGTTTTGTTTTTCTTGGATCAAAAGATGATTTCTAAAAGGTATTATGATGAAGTTTTTTTCAAGAATGTAAGGCATATTTATAAAACAAAATGGGATTTTTGCACAATTTCAACATGACTTTCCATTTTAACTCCTATCTCACAATGGTTTGAACAATTCTCTAATCATTTAAGATATTATTTACCCATATAAAATCAGTCTGATATCAGTATAGAATAACCCAAACTTCACAGTGTATACACATGTTAGTATATTAATGTTAAATATCTAAAACTGTTGCTAATATATTATTATTGGGCATGACTACAGTTAGAAAAATAAGTATTTTTGATAAAATATGAAGACCATTTTACTGTATAGCAGCCCCATATTCTAGTTAGTCATTCTAGAGATAACCAGTCATGATTATTAGTATACTAATATCTCTGTTAGGTAAAGGTAGTCCCTCAATAGGATTCATTTTTCAGTACTTTCAACTGTCTTCCGTTTGTCATTGTAAATCTTCCATACAAGAAAGATGGTGTCTTAGAGTCTGCCATATTTATAGATTGCATTTGTTTCCTCCTGACCAAGCAATTTGGGTAGACTAATGTGTTAGAAATGAATCAGAAAGGCTCCTATTAAGTAACGAAACTCAGGAAGGCAGAGAGAGCAAGTGAGTTATTTTGTACAGTATAAAGTATGTGTAGCAAGTACATCCAGTACCCTTGAGTAGATATCATAATTTAACTGAGATTTCTTTATGCCATTAGAAGGTCGAGTAAGAAGGCTGAGTTTTTTTTTCTTTCGTAACTGCTTTGTTATCCTTCCAATGGACTTATTTTTGTCTTGCAAATTTTCATTCACATAATTTCTCTTGAGAAGCATCCTTGGAGACACTCCTACAATGTCAGCAGTTTGTTTTCTGAGTTAGAATTTCAATCACACGAATGAATCAAAGGATAGAAAGACAACAGCCCTTTGAGATCAGCTTACTTTCATCTTTGTGGGGAGGAAGAATTACAAAGTCATGACTCTCAGAAGAGTCTTTCATGTACTAATAACAACTACTTATTATGGGCCTGATATATGTTTAATTATGCTGGAAGCTGAGAATATAAAAACTAAATTATAGGACTAGGGAGATCAGTCGGTAGAAGTATTTCCTGCATAATCATGAGAACCTGAGTTCAAATCTTCAGCACTTGAAAAAAGATATTTTTGGCAAATTGTGCTTGGAATCCTCATACTGATGGGAAAAGACAGATCCAAGGAGTTTGCTGGTTATCCAACCTAGCCAAAAACTGTGAACTTTAGCTTCAGTGAGAGGCCATACAGATAGATAGATAGATAGATAGATAGATAGATAGATAGATAGATAGATAGATAGATAGACAGACAGACAGATAGACAGATAGATAGAGCAGAGAGCAACAGAAAATTTTGACAACCTTTTATGTCTCCGGCATGCACACACACAGGCACTATGCATAGCATGCAACACTGCTCACAAATACTATACACATCCAAATTAAATAACTAAATAATAATTTATATGCTATGAGGTATAATTTATTTATATGAGAGCCGTATATGTAAATCAAACAATTCCAATGCTACAATAAATATGTATCAACTGCATAGCGTTATTTCCTAGGATACACTGCAAAGGCACAGGAAGGCATAGTGCTTTGAAAGGAATGGCAATATGACAGGAAGGTCGACTAAGAATTTGGTGGAGTTGGAATCACAGAAGATGAGATGGCAAAGGGAGAGCATCTCTGGAAAACAGAACTTTTCTAATTACAGCAGTCATACAGATGGTCGGTGTGAAGAATCCACAGGTCAGATAGGAAAAGAACTGGCAGAAATTAGCTGGGATTCAATGTGCACAGATCAGTGTGGAGCAATCTACATAGACTGCTAACTGTGTACTTTTGTGTCTATGACTCCTCTATATGTTTCTTGTAAAGAAATTATTTCAAAATAACTATAAATAAATGCTACCTTAATCTATCTTCATTTTTTCTAATAAGTGATACAAACTGAAATTAGGCATAGATGTGGGGGCATTCTAACCAAATAAATTAAATAAATCCAAAATGGCATGTATTTAAAGGAATTGAGGATATTCAGAATTTATAGTGAAATGAAACTGATTTTCTCAACAGATTCCTTACATATAATTGTCAACTTGAAATTAATTGTCTGCAAACTTTTCAAAGAAGGAAATTGCTGGGTAATTACTGAGGGGAATCACAGAGACTGATAATTAACTTCAACATTGCAATCAGTTTTCAATCAAACAAATTAGATGACTAAAAAGTTCAATAAGGACATTAGAATTAGTCTTTATATTCAGCAACTTACATGGTAAAGGACTTCATTCTGATGACTGAAAGCCACACAGTAAATGGTCTTCTCCGAGTGTGGGACTTCAAGATGTCACAAGAAGAAAAGGGGGAGTATTTCCAGAATAGGTAGCTAGCAAAATGCTGAATAAAGAGCAGAAGTCATCCAGGACAATGGCCACTTCCTAATTTTGACAACTCATGCTGTAAAACAGAACTACTCAAACTGCATACAGACGGACCCGTTAGGGTTTGTTTTTAATTTCTAAACTATCATAGGTTAGTGCCTTTATAAGACAAATGATCATTAGAAAAGTGAAGTGGAAACACAAAATATTAGTGGAAATTGATATTATATGATTGAGATATTTCTTCGTTTCCTCCGATAATTTTTTAAAATTATATTTTCTTTATTCTTGAGAATTCCATACAGGTATATAATAAAATATGATCACGTTCAACTCTAATATCTCCTCTTCCAACTCTCTCACTTTCCCTCATCTTTTCCAACATGTCTTTATGACCTTTAAAAAAAAGCGCCACGTCTAATGACTGCTGCTCATATGTACACAGGTCAGGGGATCATCGATGAAGCACAGCAAACCTACCAGGAGCCATAACCTCAGAAAGAATGAGTTTCTCTCCTTCAGCAGCGATCAGCTGCCAACAGTGCCTCAGAAAGCACTGGGCCTGGAGAGAAATTGTCCCATTGTACTAGACTCAACCAACTGGATCTTATTTGGGTCTTCTGCAGGTGATCCCAGATGTTGTGAGATGATTAGTACAGTGGCCATGTCATGTCTAGAAGGCAGCATTTCACAGACCTCTCCCTCATTCTTACTCTTCCATCTTTCTGCCTTCTCCTTTGTGATATCCTCTGAGCCATGGCAGGGAGCAGGAGTTTGACACAGATATCCCATTTAGGGCTAGCACTCAGTCTCTTTTTCTTGGGACTTGGTCTAATTATGCTCCTATAAATTAACTGTTACTCACTAAAAAGAGCTTTTCTTCCCTATGTGTGAAAGCAGCCCTGATGTGTGTGTGTGACAATGTGGCAATGATACTGTAATAAATTAATGAAAGTGAGTATTATTCCAGAATCTATGACTTCTTTAACTATGTGTGTGTGTGGGGGGGTATTTTGTTTTGTTTTTCTTTTCTTTCTTTAACCAGTTTTACAGCAGCAGGCATTGAATTCTCTTCTATGAAGCACTGCTCAAATCCAATCCCAAAGTGCTTAGTTGGCACAGAACAGTCACGCCACTATTGTACCAGTGGACACACTTTGCCTACAAAGTCAGTATTACAAGATGTAGAGTCCAGTGCTGTGAGTCAATGGGTGAAACATCCGGCACTGCACTGCCCAGGACTGTGGAAGCTAGTTACCAGGAAGGAGCTTTCCTATTTTGTCTGAGACTGATTTCTATATGTCCCATAGCTAAAGTGTGTTTTGTCTTCAGCAATAGGATCTTATAATGTAGGCACGATGGAGAACCAAGAGCAATGGCAATACCATGATTTGTTTGAAAGATTCTGGGGCTTCCATTATACTAGGGAGATATCCAGTGTCTCCCACAGCAATTTTTACTTAGTAACGCTTGTCTTCCAGAATCCCATTATCCACCCATTTAAGTAATTACATAACATTTTTATGTAATTAATGTTAATGTTAATGCTAATTAATTTACTAACTAGTGGGCTTTCTTATACTTTTAGGTGATATTTATAAATATTCCTTCTCTCTCTTGCTCTCTCTCTCTCTCTCTCTCTCTCTCTCTCTGTGTGTGTGTGTGTGTGTGTGTGTGTGTCATAACTTTACCAGAATCCACATCACCAGTCCCAAATATTTACTGTTGGTTTTATATTAGGTCATCATGAAACAAAGATTAATGAAACTGAATCTGCATGTAAACTGCGCCATGAGTTTACAGCAGAGAGTTGATTAATATTTCCTTTTCTAAATAAATTGAAACGGCCATGAGCTCTGACCATGGGAAGTTAATCTTGAGGCGGGAGAGACATGTATATGAGAAAACAGATGCTACAATGTCCGATTCGCCTTAAAGACTCTTACATAAGTTGTTGCCTTTTCATTACCTGAACAATTAAAAAAAATCTAGGTAATAAATTACTAATGGCAGTCACAGACAAAGCAAGGTTTCTATCAAAGACACTCATTATCCATGATAGTTCAAAAAGGAAATTAAGGTGAATTTTCTTGCAGAGCAATACAGTTGAAAACCCATCTTATGTCAACAAGAGGAAATACTGTATGTCCTGATAGTAGGCTAAAAATAAATACAAAATAAAATACAGTGAATCCATCAGTCAGACTCTGAAGTTGGCAGTGTTTCTGGTCAATGAGAAGGGCACTAAAACAAACTGAGGAGTCTGGGATTTCTAACATAGCTGTAAATTAAACAGTGCACCAGGGTTCGCAGGTAGCTTGAAAAGACATGATAAAGGGGTGATCATGGAAGTGGGTTAGAGGGACATATGTCAATCATGAACAGTGAGATTTTGTTTGCTGCTGAAATGCTTACAATGAGCTGGTAGAGCTGTGGAGCTCATTCACAAGAAGCTCTGAAGGACCCTTTCTGGACTCTATAAACGCCCAGAGATATAAACACCCAGCTCAGAGATTCTGGTTCACAACCACCCTGGGACTCAAACGTAGGAACCAACTTCAAAGGCGAGAAAGAATTTTAAAATACACTTAATCTTCCCCTTCTGACGTGTCTTCTGAACATTATACACACCTGCCACCTAGAAAGAAGAGTTAGAATATATGAACTTTTCCTGCTTTTCCTATTTTATTCATTCTTAAATTTTTTGTTTTTCAGATAGATTTTTACAGTTTCAAATGTTATTGAGTACTCCTAGGAGCTTGCATTAATGTGGTTTATATCTACCAGAGTTTGCTATTTAGAAATTAAAACTAGGAAATATTTGAAGCTATATTTTATTTATTTTAACAATGCCTTATATTACCAAAAGTAGCATGAAAATGTATAGTATAATATATAGTGTGTATATGAAAACAACATTTTCTGAGAACTGAATTTTAAACACTGTGTAGCTTTAAATTATCACATTCATAGAAGGAAAAGATGAGAAAAATACTCTCCAAAGATATAGCTAATAAAAAGCTAGGCATGTAGTCCTGCACTTGTAATTACAGCACTCGGGAGGTTGAGAGGGAAGATGCTTATACGTTGAGGACAAGTTTGGCTACATGGAAAATTCATATTTTTTTCTGTCAGTCATTGTTCCAAACATTATTCTGTGAAAAGCTGTTAACATGCAACTCAGTCTTCTAATTCCTTCCCCAAAGGTAGCACATGCCTGTATTCTGTGCTTGCCCATTTCCCCTCCAAGTGCCTGTTATGCTTATTTTCAACAACATAGCAGGCCATCACCTAAGGGTTGAGAGTTAATATGATTAATAATTGTTAGTGCTTTATAAAAATCAAGGTGAGTTCTTAAAAATTATCCCATGCTTGTGGCAGTAAGAAATAATGCCCATTCCATACCATAGCTCTGAGCAGTGCTTAGAGGTCATCAGGGTACTTCTCTATTACAGTCACTGTTGGTGAAACTGAAGCCAATAAAAAGATTGTTGTAATAAAAAATAATCTATTACCCTTGTATTATGTCATTACTGTGGAAGTAGTTCTGAACTGAGTGATCTCTGGAAGGGGTCTTCAGACTCAGTGGTTCATAGATCATATTTAAGAAATATTGGTTTATTTGTCTAACTATTCTTTAAAGTATTGACAGGACTGTACAATGCTGTCATCACTTAATCATGCTTGTGTTATTAGATGTGGGGGTTACAGTTAATATTTTGATAACTCGTGATGACCTTTTTTTCCATAGACCTTCATCTTCCCTTCTGTCATCTAAATATTTTCCTCTAGTCATTTTACCAGGTCAGGAATTACTTTTATGGTATACTTTCAGATTCATGTCCACAGGAAGTCTCCTACCATGCATCTGGTTTAAGTTAGATGCCTGTGAATTTGCTAGCACTGCACTTGAGAAGTAGAGTGATGCCCGAGCTCTCCCTGGCAGACCCACTTTACTCAAGGTTGGGTTACAGGAACCCGGGTCAGCTGTATACCTATAATTGCATCCATATTCCTGGGCATGCTCCATCGTGGCTAGCTTGCTTTGAAACAGTCACAGGCTTTGTGGTCAAAATATTTTTTCCTGCATGAAAATACGAGAGAGAAATATGGCAGCTACTATCTTATTTGAGTGAGTTCAGCAAAATTTGGTGTCCCAGTGTTTTTTGGTTTCATGACCCTAGATGACTAATCTTCTCCTCTCCATTTTATGGCATTTCTAGCTGTGTTTGCAAATCTAGTTCATGCTGAACTTTTTCTACCAAATATCTTGTCCTAAAGAACTTGGAAATGAAAGCTTCTAGCTCATCTATATTACCCCTCCCAATTATCTCTGTGTTTTCAGATTGGACCTCTTTCTTTCCTTTTGTTCTTTGTAATTTGACTTTACTATTCCCTCTTTCCTTCCCCTGTTCTCATTTCACTTTTTTTTTCTCTCACAGAGATTATTTCATTTAAAAAATAAACCATTATATTTCCAACAATTGATAATGGGTTATTTCATTTCTAACCCTATCTCATTTTCCTTTATCGAATCTCAAATTTCTTGATCTTTTATAGATCAGTGAGAAAAGGTATCTTTACTGGATTCTATTCCTTCTTTTAATATCTTAGGGCATCAGACAATTTTATTCCATCATTGGATTCTCATAAAAGATTTAGTATTACATTTTTATGCTGACTTTGTTTTGTATTTAAATGTGTGTGTCTGTGTGTGTGTATGTGTGTGTGTGTGTGTGTGTGTGTGTGTGTGTGTGTGTGTGGTGTGACAGTACACATATGCCATGGCCTGCATGTGGCTATCAGAGGACAACCTTGCATATGGTTTTCACTTTCTGACATATTTGAGACAAGGTCTCTTGTTGTTGGCCACTGCTTATACCAGCCTCTTGGTATCTTGTCTCTGCCTCCCTTCTCACAGAAAGAGTACTACAATATAGTGAAGCACCACATCCAGCTTTACATGCGTTCTGAGGATGTGAACTCGGGTCTTCATACTTTGTAGAAAGCACAAACACTGAGACATTGTCCCAGCTCTTAAAGTTTACTTATAAAAGAACTGTAAATATGAACAGATGAAAACATCTCCTGAATGAACTTTTCTCTGTCCCTACTAAGTTTCCAGACTTCTAAAGAACCTCTGTTCATCCTTTGTCAGCTGCTTTCTCTGTATAGCTTTTTACTAAAACATATCTTGGCATAGTCTCAGCATTGTATTATAAAAGATGTTAAAGCACTGTGCAAACCTCCTGCTGCCTTCTTAAAATAATGTTCTGAACTTGTTACTTGTTCATGCTAGATGACAATAGCAGACTTCATATAATAAATGTCACTTGCACTTATGAGTACCTGGTTTGTTTCCCTTTGAAAATGTGACTGCAGAATTGACTTTCCTGCGTACATTTGACTTCTAGCATCTTCGTGTCATGCTTCTATAACATGCTGAATAAATATAGGATATTATTTCCATGTGCTATTGTAAGGAGCCCGCTAGTTAGTTCCCTGCTGCTCAACCCTGAAATAATCACACAGAAACCATATTATTTAAATCACTGCTTGGCCCATTAACTCGAGCTAGTTCTTACATCTAGAATTAACCCAGCTCCATTATCTTATATTCTACCACGAGGCTCATGACCTACCAGCAAGGTTTCAGTGTGTCTTTCTCTAGAGGCGGCTCCATGGCTTCTCCTTGACTCTGCCTTCCTTCTCCCAGCATTCAGCTTAGTTTTCCCCACCTACCTCTATTCCGTGTAGTCTGAGACAGATTCTCTATTAACCAATGGTATTCACAGCATGCAGAGGGGAATCCCACATCACGCTATTGCATTCCCTGCAGTTCTCTCCACTTTCTCCCACTCTCTGCATGTTTATGTTTGCTTTTTCACTGTGCATTTTTGCATGCCTTAAGTATGTCTTACAAGATGACAATAAGTTGTTTAAAATTTTCAATGTGTCATAATTAAAATCAGTCTATTCAGACAAGGTAAAATTTGGTCTGCAAAACAAGAGGTCAGTTGTAAAATAAAACTTTCCTAAGGCTTAGGTAACAGGAAGATAGCCTAGACAGATTATTTGACATTGAAGAAGTTTCATTGGAAACAAGAGCAGCAGTCTCTTACTGTTGAATGAACAAGCAAGATAAGAAAAGAAATTCCCCACCACTTTCCATGGTTATAAAATAGGAGGGTGAGCTCCCATTAGATCAGGCACACTGTCTCAGTGGGTGGTCTAGCCCCTCGTGGTCCTAACTTCCATGCTCATCTTCTCCCACCTTCTGCTCTTCAACTGGACCTTGGGAGCTCAGTCCTTTGCTCTGATGTGAATGTGGGTCTCTGTCTCTATCTCCATCCATCGGATGAAATTTCTATGGTGGTGATCAAGATAGTCATCAGTGTGACTATGGGACAAGGCTAGTTCTGGCTGGGACTAAAGGAACATGTGATGAAACTGGACTCTCTGAATCTGGCTGCCAATGGGGGCAGACCGAGAAGCCATCAACAATGACGCTAAGACTTATCTCTTCTGCATGTATTATCTTTTTGGGAACCTAGTCTATTTGGATGCACACCTTCCTAGGCCGGGATGGAGGGGAGGAGGGCCTTGGACTTCCCACAGGGCAGGGCACCATGCCCTCTTTTAAGGATGCAGGGGGAGGGAGGAGAGGTGGGGGGGAGCGGGAGGGGACTGGGAGAAGGGGAGGAAATGTAAATTTTTTTTGGAATGGAAAAAAATAAAAATATGGAAAAAACAGAAGGGTAAAAACACCATCTTTCCATGTCCTTTTAGGATAGTATGGAAGGGGGAAAATTATGTCTGAAAAGATCTCTCCTTGACAGGGAAAATATAGTCAATAAACACTAAAATAGATATGAAGAGGCTGGGGCACATAGCTCAGTGGGCCAAGTGCTTTCTGAGCCAACATGAGGACCTGTGTTCAGATCCCCAGAACCCATGTTAAAGCCAAGGCCTTGTGCTCAGCAGGGAAAGACTCTGCCACTGAACTGCATTCCCAGCTCTTGGTGAATTGTTGTTGAGCATAGGAAAGAAGGGACAATAGAGGCAGTGAATGGACTTGGTTCCATCATTAATCCTTCAGAAAACAATATAAAGTTACTATTTCTTTAAAAGTTTGCTTTATCTGTGCTGTATTCTCAGAAGTGTACTAGGTACTGGAAGATGTAAGGAAAATAGATGAGATCTTTAACCATCAAGGAGCTAAATAAGGAACAGTTTCAATTGTTCTGTCTTTATAAAGGGAGGGAAAAGGGGACACCACACACACACACACACACAGAGAGAGAGAGAGAGAGAGAGAGAGAGCATGAGAGAGAGACAGAGACAAAGAGCTGAAACAGAGTGATTTAAGAGATTCTTGATAGCATTAAACAGTTTTTTAAAAATTTTATTGTTTTAAAACAATCCTTTTTATTTTATATACCAATCCCAGTCCCCTCTCCTTCCCATCCTCCACCTTCCCTGAACTCCACCCTCTATCTTTTCCTCAGAAAGGGTGAGGCCTCCCATGGGAAATCAGCACTGTCAGATCCCTTGAGGCAGGACCAAGGCCCTTCCCTGTATCTAGGCTGAGAAAGGCAGTTTTGGGGGCCACTGGCAGTAAGCAGTGTTTTAATTGACAGTGCTGGAGTTGTGGAGATGACTCAGCAATTCAGTGTTTACTGCTCTTTCAGAAAATCATGCTTTAGTTCCCGTCGCTTGTGTTAGGCAGTTCATAACTGGCTGTCACTCCTACTCCATGGGATACAAACACACTCTTTTGGCCCCATATTCACCTGAACAAACAAGCACATATCTACACAGAGCTTCCCAAGAACACGCGCGTGTGCGCACACACACAGACACACAGACACACACACAAAATAATTTTCTAAATAACAATAGCAGTTATCACTGCTACAAAGATTTATATTTCCATTGAGTACAAGCCCTGGATATAGAAAAGAAGGTAATTTAGAAGAAACTATATGTGTCAAAAGAAACAAAGAGTAATATTAAATCACTGTCAAGTATCAGCGTGTAGTAGGCACTGGTAACAATTGCATCTAAGAAAGTTTAGTATCTCTACAGACCTCTCAAAAGAAATCCTAGAAGGATGAACCATGCACTCATAAACACTGTAAGGGAATTTACCTTTTGAGAGAAGTTAACATATGCTGTATAATTTATAAGCATTGGATGCATTTCATTAAATGAAAAGTAATAACAAATGAAATGAAAACACCAAAGTCAGCAGCAGCATCACACACCTTAAAGGGTGAGTGACCATAGTACATTCCCTTCCACCTGGGAATTACCAGCATTCGTGTCTAGGAACTTGAAATATTGTCTCCATTCTCAAAAACCATATATAGACGTTAGCTTATTAGTGGAAGTCAGTTCTACCACACAATGTACACAGGCAATATCTTTTAATAGAAAAATCTATTAAAATTCTGTGCTATTTGCTTCAAATTATTTTCATGTCTGCATTGTAAGTGTATCAGTTTCTGAAAGCATGCTTATTCTTATTCACTGCTGGTAAAAATATAAGCTTGTGCAGTCACTGTGTAAATCAGCATGGAAATTCTCCAGAAAACTAACAAAGAGCCATCATATGACACAACTTCATAAGTCTTGGTTATGTGTCAAATGCCCATGATCCCCATCTGTGTTTCGAGCTGTAGTATTCACTATATCCAGGAACTAGAACCAGCCTAGATGTCCATCTATAGATGAATGGATAAAGAAAATGTGGTTAACATGTACAATGGAATCTTATGCATTCATAAAGAATGAAACCATGACGTTAGCAGGAAAATAGATAAAACCGAAAATCATTATGTCAAATGAAAGAATCCAGAGTAATGTTTTCTAATTATATGAAGAATCAAGTGTGTGTATGTGTATGTTTGTCTGTCCGTCTGTCTGTCTGTGTGGTGTTTATATATGTGTTTGTAGATCACAAAATGAAGCAGGGAATCTTAAGATGGGGGAGGGGTGAATTTAAATGGGACGAAGAGGGCAATGGAATGTATGAAATAGGAAATGAGGGGAGGTGACCAACTACATGGTGAAAGACTTAACGAGGAGGTGCTGTAGGAAATCCTACAGCCAGTAGCCTCTAAGTTACCTGCCCACTTGGGTATAGCCTCTTATACTATTTATGCCAATTTAAAGCGTGCGGCCACTCTCTTTTCTGGCTGCAGGATTCGGTTGCTGTTTTCTGTTCCAGCAGAGGATTCTGATTTGTGAGTCTACCCCTAAATAAATAACCATCTATTATTTTCAATTCTGAGCTAGTGTGGGATTTCTTTTAAGCCTCCTTCTTCAGGGAAAACAGTGGAAAGGGCAAGATGAGATCAAAGTATAATAACATATTTACAAAGATGCCTGGGTGGAACTCATCTCTTTACATGGTAATCTGAAAATAAATTAAAAATTGAAATGACTAAAAAGAAAGTATGGTTCTGCATACTTTGAGGAGGAAAGGGAAGTCTGATAATATGATCTACTTGGAGATGAACAGGAAAGACCATCTGAAATGCTGTTGCATTTTGTTTTATTGAGCTAGGTTCTCCCTAATCACTTTCTAAGCCTGTTTTCAGAAGATGCACTCTTAATTCTGTATGGTTGCATATGTGTATTGTGTATACATATGTCTTTGTGTGCATGTCAGTGCCAAAGAAGAACCAGCAACTTTTTTCTTTCCTTTGGAGCCAGATTCTCTCACTGCACAGAACTTGCCAAGTTGCCTAGGATGGTTGTTCTGTTAGCTCAAAAATCCACCTGTCTCTTCCTCCCCCACTTGGAATTATAAGCATCTACCATAAAACCTTATAACATGCATTGTAGGAACTGAACTCAGATCCACATACTTACGTAACAAGCTGTTTTCCTAACCCCCAAGGGGATATATATATATATCTTTGCTTATAGGGAATAGTAGTAGGGTTAGGTGCTTGATGGGTTTGACTTAGAAGCCAGTCCATCTCACTAGCCTGCAAATGAAATGAAAATCACCAAGGCTAACAAAGATATTAAACCATGTCTGATAAAATGGCAATTATGTAAATAAATTTTATAAGTGATACTCTTGCTAATCATGAAAGTAATTAAACAAATTATGAAAATTTAAAAGTGTATAAAATATTAATTGATAAACTTACAGTGCATGAGGGGGTTTAACTTGGCCTTTTCCTGTCAACCCTGCCCAGTCTTCTGCCAAGATACAGTCTTCAATATTTAGAGTGACAGTGTGTCACTGTCTCCTTTGCGTTCCTTTCAGCCTAGTGAAAGATTTATTTACCTGGTACTCTAATGTTTTATAATAGCAAGATAATTTCCCCAACACACTAATAATTGGTTGTGTATTACTGCTTAATGGTTGTGGAGTTTCAGTTGGAAGTGATGAACACATTTTGGAGATAGATAATATTGACAGTTGCATAACATTAGAAATGTAACTGATAAGAGTGATTTGTACAATTCATATTTGTTACATTGGCAAATTTGTGTTATGTATATTTACAATAATATTATATTAGTAACTAAAATTTAATAAAATTAATATTATCATAAAACATTGAATCGTGTGTGTGTGTGTGTGTGTGTGTGTGTGAATTGAGGACTAGGAAAATGGCTTAGTGGGTAAATGCTTGCCTCTCAAGTGAAAGATTTATGTTCAGATCCCCAGAACCCATGTAAAGCCATGCCTATGTAGTAGTCCATGTCTGTAATCCCAGTACTCATAAAGTAAAACTGGAAGTGAAAACAGGAAAACCCGTAAAACTGTCACCTAGCCCAGTGTACACAACAGTGAATAACAGTCACTCTCTTAAACGTACAACTGCACATACACTTACACAAATGAACAGGTACATGCTTATGTATCATACACAGACACAAATGTGTGAATTACATGGCATGTAAATTATATCCTAATAATGCTGTTAAAAACAATACACACATTCATCACAAAGTCATGTTTATTGCCATAACATAGATTTTTATTTCATTCGTTTTCATTTGCTTTTTTGCCCTATTATAATATTTGTAGATTAATAAGTAACTCAGTGTTTAAATTATTGTTGGGGCTATCAATATTAATGTGTTTTATGCAGTGTGAGTAATGACAAATTAAATTGATGGGGTTATCTGTAGGGCATTGTGATATTTAATATATAGATATTCATGTAATATTAGGAATGTAATTGATAAGACTGAATTGTACAATTCAAATTGGTTACATTGGCAAATTTGTGTTATGTACATCTGCCATAATATTATATTAGTAAAGCTATCAATATTTAACCAAAGAACCAAGCATTGCCAATAAGAGCCATAGTTTTAGTTGAAATACAGATAGCTTAAGGCTGCTAGAAACAGACTTTGAAATATGAGAATTTATACCTACTCGCCTTCCACCAGCACACACTGACCCCCTTTATTACAAGTCCATATCCTTATCACACATATTCTTGTCTTTCTAGATAGTCATCAAACCCCTGAAGTCCAGACCCAGTATATTTCACTTTAGCAGGAAAAATCAATGTTTAAATATTTAAGACTGAAGAATCTTTTCAGAAGAAGAATTGCTTCCTTACACATATTTAGATGACTGAGAATTTTATCAACTTCCCTGACTTCTGCCTGTCTATCTTTGAGTTGCCTGGGGTTCCATCAGACCAAACCCAAAAGCAATTGCCTTATGTCAACATCATTTGTGTCCTCCTGTCTGTTTCATCATCATCCCTGGACTATCTGTCCTGCCTAGCACTAGAGTTAAGCTTCTTCCTAATCCCTGGTTTCATTCCCAATTTAAACTTAGACTGGAGTTTTGTTTTCAGTGTTTGTGTCTCTGGCTACCTCACATTTCCTAGTTGCAAACTTACTATGTCTTGGTACTTGCTAAGTCATGTTCAATCTGTCCTAGACCAGCTCTTGCTTTACTATTTTGACAACTTTCAAAACCCACCTTTATGCTCTTACCAGTCACCAGGTAGAGATTACTCCTGTCCAGGTGCATGCCCTGAATGTAATGTTCTGACAATGTAACATGAACCAGTTTGGGAAGAAACAAACACAAAGATTCCAAATGAATTTATCCATGTCAAATGGCGAAATTCTTATGCATTCCATTAGTGGGATAAGGAATTAACATATAAATTGTTGAAATATTTAAGGTTAAATATGTAACTGTTTTTCAAATTATGACTTAAAAAACCTATATTAGATATATGTGTCATTTACTAAAATGTACCCTTAATGACAGTAAACTGTTTCATTTGTGGCATATTTAATGTAATGGTTTAAAAAGCAGTAATGGTAGTATGCTTCAATGATATTGACAGATGGGGAGATGTGTTTCCACTCAAACATCATCACCTAGATTAGGGTCTACAATGCTGCTGCTGATTAGGAAAAAGCCTGTGTGATTTGGGTAGATAGCAATAGGAGGTCTAGCCTCTGAAAACATTAAACAGAATATCGTTAAAAGGTTCCTCTTCTTCTTTAGTATTTAAGGGTGTATACTGATGAACGTGTTAATTGATTTTGTACCCCAATTAGACAAAAAAAGCATTTATATTTTCCTCTTGGTTGCTGTTAAAACAATGGTAATCATCCCAGAAATGTCCCCTTTCCTCTCTCTCTCTCTCTCTCTCTCTCTCTCTCTCTCTCTCTCACACACTCTGTGTGTGTGGGGGGGGGGGTTTGGGTGTGTGTATATGTGTGTGTGTACATGTATTTGAGATTTCCCTCTATTTGAAACTGAGTAGTTTTTGGTTGTATTATGGTTGTATTATTTATGTATCTTAGTGAGAGCCACTTTTTTATCAGTTCATCCAGACTTTTGCTTGTCTTCCAACAAGAAAAGAAACTAATAATATAGGAGTTCAATTATACAGACCTGTACAGATCTAGTGCATGCCTTGAGAAAAAACACTCACATGAAAAACTCTTCAAGAGGCTGAAGAGATGACTATGTGGGAAAAGAGAGAAAGTTCAGATCCCCAAAATCAATGTACACTAGGTGAGATGACAACCTTCCTGGAATTTCAGCATTGAATGTGGGGAGACAGGAACCAGCTGCTTAACTGAACAAGGCAAAATCGTGAGCTCCAGGTCCAATAGACAGGCCCTAAACCTAACCCTAACCATAACCCTAAACCCTAAACCCTAACCCTAACCCTAACCCTAACCCTAACCCTAACCCCTACCCCTAACCCTAACCCTAACCCTAACCCTTCTTCTGTGGTTGGGACTACTGAGGAATAGCCTTCCTTCTTCCCAGAATTCTCCTTTTCTCATTGCCCTACCTCTACTTCCTGTCTGGTTGTCCTGCCTATACTTCCTGCCTGGCTACTGGCCAATCAGCATTTACTTAAAACATAATTGACAGAATACAGACTTGTTCCATACCAATATATTTTATGGTAATGTATTGATGAAAAAGAGAGTGTACTGGTAAGACAGTATGTCCCTCAAAAATTTCTAACAATGACCTGAACATGAACCAAGAGCACTTAATACTTATTTATTGCTAGGTAAGGTGATCCATGCCTATATTTCACTCACCTAAAAATTAAGGCAGATGAAAGAAGAGTTGAACCTAGACTGGACAACACAGTAGGACTATCGAAAAACAAATAAGGAAATAAAATAATCAGTATTCTTTCACTAACATTTGGGTTTTCGTGACCCTGATTTGTTGTTGTTGTTATTTTGTTTTGTTTTAAGGAAATCTGAGGGGGGAGGCAACTGTGCCTTTGTCAATCCAGTTTATGGGAATTGCATGAACCTAGAGAAAACAGAGGTAAGTGACAAGGTAAATCACATTGATTCAGAAGCAAATGCACTTACACACACACACACACACACACACACACACACACACGTCCTACCCATCACTAATTAGCTGTGTTTGGAACCATTTCTACATCATGGCTAAGAGAAACATTCTAGTGAACTATTTCAATTAGGGGCAAAAAAGACATTTAAGGCTCTAGAAGTGAGTAATATTTTCCATTTAGGACAGTTTGATTCTACTTGTAAAATCAGTTCACTGTTAAATGGCTTTGTGGTCACTGTACACCCTCCAAGAGAGCTGGTAAATCTGAAAAATATCCATTTAACTCATACAGGAGCATTACTCAGCTTTTCCCAGCAACTACTCATTGGTTTTTTTTTTTTTTGGCTTATTTGTAGCCTCAATAAGTATATAGAAGAACACTTGGATATTTTTCCTTAGTACATTTTTAAAGATTTATTTTTATATGTGTTTTATGTCTACATGTTGGTGTGGGGAATGTGGGGAATACATACATCTCGGTGCGGGTGTAAGCAGGAGGAAGTACAGCCAGAGCTGGGCTACAGGTTGTTTAGAGGGCCAGATGTGATGCAGAAGCCCAGTCTGGGTTGCTTCTAGGAACAGTACATGCTCTGAAGACCTAAGCCATCTCCCCAGTCCTCCTGATTAATTTTTATAAGATAATCTATCAACCGTTTCTAATTTTTTGTTCTTGACATTGAAAACAAGCACCAAAGAGTCAGGTCAGATGGTTTCTACCATTTCAGGACCTTGTATGATGTTACTGAAGATTTGTTGACTTTTTACATTTTCATGTTTTTTTCAACAACTATGTCATGTACACTTACAGGTTTTGTTTAGGTGGAAATGAAAAAATAAAACAGGAAGAAATTACACTGACCATGCAGAGATTTATGTGGATGTCTCAATGAGAAAATCAAGCATATCCCTACTCAATTAACAATAAATATCTACAAATATGCAATATTTAATCAATTGAATAAGAAAGATATACAAATACATGTATATTTTTGCTGAAGATAAGAAAATTTGATCTTTTTATCCCCAACTTAGATAAGGTTTTTGGTGTCTGATAAATGCTAATTCTAAGAGAAATTAAAATGAAATTTTTAGATGTGAGAATTTGTATGTTAGTACCTCAATAAATCAACAGTCAGTAAATAGTGGCTAAGAAGGTGCCCTACTTTCCTGAAAAGACAGTTTTTATAGTGTGTTGGTGCATGCTTCCCAGAACACACAGGAGAGGTCTAGCTCCAAGGCTCACTTTCCAGCATGCTTTCAAGCAGGTTCCACTGCAATTTGACATCGATCATACAAAGCAAGACTTCAGAATTTCATTTTATTTCCTTTCCACAGTTCCACATTCTTTTTAAAATTTAACTTTCAGTTCATTATGTAGGACTAAAGAAGAAACCTGTCACATCTCTTTCTATTTGTTTTAGAGAAATGAATTGAGTCTATTCCAAGTTCTTTGACATAAAAGAAAAATATATTTATCTTAAATATTACTGTAAAACTCATACAGAAATGTCATATGGTGCTATTGATTTGGGGAATATACTAAAAGAAAAAAACCCTCTCGATCACCCATTGGTCACCATCAGATACGCTCAGCCCTTGGCCACCTTCATGGCATTTCCTACTATATGTTCCCCAACCCATGCCTCCCACTCTAAGCAAATCACAGCTATTACTTAATTTAACTATGAAACTTAAGTTGTATCTTTCAGGGGGTAAGAACACATTTAAAATATACCCATGGTATCATGTCTACAGATGTAGCAGTATTTTCATGATACTGTCTAAATATATTCAGTGTTCAACCTCCTCTGATTGTCTTACATGTAAGTAAGGCTTTTGTAGCTAGGTAAAGATTTTGTTGGTGCTATATTTTTAAATCATAATCTCTGTAAAGAACATGAATAAAAATTGATAGCTATGTCTTTTAAGGCTGTTTTGATCTTTATGTTCTATATTATCCTAGTTTTCTTCTTGCAAAATATTTATGGAAGAAACAAGCTTTTCCCAGATAACTTCTCATAATTTAGACTTTCTAATATATTCAACAACCTTAATTCTAACTCAAAGCTCTTGTGGTTTTATTTTATTTATCCTAACTATAGTCAATGTATCAAGCTTAGTGAAACAGTACAAGAGAAAGTGCCAAAATACTGTCTTCTGAATTTCTCTATGCTTCCATAGGTGAGGGGAGTCAACAAGACCCATGTCCACAGGTCCTGCTAACATACCTAGTGTGATCCCATGTCGGAGATCTGGTAGTGTGATCTGAATCAAGGCTCAGGGTACTCTGGTTATCATTAGAAATATCCTCCGTTCCTCATGATTCTTTCAGAAGTTTCCTACCTTACTCTGGAAAATACTAACCGTCTAAATATATGTTTCCTCCTAGAGTTCCATCTATTCTTTCTCAAATCCATTTTATGGTGCAAAATCAGGAAGCCTGGAAACGATATCTCATCATCTCAAATCATAACATCAAAACTGTTTCATCCAATATATGTTTATAGAAAATTTCATTCACTAAACTGATCCTATAGGAGATAAAAAAGAAAATATTCAAATGTTAGTGTGATTGCAACGTACTGAAGCAGAGTTCCTTGTAGATTATTTGAATGTTTCTAATGAATCACAGACAACTCTTTATCTTCATTGCATGTCTGAGTACTTCAATAAAACATTCTGCCTAATAAACTTTTGTTCTTTATTTTATATTGATTATTTATTTTAAGAAACTAAAATATAGTTCATTCTAGAGCAAAATTTGAGTGACCATGGCCTAGGAATATAGATTTAGGATACCCTATATTCTGTGTTATTGGAAGCAGTTTCATGGTTTTGCAAAACAAAGAGTCATAAATCAAGACAAGTTTAAAATACATTTGTGAGTATATCAGGGAGGTGGTTATAGTAAGATAGGGCAAGCTTTTCTATAGGGCTCAGAGGTTAGCTCTAAAACTCATGATCAGATTGCTTCTCATCTGGAATATAAAGAAGTATTAAATGTTATTTCTTTTCACTAACGCATAGAAACAAAGGTAAGTTCACTCCCTCTGCAATCTCATGAGAATGAGCAAATGATGATAACCCTAATTAATAATTACTTTTGCATTTTGAAAAGCATAAAATAATCAATCCCAAACCCATGTTTATTAGATAATCATGACACATCTACATAGAGATGAAATGCCACATATAAATTAAGAGATGTTGGATTGTATAAATATAACATCTCCACTTTGATAGTTTCAATAATATATGTATATCAGAAATCAGATGTGCACAAGGTACATAAATTTGGTTGTTCACTGTTCAGCTATGTCAGCAAAAATCCGAGTTGTTTGCCACTTTTATTTGCTCTCTTCTAGGGTCAGTTCCACTACAGATGAGATGATGGCTTCGTTGTTTGTAAAGAACAAAGTTCAAGATAGGAAAGGATAATTTTATCCTGTGTGTCATGTTTTAACATCTGGAAAACCCTTCTCAGTTTGCACTTCCAGATCTACTTTCTAGAATGCATGTCCAACAAACATCCAGCAAACATTTTCCATCAATGACTTCTTATTTGTCAGAATAGATACGGTGCCCATGCTAAACATATCACCCTAAAAGGATGGAAACTATCAAGATTGACTGAAATACTTTACCATACAATAAGAGGCTAAAATTAGATCTTTGTAGCACATCTTCAAATTCAAGTGGAACTATTTGAATGAAAGTGGATTTAGGAAATTGTCAGCTTAACAGAGTCTAGACTCACCTGCATTTACTTAGAGGTAAGCCCTACTCACTGTGGGTTGTGTCATTCCCTAGCAAGGATGCTAGAGTGCCTACAGTGAAAAAGGAACTGAGTATGCATTCATTTCTATCTCCTGATTGTAACTGTGAGATGACCAATAGCTTCAAAGTCCTGCTACCTTAGCTTCTCTGCCAAGATGGACTGTACCCTTGAATTATACATTTCAATAAGCTCTTTATCCTTTGATAAGCTTATCATCTCAGAAAAGTAACTGAGACTGGAAGGATGATTTTGTACATAAATTTTATTAACATTTTGTGTGATTACAACCTGGACAAAAATTATGATTTTTTTCATTAACTATTCAATAACTTAACCTTACATTTTATTTTACTCAACTTTTAGAGGTTCATTTTTTATTTATGTGCATGTGTGTGGGTACATATATGTAATATGTGTGCATGTATAATGCCTGAAGAGGATATTGGATCCTTTGCAACTGAGTTACAGGGAGTTGTGAGTTGACCTTGGGGTCTCTGGGAGAGAAGCAGAAGTCTCAATTGTGGAGTCACCTCCCCATCCCCTGTGTCACCTTTTCATATTCCCTTGCATAGTGTAGCTCTCTAGTAATTATTTTTCTAAATTTTTCTTTTGTTTCAACAATAAGATTATTGACCTCAGAAAAATTATTAGAGAGGACATAAGGAGTTGTTATTAGTTAAGTGTAGCCCCATTGCTGTGGGACATATGTATACATTAAAAGTTGTAGTCATGGATTTAGCAAAGAAGAAGGCTGCTACATGAAAAATGTATCAAACATACAGTTATTTTCAAAAGAAAATGATTTTCTGACCTAATTTTGTATAAATACTAAGAGAATTTATTACACAGAGAGCATCAATAACAGAAAATCTTCACAAATAGAAATGAGACTACAGCTAAAATTATTAATTTGTTCATGCAGGGAGTTGTTGCATACACCCTAAAATATTTTAACTTTTTATATGATATTCTAAACTACACGAAAATTCTATGAAGCTAAAAGAATAGAATTAGTAATTATTTGTGCATATTTTTCTGAATTTAGTGTGAGATTGAGATAATTCACTTTTCTGTGCAGGCTTCTTCTGAAAACTTTCTTGTAAAAGACAATGCTTGCACCACTGTGATTGCAAAACCGGGTAAAGGAAGAAGAGCTGTCAAGCAAGTTAGAGAATGTACAATCTGTCTAACTCACATTAAGGGAAGGGAAGCATCTGAACCACTCTAACTAGCTTGGACTGGGTTAAGTTTTTTCTAATCTAGGACATATCAGGACAAAGGATCACAATGATTAATGCTAATTGATTCTTTGGGTACTTAAGCTATCTCTTTAGTAATCTGTTATAATTAACATATTCATCAAATGCACTTTAGGCAAACAATAATAGTAGCAGTTGTAAACACTAAACATAGTGAAAATATGGACAACATAGCACTGTATGTAGTTTACATATTTTAGTTGATAAGTATAATGTGCTGTGTACTATTTTTAGTGTAACTATATACATGTAACTATTTAATATGAAGGTTGATTTAGTTTAAACTGAATAAAAAATTAAAATACAGTGCCTCATTTAAACACCACTGCAAGGGCTCAGAAGTCGCATGTGCTAGAGATGTCTATACTGGACAACAGAAAGAACATTTCTATCTTCCCAGTGGCTTTTCTTGAATGATGCTGGCTTAGGTCGATGTTAAATAGTTTTTCAAATATAAAAAATTTTGTTATATCTGTGAGTCTAAAAAGTGCTAAAGGGTTTTTATCATGTGTGTATTTTGACTAGAGACAGCCAATTTTCACAGAATAATGATGGATTCTAAAGAAGACAAAGTACACCTATCTGGAAGAAAACTATAAGGTATCTATAATGAAGTGTCATTTAATAACACTTTCCTGCTACATAAATGTTACATAGAATTCAAATAGAGCCACATCAACTTTGCCTGTTTCATTATTTTGTGTTTAGATGGAACCTTGAAAACACAACAATTGTTTGTTTTCTCTTTTCATCTTCTTGAACTTCAATCATTTCCTGATATTTATCACACCATAAAGCAGAGTCAAGTTAGCCTCTAAATAACAAACACTTTGTGCTTCCCACGTAAGAACCTTCTGCGGTTAGGGAACAAAAACAAAATATACCAAAACTACTTATTCAGAGTGATGTCTCTTACAGTTCACAGTATCAAATTTCATTCTTATAAATAAAATTCAGAAGAAATTTACATAGGAATATAAGAGAACCAAGGGATTTTTCTTTTCCAAAAGTCTTAAACCGAAAGGAAAGAAAGAAAAGAGAAAAGAAAAAGAAGAAAAACTTCAGCTATGCACTTCACTGACAAATCAGTACCAGGCTTGTGATTCTTAACACGATTTTGTTTTTCTCTGTGTCAGCTTCACAGTGTTTTGAATCTCATTGCTAATGTATCTAGGGAACCACTGTGGGGGGCTAACACCTAGGACAAAGAAAATGGGGGCAGCTGCTCCTCAACAGCAGTGGAAAGATGTCACTCTTTCCAGCCACATTCTGAAGTCTCAGGGAAATGAACTTCCTGCCCATCTTGAATTAGAGAACTATATAACCATGGACCACTAAGAGGATGTCTAAAATAAGTAATGTTAATCCCAAAGTAGCTACTTAAACATTCACACTAACACTTGCTGGTAAACACTCTGGCTGAGGAAAGTGCTCTGAGAAACTTTTTTTTCCCTTGAATATGGAAACAATAGAAATGAAATTTCTTATTTTTTGATATTTAAAAATATTTGGTTACTTAGATATGCTTCCAGAAATTTTATAAATAACTTCCTGAACTGTTCAAAATATTTGTAGAAAGATTTGTTTCTAAGAAATCATCACAGGAAGTGGGAGTAATTATTTCATATCAATATAATAAAACTTTGAGTCAATAAACAAAATGCCAGTCTATAAACAGCAGATCCATTTTTCCTTTCCAGTTTCCCATCCTTTTGTTTTTTTAATTTTTATTTTACATGAAAGTAAATAATCAAAGAGAAAATATGTCCAATTAGCCAATGACAACAGTTGAAATGGTGTAATACCTCAGAGAAACAAAAGTTAAAGGATGACAGATCTATAAAGCTAAAAGTATAACAAAAATATCAAATTCCCAGAAAATGTGATTTTTTTATAAAGCAAACAAAGGAAGAATAGTCTTATAAGAAAATATTGGTATTTAGAAATAATTGTAAAGATTGAACTAAGAACTCAAAAGTGAATTTTATGGTTCATGTATTATATTGTCAAAATAATATGTATATTTTCAGATTATAGAAAATAAAATCATTCTTTCTAACATATTTCATGAAGATGAAAAATTTTAATACAACTTTGAACAAAGACCTTATAAAGAAGGCAAACATTAAATGAATGTCATTTATAAACATAAATGGGAAATACTAAACATACATGCTATGTTATTATAGATATATATGTTACTGATTTGTGTATATGTATTATGATTTGGTTATGAAGTATTACCTTACTGAAGGCAAATAGTGTTCAGAAGCGGGGCATCCATAGGCGTAGTACCCTTAGGAGGCCAGATCTCATTTGAACTCAGAAATAACTTTGGCAAGTCATTGGATCATGAATAATTTGTTTTCAACAGTTGCACTGATAATGGTATGTATAATTGGAAGAAATGAATCGCTGAGTATAGTGGAATAAAAATGCCTCCCATGGAATCATGTATTTGAACATTTGGTCTCCTCTGCTAGTCAGAACAGCCTTGCTAGAGGAAGTACTTCGTGTAGACTGAGAGCAAAGGGCTTTACCCTGCTTAGTTTGCTGTCTTTGAGATGGATGTGACTCCTCAGTTCCTTGCTTTGGTGGCTGCTCCCATGCCTTCCTCACCATGTGAACTTCTAGAATTGCGAGTCAAAATAAACTCTTCTGTAAATTGCCTTTGGTCATGACATTTTGTTCTAGCAACAACAACAACAAATTATTAACTGGAGAATTTACTTAATTCTCTGTCTCAAAAAAATATTAACTAATTAGCTGGAGGTATGTCTTAAAAGATTTACCATGCCCTAAGTACTTCCTGTCCTGTTTTTTTTTCTGCTTTCCAGATACCATGAACTAGTGGCCCTGCCCCTCTTTACCCTCTGCAAGACACAATCTTTTTTTTATTGATTATTATTGAGCTCTACGTTTTTCTCTGGTCCCCTCCCTGCCTCTCCCCTTCCCTTAAGCCCTCTCCCAAGGTCCCCATGCTCCCAATTAATCAGGAGATCTAGTCTTTTTCTACTATCCATGTAGATTAGATCTATGTATGTCTCTCTTAGGGTCCTCACTGTTGACAAAGCACAATCTTACAGCAAGCTCTGTGATCCTCTGGCTGGAGGGCGGTAAGATGGCTCAGCAGGTAAAGGCAGTTGTTGCCTATCTTTAACACTAAAGTTCCATCCCAAGACCTAAATGATGGAAGGAGAGAACTGACTCCAGCAAATTGTGATCTGACTTTTATACATGAACCATGGCATAAGAGAATTCAAACACGCACACACACACACACACACACACACACAGGTACACCAGAAAGACACCAGAAAGAGTAAAATAATTATTAAGTGGTGTTATAAAGAAAGAAAAAGATTAAACAATCTGAGTAACCTTGAATTGAAAAACTTCCTGTTCAATTAAAGAAACCAGTAAGCTACAGAAGAATAAATTATACAATGGGAAATTTTATTTGAAGCCAATGAGTAACTCAAATACAGAATTTGAACACTACAAACCCATAAGAAAGAACAAACAGAAAAACTGATAATGATCATGAAATTCACAAAAGTAGGGAGCCAATGCATATATGAATAAATCTTCAAACTATGAAGTTATCAGAAAAATCCAAATTAAATTTGCAACTAGATACCAGTAGGTATAAGGTTAACCTATATATTACTATAAAACAAAGAATGTCCCTATTTTTTAAGTAATGTTTATAACACCAAAGTTGGTGTTCTGATTGAATGTTCATGTATACTAAAATATGGGGAAGCTATTAAAAAAACCAATGACTAGTGTTTAGAAACAGACTATTGAAAGGTAATTAAGTACCTGATGGTGATGTCCTTACACAAAATGACATCAATGAGTTTAATACCTCTCCAAGAGCATACACAAAAAAGGAAAGATGGTGGCCACATGAAAAGACAATAGAAGAGTCTCCAAAATAAAACGTACCCTTTTAGGCATTTTGATTTTGCAATTCTCAGACTCCAGAACCCAGTCTATGGCACTTTGTAGTTAATGGTCTGAGTTGACAGACATTCAACAAATTCCAAGGATATTACATACAGGAAATGCTGACAAGACCAAGAAAAAGAAGCACCAGACTGTTCCTTCTTGCTGACAGCAAGCATGTGCATACGCCATGGCCAGCCATCACTTCCTTCAGGAATTAGACTCATGCTTGAATCCCTTGAACTAACCGAACATCCATCAATTAGCTTCATATACATTTTTTAAAAAGCTGTAAATAACATACAATAATGTGTGAGAATGAAAACACAGCTACATTCAGTAACATTGGTCAGTCTCATAATGAAGAGGGTGAATGCCAAAGCATCTTACATCATCTGAGTGCTTTATTCAGAATTGCAGATTTAGGGTTTGAAACTTAAAAAAAAAAAAAAAAAAAACTTGACCGACACAATAGCAATGCACTACTTTCTTCCAACTTAGGTGATTTTACACAAATATTGTTTTTATAATTTCTAAAGATTTTTTTTTCAAATTGATAAAATCACATACTGAATTTTTTTAGCATTTCAAATGATGAAAGTAAGGGCTTGCAAGAGGACTCATTCACGTGGTTGTTTGAAAGAAAATGATCCACAGAAAAGAATGGTCCTATTAATAGGTGTGACTTTGTTGGAATAGATGTGACCTTTTAGGAGGAAGTGTGTCACTGTGTGGATAGACTTTAGGTCTCCTAGGCTTAAGCTATGTGCAGTGTGGCATTCAGCTCACTTCCTGTTACCTGCAGATCAGGATGTAGAACTCTCAACTCCTTCTGCAGCACCATGTCTGACGCTATGAAGGTAATGAACTAAAGCTCTGAAACTGTAGGCCAAACTGAATGAAATGTTCTCTTTATAAGTTGCCATGGTCATGGTGTCTCTTCACAGCAATAGAAGCCCTAATTAAGACAGTGTGTAGGAGCATTTTCTGTAGAAGCATGTGGATCAGATTTCTGGTATGTAAACTGTTTTCTGCCACCGTCTCGTCTTTCAGTTAAAATGCCTGAGCCATGCTGAAAATAAAATTAAAAGACAGAAAAAGTTTAAGAAAGTCCTTTTGAAATTGACTTTTGCAAATCTTGCACTATATATACCAAATAAATTGAACTCAAAGAACAATTGATTTCTTTCTGAAGAGAACTAGCATCATAAGGAAAGATACGCGAGAATAGAGAGTGGTTGGGCATTTAGCAGAAATCCCTGGAAGGATAATGACCCAGTTTTAACTGCATGTCTGACTCAGAGTAAATGTGAGAAACATTTGCAGGTTCTTGTCATTCTGCATTCCCTGTAATTCTCTGCACTTCTTGGACTCCTTTCAATACATCCCCTTTCATCCACGAATGGGTCAATGGCAACTTCTGCTATTAGAAACCAAAAATATTAACTGAAACACAAACTGGTACTTCCTCAGCTGCAGTTTCCATAACAAAATACCACAGACATTGTGACTTCAACAAGAGAAAAACTCTCTTGTTTAGGGGTTGTTGAGTCGAACATTAAGAGAATGAAGAGGTTTGCTTTGTTCTCAGGGATCCTGGCTTTCAGGTGACCTCCATTCCACACGACATCTTTGTGCAGTCCCAGACTGAGGAACTGGTGTCTCCTATTATGAGAGAACAAATATGATCACAAGCAGCCCATCCTAATAAAGTTATTTGCTTTAAATTATTACCGAAAGCTCCAATCTCTGAGTACTTTCACACTGGTGTCTAGAAATTCAATATGTAAAATTTGGTAAAGTATATAAAAGATTCAGTTTGTGAAGAATTGCTATGTGAGAACTGCCATTAATTGCTTTTAATAGATTATATATTATATACATTGGAGATAAATTTTGAACTGCCTAGAATATTTTAAAGGGTACAAACTTATGATATTGGTACTAGGAGGGGCTCTGATTACAGAGGAAGAATATGTCAGGAAAATGTACTTTTCTAGTTTCTAAAAATTATTTCAGCCCTTCTTCACATTTTATTTTTCCTTATGAAGGATTATACATACTAAACCAAGAGAAACTTGTGATGGTAAGTTCCTGTGAGTAACTTTGCTAATAACCACTCTGCAGTAAAACCTTCAGAAGTGGCATATGATGTTCCTCACAAACTTTTGTTTCAGGTACATATGTTCAGAGTACTGAATGTATAGTATTTAGAATTATGTCATTATAAAAGTCTCTTAATAGATTCGTTATCAACCTGCTCATGAAACCTATTATTTATTTATTTTTTTAAAGATAGTTTTTATTTTATGTGTATTTTTTTATTTTTTAAAAGAAACAATTAAATGCCAAATTAAAGCATACTAATGAAAATTTAACATTATTATCATATTAGTATCAGAAATGTTAATCATTTCTGTTAATATGCCTGAAAAGTAGTAATCATTTCTACCTGAAATAACATAAATGTGTCTTTATATAAACATCTATGGACATAGGTCTGTGGCTAAAATGCTGCTGAGCAAGTGTGAGGACAGATTATATGAGCACCCACAAATAACAGGTGGGCATGGCAGTGGAATTTCAGTGTCCAAAAGACAAAGAAAACAGATCCCTGGGGCAAACTGGTTATCCAGATTGCCAGATTAGGAATATTGATGATCTTTAGGTTCCATTAGGAGATCCTAATTCAATGAATGTAGAAGATAGTGATTGAGAATGACACTTTGCACCAACCTCACACCTCCACACACATATGCACATACATATGCTGGCACAATGCAAATGTACACACATATATACATACCACATAAAAAATTCAAATTGTATATATATATAATTTATAACATATATATGTCCTTTTAGGTAAATAGCATCTTCAAGACCATATAAAAAGGCTATACTACACGTACAGGACTAACCCAAGAGAAATTTCATAATGATGATGAAAACAAATTACTAATAGATAAAGAACAATAATAAAGATAGTAACAGAGATGGTAAGGACGATAAAATAAAACCTTGTTACTAGAAAAGGGCCTTGGATTTCACTTTTCAAGAACATTTTATAATTTATGTCATAATCAGAAATGTTATGTGACATAATTAGCTGGAATTATATATTTAGCATATTCATTTAAAACTGTAGATGTTCATAAAAGAATATGATGGAGAGTAAAGTATGCCCTAAGTAAAGTATGAGGACAACACAAATTAGAGATTTCTCCAAACATATTTCTTTGATTTACAAGAGCACTGGATGTTCTGCTTTCAGCAACTGCCTATTTGGTAGACTTCTTTCAGTGTAGTGTCCAAAGCTTTTGTATTGCTGCACACTTAGCTATTTGCCTGATAACTATAAAACATTCAATGTCTGGCTCACAGCACAGCTGTTTCAGTGCTTGGTACTCTATATTTCAAGGTTTTGCAATTTACTTCCCATTTGAGGCATCATGCCTGAACTGCAGACCCACCAGCTACATTGAGCATGCACATCACAGAGAGGCTATTTTCCTAGGAAAGGCTGGCTCCAAATGTTTATTTCTGTCTGGCATTACAAAGAAACCTTCCACAATGGCTACATACCCTTCCTACACAACTCAGCTCTTGTCTATGATTGATGCATAATAGATACTATTGTAGCTGCTTCAAATGTTCTTGTTCCTCTTTGTCAGCCTCTATCACACCATGGCTGGAATGACAATGGAAAGCTGCAGCTTTAGAGGCGCTTTGATCCACTTCAGCATCAAGAGGCAGACCCCAAAACAAAGAAATAGGATGAGCAGAGGTCTCAGAAAACCAGCCTTGTGTCTGCTCACTCCCCCGCAGAGGATGATACCCCTATGGATCTAAGTGTAGAATAAACATAGAGAGACAGGTTCATGTAAGGGAAGGGTCAGTGGTCAGTGTGCTGCTTTGAATCATATCAAAGCACTCAGTGTACATATGAAGGTTGAAAATAGAGCAAAGTTGACGAAAATTAAAAGCCCAGCTTTCTTTCATTGGAATTAAATACTATCATGGTCACTGAAAGGACAACAGTAGTTTCTTTCTGTCTTTTGGATCCAAGGCATCATTAAAAATGAAGTTATTTTTGAAAGAACAAAATAATAAGAACAAAGTAACAATGATATATTTTTTTCTCATTAAAACTAGTACATAGAAATTTCTTTTTGCCAGGACCGCCTTAGCTCTTTACATTGTCTGTAGATTTTTGATGGTATGTTTGAAAGATGATACCCTGGGAGTGATTGAAAAATGCAAGTGTGTTACTTTGCTGCCAGAATAAGAAGTGATAAGTGGGAGGATTCATCTTACTGCTTTCTGTTTAAACTGAAGGACTCCTAATCTTCCAATCTGATGCATGAAAGGGCTGGGAGCTTATATAGGGTTGTAGAGTGTTATCCACACAACCCTTTAATATATTAATCTTAGTTTGAGTTAGTATTTGTATCCTCAGAGAACTTACATAATGAAAAGATGAGTTAATTGTTTTGAAATTTAACATTGTACGTAAAAGTCTTTCATTTTGCAATGATATCAGATATTTTGTAATGGCAATAGATCTTCATTAATTTGTGTAAGCTTTTAAAAAAGAATAATAGTACCCCTTAATCAAAAAATTTTACATATTTTAGTCAATCATTATATTGTTTCAAGTGGTGTTTTTGGAGTCTAAAATGTGTATCATTCACCTTTTGCAACATTCAAATGTCATTTCATCGGTGAAAACCTTAAAAGAGAATTTCTTTCCTTTTATGTGCTGTTTTATACCATTTTATAAATCTCTATAGTTTCAAAACTACACTATGTCACTGTTTTTCATTATACTTTAGAGCAATTAAAAATATAAAAAAATATTTGTTTCCATGATTTTGCACCTTTCTTTATTTATTAGAGAGTTCCTAATTTCAGTTTTGTACCAAAGCACTCCCTCTGTCTGCAGGACCTCCCTAACAAGCATGCATCTAAAGGCAAAAAATTTTCAGGACTTCTGCTTGAAAGAGTCTATATTTTATATTTATTTTAAATAAATAACTCCACGAAGATGCTACTCCAAGTTATTATGAGTTACAGAGTCTGTAGTGAGGCTGAGAGGAATATTATCTTTGCTCCTCAACTGGTCTAGGAGTATTATCTTTGCTCCTCGACTGACCTAGGAGCATTATCTTTGCTCCTCGACTGGTCTATCTTCAGGTGTGCTCACAGACAATGCTCACGTCTTCCTCCCTGAAGAAATATCCAGTCTGATTAAATTGCTAGGTCACACACCCCTTCTACCAAGATACTCATGTAACTGACAATTCAATGTCTGGGTCAATTGATAGTAGAGTTTCTGGGGTTCTTCTCATGACAGACTTGTTTTCCTTGGTCATATGTCTGAGAGTTTGTTGGTGGTGGTGGTGGATAATGATATCATGTAAAAAAAAAAAGCCTGGCACTAATGATATTTATAATTAAAAATGGATCTTTTCTTTTGCTATGATTTCAGCATGTGGGATTAAGTTATTGATACCAACACAGAAAGCAATACTAAGGCACCATTTAAAAAAAGAAAGAGCAACAATCAATCTATGACTGCTGAGTGAAGAAGAATCAGTTTTTTTCAGGAATAAGCACCCTTAATATGTTCTGGAATCCCAAAAGATCAACCCTAAACACATGTACACATAAGTACACTAAATGGACTCACTAGGTTTGTGTGTGTGTGTGTGTGTGTGTGTGTGTGTGTGTGTATCAATAATAGTCAATGAAGAGGTGAGAACTTCAAGGAGGAGGAGGAAGGAGCTCTGGAAGTGGAGGGGGGGTTAAAATTACCTAACTACAGCACTCTTCCAAAAAGATCAAAATAATAAAAACTATTTTGCAAAATAAATGAAAGTTGTCAGTCTACAGACAAGGAAACAGCAGGCAGGCCCGAAACAGTCTTCCCAGTGAGTGGGGAAAGTGAAGCAGCCTGAGCTAGGGCAGTCTCGCTGGAGTGCATTGTACTGGTGCATAGTTCAGCCTGAGCTAAGGCAGTCTCGCTGGAGTGCATTGTACTGGTGCATAATTCAGCCTGAGCTAGGGCAGTCTCGCTGGAGTGCATTGTACTGGTGCATAGTTCAGCCTGAGCTAGGGCAGTCTCGCTGGAGTGCATTGTACTGGTGCATAGTTCAGCCTGAGCTAGGGCAGTCTCGCTGGAGTGCATTGTACTGGTGCATAGTTCAGCCTGAGCTAGGGCACTCTCGCTGGAGTGCATTGTACTGGTGCATAGTTCAGCCTGAGCTAGGGGAGTCTCGCTGGAGTGCATTGTACTGGTGCATAGTTCAGCCTGAGCTAGGGCAGTCTTGATGGAATGCGCATTGTACTGGTGCATAGTTCAGCCTGAGCTAGGGCACTCTCGCTGGAGTGCATTGTACTGGTGCATAGTTCAGCCTGAGCTAGGGCACTCTCACTGGAGTGCATTGTACTGGTGCATAGTTCAGCCTGAGCTAGGGCACTCTCGCTGGAGTGCATTGTACTGGTGCATAGTTCAGCCTGAGCTAGGGCAGTCTTGATGGAATGTGCATTGTACTGGTTCAGGTGGAACTTGATGGAATACATTGTACTGGTGCATAGTTCAGGTGGAGCTTGCGATGCATTATAAGTTGGGGATTTTCAGCCTCTCCATAATTCTGGCTCATTCTGCAAAGTGCTTACTCCCTCTCTTGTAGTCCAGGTCCATAGGCTCCATGTTTCTCAGCTACCTTAGGCTATTTAAGGGACTTTGATTTTCTCCAGGCTCTCGAGGTCATACTAAGACAAGTCCTAGGATTCTACACATGTGTGCACAAAGACAGGTCCAGCAGATTTGAAGAATTGGAGAAGCTTCCATTTTGTGCCAGTTTTCAGTGTTTGCATCAGTGTTTTCCATTTATGGCTGGTGTAGCATGGATTGCAAATGCCTCTCGCAGTCACCTGCTTTTCCCTGTTGCTTCAGCTGGGACTGATTGCAGAAGATGGTTCTCAGCATTTGTTCCCACCTTCACATTAAGTGTGTCAACTTTTGTGTCCCACTTGGTATAGTGTGAGAGTGTTCCTACTTTCCTGGCTCAGAGTTCTTTAGCTACCTGGATGGAAATCCCTAATAGGCAAGATGCCCTTCAGACGCTGGCCTCTGGTAGTTGTTATTTTTCCCCAGAGCCTGACAGTGTCAGGCAAAAAATAGGCACAAAGATGCAGCAATAAGTGACGCCTTCAACTGGTAGAGACCCTAGGTTTATCTGAGTATAGGAACCTTGCCCTACAAATGGCATAGTCTCTATGTGGGACTTGGCTATGGAGACACTTGGCCATTTGCAGCAGCTACTATTAGAGCTCCAGCTCTGGCATTTGAGATTTTTGATGTTTTGACAGGAATTCTTCTGGCAACCACAGCCTGCAAGTTGTCTCACTGTCTCCATTTGGCCTTTGTAGCTTTCTACTTACCTCTTCTACTTCAACTTCCCTCCTTCTTCTGTCCCTAGCCATTGTAGGGGCTGTTCAGCTGCTTCTGGAGCTTCCTAAATTTTGATGGATTGTAGCTATTTGCTTGACTAATGACAGCCATTCGTTTTGGATCAATCACTGTCATTGCGGTTTGTGTTTTACATCAATCAGGACTTGTGTGTAGGTGGAGTTTTTTGTTGGGACTGACGATCAGCTCTGTCCTGCCAGCCGCTCCCAGGTAACCACACAGAGATTTAACATTAATTATAAATGGTCAGCCCAGAGCTTAGGCTTGTTCCTAGATAGCTCTTACAACTTAAATTAATCATTTCTATTAATCTATGTGCTGCTCCAAGACTCATTTACCTGACCTACATACTTCCTATCCTGTTCACTCTGCATCTTATGGTGTCTCATCTGACTCAGCCCTTCTCTCTGACCTGAAAATCCTGCTTACCCACTGGCCAGTCAGCTCTTTATTGACCAATGAGAGTAATACATATTTATAGTGTACGAAGATTGCTCCATAGCACTTGCGTCTATTCACAGTAGTCCCTCCGACAGAGGTAGTACCTCGAACCAAGGTGGAAATGGATAGTTGAGACTTGTGACGGCAAAAAGCTAGTTGTAAACAATTTCAAGCAGTCCTCTGAATCCATCCTCTAGTGGAGATTTCCCCCACTTTACTCTAACCTGCCTGTATTAGGGTTCTCTAGAGAAACAGAACTCATAGAAAGAATATGTATATTAGAATGATTAATAAGCCATGTTCTAGCTAGTCCAACAATGCCTTCCTACCAATGAAAGGTTCAAGAACCCACTGTTCAGTCAACAAGGGTGGATGTCTCTGCTGGTCTTCAGTATACACCAGAATCCTAAAGAAGTAGACTCTAATATTAGTGAAGGAATGGACTTGGCTAGTGAGGATGAGAACAAGCAGGCAATGGCAGCAAGCTTCCTCTTCCACATCCTTTCTAGAGACTGGCATCAGAAGGTGAGGCCCAAATTAAAGGAAAGTCATCTTACTCAAAAGATCTGGATTAAAGGTGTTCCATCACAGTGAAAGACCTGGGTTAGAAGTGGGTCTTCCCACTTCAGATGATTTAGAAAAAAATTAATAAAAATTTTAAGAAAAATTCCTTACAGGTGTACCAAATCATTTGGGTTTTAGTTAATTCCAGATATATTCATGTTGACAACTATTGCATCATCTATCTAAGTTTCCCACCAATGTTTCAGAAAGTATAGTGATTTGTAAATTTTTGTTATTGTTATTACAAAGGCTTTATCAAACTGTCACCACACAGGGACACAGAAACTAGGGTGACTTGAATCCATGTTCCTAGGTCACAGTTACTAATATTTGGATTCAGAATAAACTTATTCTTATCCCCCACTTCATCCACTCTCCCCCACCCCCCAAAAAAACAGTCCTAGCTGGGACTATGTCTTCAGAGGCAGGGAGATCACTATGATATTTAGAATGTTGAAGACAGTAGATGCAGGGATGAAGGTGATCCAGCAGGCTCTTTGAGTGACATTGGTTTTGGTCCATGTAGCAAAGAAAACACAAAAGAGCTCAATAGCTAATTAAGGAGTCAAATTACTCCATTCCCAATGTCTTTATTCATAGGAGAATAAATCAGAAGTGCTTATAGACTTGAAAAACTTACATAAAACTAACAGTAATTAAAACAATTCAACAAAGCTTTATACCAGTCTAGTATGTAGAGAGAGGTGGGTCCCCCTGCTCTGTCTCTTGAAGAGTGGTAAGGAGTTTTATGTCTTGTTCTGACTCTCAGGGCTGTGATTAACGATTTGCGCTTAAGGAGGATGGTTTCCTAACCCCATTCTAGCATTTTCTAATCATTTCTGAAGCTTCAGTTGAGATCCTTGATGAGAGTTTTGTGATTTTTTTCCCCAAGGATCAGAGGTTTTAACTTCTATCCTGCTGTGAACTTAATTATAAACGCCTAAAAAACTGAATGCAAAACTTTAAGATTTTTATTATTTTTAACTATGTATACGTGTTTCTGCACGTGGGTATGTGGCCATGAGGTCTGGAATCCTCCTGAAGCTGGAACTGCATGCAATTGTGAGCTTCTAAATGTGGGTGCTGGGAACTAAACTCGGTCTTCTGCAAGAACAAAATACATACTCTTAACTCCTGAGCTCCCTCTTCAGTCCCCAAATATCAAAGATTTAATCCCCAACACTTCAGAACTCAACTGTGCCTGAATTCAGGGTGACTAAATTAAAATGAGGTTATTTAGAAGGGGCTCCAATTCAATCTGTCCCACAGAAGGGACAACACATGACAAGAATCTCAGCCAGGGAGGCAGAACTCAAAAGAAAGCAAACCTCAACAGACTTTAGTCTTGGGCTTCCAGCATGCATAATATGAAAGAAGAAATTGCTGTGATTTATGCCACTCATCAAGCATAGCATTCTTTCTTCCCCAGAAATGGGTTTTGCTTGTATCTTGAGACACAAGAGGCTCACTCTTCTAAGGCAGTCGAGTTTTATGCCTCCCCTTTCCTAGAAGATAAGGATTTTTCAGAAAACTCTTAGACTGGAAAGTATCCTTGCCACACTAACAGCAAAGATTTGTGCATTTCAGGATAGACAAGTCCAGGATAATGTAAAGGCACCAAGAACCCCCACAGTGGTAGAAAACCACCACCATTACCACCAAAGAAATTTCACCAGGCAGGATGATGCACACCTTTACTCCAGCACTCATTAGGTAGAGGCAAGAGGGTCTCTGTGATCTTGAAGCTTGCTTGGGCTACATAGTAAGTTATAGGCCAAAAAGAACCTAGCAGTACAACCCTGTCTCAAAACAAAGCAGGCAACAAATCCCCTTTTCTCTCAACTTACAGACTTCCTCGTGAACACTAGATGGAGGTTGAGGAAGAGTCACTGAGTCATGACCAAAATTTACCCTATGCTCAGGAATTAAAACCATTGTGTTAGTTCAGGAATCTGACAAATAACTCAATAAAGATTTTAAAAAATGTCATTTTAAAAGGGAGTTGAGCATCTCTATAAAAACTTCTCTGCAGAGGACATCCAAATGGTGAATAAACACATAAAGACACTCTTGACATAATTATTCAGCAGAAAAATGCAAACCAACAGGGCTACTACTCCTTATAAATTAGATTGACTAGAATAAGAAAAGTCCCCAAAATACTAAATATTCTTTAGAATATCAAGAAGTAAGAACCCTCTCACACATTACTAGGAATAACATAAAACACTGTATCTGCTTTGGAAAATACTGCCAGTTAATCAAGTTACTAAATATGAACTTATTAGATGACTTGGGAATTCTACTTCTAGCTATATACCCTAGAGAATGAGAACACATAGGCACACAGAAATAAGATCAGAAGTAAAACTCAAAGGAATTTAGTGAAGGACAGTGTGTCTTAATAACAAACATGGAAGGTAGCCTGCATTTCCCAAAAACCTAGGAAAGTTAGTTTAGCATTTTTTTTACTATACTTATTTTACAAAAAGGAACTTGGTTTGTAAAGAAATAAATGTCTAGAACTCATTAAAGAAAATGAAACCTGTAAAACAAGTCTCAGTTTAAAACGTTGTCGCCTATGCTAGTATCATTGAACTTTCCAGAACAAGGAAACAGCTCTATGAATTATTTTATCTGCAGGGCATCTCTGATGCACTTCTGAGGTCTTCTATCACCTTTCAAATTGAAAAAAAGATTTCCAGATAGGAGACAAGGAGACACAGCACCAAAACTACCAAGCAAATTAGGTATTAAATGTGTCACTCAGTTAAAGAAGTCGAACATTTTGGTGATAATGCTTTTATTTGTGCAAGTCTATATTGAAAGTCTAATGCTGTCACACATGAAGGCAATCAAATTATAAAATGTTACTATTGCCTCTAAAAAATTACCCGTACAAAAAAAGCTAGCACACCTTATAAATTTTATGCTAACATTGTAAAGTTCAAGGCAAAGCCAAAGTTATGCCTTGGAGTTTTCTCTTGTTCACTGTTTTATACCTGCAGTATTCCGTTTTTCCACAGGGCTAAGAGATAAATATGCATGCTTCACAAGGTTGGCTGCTGCACATAAACAACATTTTGTTCCAAGACCTTTGAAGCATTTCTTAAAAACTTATTCCCATGTCAACCATTACCTATCATCATACGGACTGTCAGTTTCACCATCTGTGAAATGGAATTTATTTTTTATGGCTGTTCATGGTATCTCTTGCTAGTTTTCTCCCTTTTCTGATGCTGTAATATTGCTTTCCCCTCAGGCTGGTTCCACTTTTCTCTCCTCCTTTTCTCTCCATTAAGTAATACCTCCTGCTACAGGATGCTTGGGACTGGATTTTGTTCAGGCAGAGAACAGCAGCAACCCATGGAAAATTGCAGCAATAGAGCTGAGCTTCATCTAAAAGGTATAATTATACATTAAATGACCCAGTTTATGCTGAACTTCTGCAGCACATAACTATAATTAATCAAGATGGCTAAGTGTAAAAATATTAAGTGCTAGGCTAAGCATCCTCTGCCTTTTTCCCTTCTACAAAACCAGAAAACAAATATCATAGAATTATGAAAAAAAATTTTAAAAAGTTCAAATGACAGGAAATTTTGAACCATTATTTTTTTTAAGGAAATTTTTGGGAACCAGAGGCTGGTGGTCAAATTGTTTCCACAGAAAAGAGAACAATGAGTCTGATGCTCATCTCTGTCTGTTCACCTTTTAAAATATAAATAACCCTTCAGAAAACTGGCTCCTAGGACCACAAGATAAATAAATGAGTGGATGAAAGTGACTCCAGCCACACCTGGCAACCAGAGTTGCTGCAGGTTCAGCGCTGGGTATAGGGGAACATAGTGTACATGTCGTTAAAATTCCTTCCTAGGGGGAGACGTAAGTGACTTCTACAATTCCTCCTGAATTCCCACTGAGAAACTGAGGCTCGATTCCACAGCAAATCACATGGGTGAACCAGATTCAGTTTGTTGGACTTTGACAGAGTATCAGTAAGGTGTTATTTGCAAGAGTGTGGGTGCTTCCTCCCAAATGGCTGCACAGGAAGCTCTTTACCAAGCAGGGTTGATGGTTTTCCATAACCTTGTCCCCTTCCTCTAGTTTTCTCTAGCCTCTATACTCTAGCCCCTCCCCAAGGTCACGTGCACTGGGGTAGCTTGCAAATAACAGGTGGTGCACAGCAGCTGTATCCTCAGGTGATGGTTCAATGACAATTCTTTCCCTTTTATGAGGGAATGAAG
>PVIU01001746.1:73867-198207 GCA_004026605.1 Ondatra zibethicus
TTTTTTTTTTTTTTTTTTTTTTTTTTTTTTTTTTTTTTTTTTTTTTTTTTTTTTGTTCCTGGAGGTTTTTACTTCCGGCCATCAGAATTCAGATTGCGTGCTTCCCCGGCAGACACTTCACTAACTGAGCCATTTTTCTCGGCCCTTGAAATATATATATATTGCTTTATCTATGAGTTCAAAAATAAAACACAGAGAAAATATTTTACTATGTTCAAGAGAAGTAGATAAGAGGAATGAAGTAGAGAAGCAGGCAAGAAACTTTGGGAAATTTCAGCTTAGTCATTCCTTCATGAAAAGCTAAATGACTGAATATGTTTCTGCTACACTAGAGCTTACACAGTTGGAAGAAAATTACATATACAAAAGGATCCAGAAAAAGCAGTACACTTTCCAAGATTAAGTGCAGCTCAGTCTAAGCATAGATAGATTCCAAAAATTAGCACTATACTGGAAGAATTTTAGGTCCTGAACTGAAAAGAAGTTTCGTTCATCAAACTTCCTAAGGTCACTCACTGTCTTACCTGGCCTGGCCTTGTGTCTGTAAACACAAAAATGAAAAATACTGAAGGACAATCAAAACAGAAAACTCTAATTTACTCCTGTGAATAAATTATCAGCAGAACAGAGAGAAACAAAGGCTAACTGCGCTAACTGCACTAACTGCGTAGCCTGGGGGAGGCAGAAAGGCAGAGCAGCAGGCAGCCTCACTGGGCAGTGGCATTTGACACACGAATAGTTGTCTCTAGGTGGGATGGGAAGAGGTGGGAGTTTTAAGGTCACTTAACACCATTTGGAAGTGTTTAATATCACATCAAACACATTTACAATGTGCCTGGCCCTGATATTAAAGTTTACTTTATAGTTCATGAATAATGCTGTTAACTAAGCTACGTTTGACAAGATGCTAGACTGCTACATTTTATGGATATGGGATTAAATGGTTATCAATTTGATTTCATGGAATTTTCATCCAGTTAATACAATGTTGTAGCAAACAGTTTTTGGTCACGCTGACAAAATACATAAGATAGCTAGCCTAAAGGAAAGAAAGGGTTGTCTGGGCTCACTGTTGTGATTGTTCCAACCCATGGCTGGCTAAGCTGCGGTGAGACAGCACTTGACTGCAGACCTGGCTGGCAGAGGAAGTTTATTCCTCATGTGGTAGGGACGTAAAAGTGAAGGACAGGAAGGGGACAGGGTAGCTAGAGCCACGTCTGGAGCATACCCACAATAACCCTACTTCCTCTCATGAGAGTTCACTCTCAAAGGGAACCAGATAGTAGCACATGATGACTGTCAGGATTTTGCTATAGGCTCTTTGGGGACATAACCGACTGGGGAAAGTGCATGTTCCCCTATGCTCTCATGTTTTCTTAAACTTCTGGAAAACTGAATCTCCAACCACAATTTCTGTGGTATCGACAGGAAAATATCTGGTGGAAAGCCATTCTACCCACAGGATTTGACTTAAGCACAGACTCTGGAATGGTCTATATTTTAACAGGAAAGGATCCTAGTCCCAGTAGACTAAGTAGCTTATACAAACAGAAATGTATTTCACACAGCCGCAGATCCACTTCATAGTCCTCTTGCTCTGTCCTCACACAGTGGGGCACTGAAGATGTTTGCTCTCCAGCCTCAGAGGTTCTACCCTTGTGAAGAAACAGCTTCCAAAACCTCCACCTCCCAGCACCATCACATTGAGGTTTGTTGAATGTCACTGCGTGGGTTTGGGAAGAGCAGAAATATTCAGTTTTGTAGCAGTCACTTGTAAGTTGCCGTGGACAGACTTCCCAGCAGAAATAGCCTAAGGAAAGAAAGATTTGTCTCGGCTCATGTATCCAGGAGGTGTTAGTTCACCGTGGTGGTGAAGACTTGGCAGAATACCTCAGTTCATGCCGGAAGAAGTATGTTTGAGGCTGTTATGTGGTGATCAGGAAGCAGAGAGACTGAGACAGGAAGTAGGAGCCCAGTGTCACTGTCGAAGGCCTGCATTTACTGAACTACTCCTACCAGTGAGGCCCCATCATTTGAAAGTTCTATTGTCTCCCAAAGAGCATTCATACCTGGGGACTAAGCATTCTTAATACAAGTCTGTGGCAGCATAAATTCAAAGAAAACAACTATGTACCATAAGTAATAAAATAGTTGGTTAACCTTTTATAAATATACACATTTCCTTATTTGAATGACAGTCTTTCTACCCTGTAGTCAAGTCAGCAAAAATGTGCATAATGGGCCACTCTGAGACTTTACTTCCCTCTGAGCCTTTAATTATAGATAAATCCCTGCTGCCTTCAGTTTTGTTTTCTTCTTCATAACATAAAGAATGAACTGTAATGCTATAAATATGATGACTTTGAAGTTTCACATGGAGGACTCTCTAGAGGTGTAATGCATTATGGCAGCTGCAATAGCCCAGTGATTTTATCTGGTATTTTCCTTTGAATCCAAGAACAGAAAATGTTCTTAAAATGTTTTATTTACCAAGCCAACATAAAGACAAGACCCTTTTCTTCTTTGCTTTTGGAATTCATCAAATGATGCATCTTCCTTTAGCACCCAGCACTAGAATGTTTGAATTTTTTTGTGAATCATCAGATGCAAAAATCACACCTTGATGTGGTGCATCATACATACTCAGACAAGACTGTGAGGATCATGCAAATGACCTTCCTGCAAGTATGAAGTGTCCACAGTTTCCTAGGTATTTGGGTTCAGAAAAGATGGCTGGTGGAGAGTGGAGTGGACAGATGGCTCAGCAGTTAAGAGCACTTGTTGCTCTTGCAGAGGTCTAGGGTTTAGATTCTCAGGACCTACATGGTGCTCACAAACATTTGTAGTAACCCCAGTTCCAGGAGCTCTAAGACCTTCTTCTGACCTCTTCAGGCACCAGGCACGAATGTGATACACATGCATAAATGTAGGCAATCCTTCAAACACATAAATAAAATAAATATTTTAAAGTAGTTTTAAATGATTGCTGATGGCCCAAACATGAAAGTATGTAATTTAAAAAAAAAAAAACAAGAGAAGCAGACAATTTTAAATGCCAAATAAGATAAATATTAAATCTGAAAAAGTCGTGATTGAAAATCATGCATTTTGATTCCCATTAGCAGCAATGTTGAAGCCCCTGAATCTATGAGTTTTTCTTACAGCAGCCTTCGCTAATGACAATACACACACAATACACACAGCTGTGACACCAAATCAGCCATACACCAAAGAACTTGGAAGCATGGGACTATATGCAGAACGCAAGAGGCAGGGGATCCTGCCAAAGAAGAGCTCACAGCTGTACAATAAGCACATTTATATGAACATGCAATTTTAAAGAACAAAATATTTTATTTTAAATATGAGTAGGACACCTGACATTTAAAACCAAAAATGGAGTTCACTGAGTGATGCTGGGCTATGACCAGGCTCTCTACCTCACTTTTGTCTTTCACCCTTTAGCTGATCCTAAATATAGTAGAAATATATAATAAAAGAGAATATTGTACCCTAAGTGTTTAAAGTAAATCTCCCAAGTTTCCACAGTTTGTCAAAAGCTTCAGTGAAAATCAAAGCTCATTAAATCTAGATACTTGCACTTTCTCCCTTGAAGAACTTTTACTTCCATAGGTCCGTAACTCCAAGTCCTTCATGGAAGCTGAACCGTGGAAGCAAGAGCTGAGTAGATAATGAGATTGGACCTCAAATTCCAAGGTTTCCAATGGATAGCCTGAGGCACCTGCTGTGACACTGGAGGATTACCTTAGTCTGGCAACTGTTGTTAAAAACTCTTTATCCTTGTGAGATTACTAGCTTTAAATTGCATGATGTGGATTTACTACACGTAGCTTCACCTGGGTTATCTGCTGTGTTATCTCAACCTTGGAACCTCACATGAACAGGGTTCGAAACCTCATCCACAGAACCTTAAAACATCTGGATCCAAAGCCTCACAGTATATTCATCTCCCTTCAAATGCCTGGTGGAATGCCCACTCTTTCCATCTCACCAAGTGTGGCTGAGATTGCTCCATTGCTAGTGGGGCACCTTGCCATCCTGGAAGGGTCAGTGATGAAGGCCTGTCCAGATGACAATCCTCACTTCCATGTTCAACAAGAATTACCATACCAAAAGTAAGTTTTTACTTCATGGATTTACTTATGACCTGTCCATCTTTCTTAGAGCCAAGTTTGGACGTCTTTGAGCTTTTCTCTTAGTTGTATAGAAGTAGCAATACACTCAGGATTGTAGCTAAGATGCATTCAAACTTACTTAAGGATCAATATGAAACCCTTGTTACATGTATTAATTCAATATTCTTCATGATTCTGAGACATATCCCTATTCCTATGTTGCTATTAATGACTTAATGACTTCGAAGCAACAAGAGTTGAACAATTTTCATTAAATCACAGCTTACAAGTGCTATGAAGGCAGGATTCAAACCCAGTCTGCCTCTAGAAGTTGTGTAAACTAGGGTGGCTTGGAGCCTCTCACAATGTGTATTCAAAAGTAATAATAACAAATGGAACATTCTGTTGATTTTTCCTCAATAGGTTGTGTTGAACTAATTACTAAATCACCCGTCCTTCTTCATGGGAGCATCCTCATGGGAGCTACAAAAGCAGTCTATAGTAACATTAGGGATCTCAATTGTTAAGTAAAGCTATGTCTTATAGCCTTTGTGAGATGTGTAAATATTCATATTGTACTAATATCAGAATATATTTCAAAGTGTAACTCAAGGTTTAGTATATTCCTTCTTGTTCGATCTTACCAGCAAAAAGGCAACCCCATCCTTTCCAACAAACAGAAAGCCTGATGTTTAATTGTTGGGAAAAATAATGTTGGCTTTCCCATCTTAGACATTTGAAATTTAAAATATTGTGAAAATGTATGGCCTACTGATTTTTAGGGAAGCGTTTATCTTTGCTGTTTGTTTTTCTGAATATGTTAAGATACAGGAAATTTTTTAACACTCATTTGCTGTGTTGTTACAGTGGCCAAGCATTCCAATTACTTCCTTAAGATCTATTACTGTGCATTCAGACACCTTGTTCTTTTAGGGACACTTTTAAGCTCTCCTATTTTTCTCCTGTGACATCTCCTAAACCTTTCAGAGTTAACTTTATTGCTGCCTTTCTAAAATACAGGGACGATCATCTCTCCCATCTTGGTAAATACCACATAAAATCAAGTGTACACAATTTTACTATCACTACCTAGTTAATTATTGTTTGGAAAATAATACACTGAATACAATTTTTCTAGAAATTAAGAATTTACTAATTTAATTATTTAAAATTTAGAAAATACTTGTTCCTAGCAAACACTTTCTTACTTTAAAGATGATATGCAACACACAGCATAATCACTTCTCTGAGAACTATAGATTATTATGGATGACTTCAATAACTCAACAGCCTTGTTCTCCTAGCAGAACTCCTTCTTCCTGGCTTATGTTCAACTTAGTTTGTGCAACTAACTATTGAATGAATACCGGTTACCTTTAATAAATGCCAAAGGTGAAAAAATGAGTGTAGAAACCCATATCACAATATCACATCAAGCTATGGAACATTCCCAGCACCCCAGACACATCACCAGGGCTTCTTTGTCATTGTTCCTTCTTTCTATTAATGGTAGCTATTATCTGACTTCCCACATCATATGTCAGTTAGGGAAATTTGCTAGAAATTGAATGGTGAGTGTTATCTTGTATTTTTTTTGTATGTTCAACATTCTTAGGAAATAAATTCATTCAAGCAGCACATTTTATTATTATAAGATATTGACTATGCAAAAAGTTGTTTGTCAGTTCTGTTCATGAACATATCCATCTTTATCTAATTTGTAGTTATATTTGAATGCTGTTTTATCATCTTTGGACATGCCTTTAGGTAAATGTGAATCTACATTATTGTAAGTATGCATATGAGAATAGAAGGATAAATATTTGCTCAGCTTTAAAGACAAAAAATTACAGGAGTTACCTTAAAAATCTTACATAGCATTTACAAAAATATCTCATTGTCCACATCCCTTCTCTAGTCACACTCAGAGCCACAGGGAGGAGCAAAGACAGACTTCTGCTGCATGGATTACCATTTTTAATTTAAAAAATTATCTGCTATCAAGAAAGAAGGAAGAGAGGACAGACCCTGTGTGAGCAACGGTGGTCTCTGCCCATTGGTTTCCTTCTCACAGGAAACAACCTATAGTCACTTACTGACTCACATAAAACTCCTTTCTAATTCCAGAAGGGAAAGGCATTCTGAACGGACTATAATGAGGAAAAGCATTGTTCCTAAGAACACGCTATTTACAACCCCTTTATGGGGACCTTGTTTGCAACAATTTAAAGGCTTAACATTTTGATTTTTCTTTAAATTTCTGGTCATGAGATGCAGTATTAATTGTATCGCAGATTCACTCCTCCAGAGGTGTAGACTTTGCCTTTAACTGCCTGGTTATTTTTTTGCATTGAGAATTAGCAACATTTTAAAACCAGATAATTAATTATTACTTGTCTAACTTCTGAATTTGGTATCATTCTTTTTACTACATATGTCAATCTTTTTAAAAAAATCTGTGAAGGTTTCTTTTCAGCCGTGTATGACTTTACTAAATGATTCAGTCTTTTTTCCTACTTCTTAAATTCTGTCCCAAGCAGTTAAAGCTCCTGCATAGCATAAAGCCAGATGTGGCCATCATATAGATAGTGCTTTTCTATGGTATGTGAGTTAATAAAAAAGAAAAATTGAGACTTCATCAATTTGCAAGAATAGACCCAGCAGAAATTATAGTACCTTTTAATAATGATGAAATTGACAAATTTTGGGAAGAAAGCAAACCCTGGCAATGAACTTGTAGTAAATTTTTGGGAGAAATTAACAGCAACTATCCCCAAAGCAATATAATTCAATTTATGAAAGGAAATAATTGGATCCTTCTTCATATTGTATGGGACATTCCATAGTTGGAGCCCCTACATTCTATACTGATGCAAATATCAAAAAAGGCAGGTCACAAATCAGAAAATTTAAATAAAGTGGATCAAAGCCCTTATAATTCTGTCCAAAAGTCAGAATTATATACTTTTCTTGTGGTACTAAGGGATTTTAAAGAACCTCTCAACATAGAAACCAATTCACAATGTACCAAAAGAGTTATTTGCATATTGAAACCACTGAATTTATACTAGATGGTACAGAATTGGCAGTATTATTTATTTAGTTATAAAATACAATCAGGAATAGGAATCATACCATATACACAACAGACATTCAATCCCATATGGGTCTGCCAGGTCCTATAGCACAAGGTAATGCAGAAATCAATCAATTATTGATTGGAAATATGCTGAAGGCCTCAGAATTTTATAAAAAGCATCATGTCAGCAGCAAAGGTTTAAAAAAAAGTCTTTTCCATCACATGGCAATAAGTCCAGGAAATTATAAGGAAATAGTCTACTTGTTTTTTATACAACCAAATACCACTACCTGCAGGAAGTAACCTAAAAGGAACATAAAAGAATGAAATTTGGCAGATGGATTTGTTCCATTTTGTACAATTTGTAAAACTACAATATGTACACCACACCATTGATACCTATTCAGGTTTTCAATGGGCAACTTCTTTGAGTTCAGAAAAGCCAGATTCAATAATGACACATTTGCTGGAAGTCATGGTCATAATGGGTATACCTGTACAAGTAAAAAATGGACAATGCTCCAGAATATGCTGCTAAGAAAATGAAACAGTTTTTTGCTTATTGTAACATAAAGCATCTCTACACAACCCTACATGGCAGGCAGTTATATAAAGATCAAATCAAACTGTAAAGGATATATTAAACACACAGAAAAGGATAGAAAATACCTCCAGATATAGATTTCATAAAGTTTTGTTAACTTTGAATTTTCTAAATATAAATGAGAAAGGAACAACAGCTGTGTAGAGACACTGAATAGCAGAAAAAAACTACAGAATTAAATCAGTCAAAATACTTTATAGATATACTGACCTCAGAGTGGACACCAGGACATGTGTTACATTGGGGTTTTGCTTTTGTTTCCACAGGAGAAGAAGAGCTATGGATACCATAAAAATTGATGAAGGTTCGATTTGAACAAGATTCATCTCTTAATTATAAGAGATAATAGTTCATCAAACAGCATGGACATTTACTCTAAACTAACCTATAAAACCAGAAAATGTTTTTCATTTGGTCAGATATAATTTGCCAAAGAGAATCTCTCCAAAGTTAGGTTTGGGGAAGGGTTTTGTTTCTGTCTTTTCAGGAGAATAAAGGCATTCATCTTAAGCATCCAAAGACCACTCTACAAATAATCCATCTGAAGAAAAAATAAGCAAATAAGCCAGAAAAAAATGTCCCAAGAAAGAGAGTGAATTGTACTATTGGTATATCACATTTACAACAGGATAAAATTTTATAAATTCTCCCAAATGTTTGTTTCTGCTAATCTCTACAAACATCTACTGCAAATCGCCTTTTTATAAATCCTAGTCCAATTAATTATTAAAGCAGACTTTAAAGCTGGAATGTGACTATCTCCTTCTCTAAACCCAACCATGCTTATTAGTAAAATCCAAAATCTCTGTATCAAGTCAGAAGAGCCACCTGATACGGGACAGAAGGAAAACAAATATTTAAGAACTATTTATTACTATTAATCTCATAATCCTTTGGTGTTAAATTGACTCTTTAACAACTTTTTAATGTAAAAAAATTATAAGATTAATATATACATATATGTATATATATTAAACTTTTAGTCATGATATTAATGGTCATATAGAATACTAACATTCTAAAAATAAGTTTTATCTACCTTCACATATATGATTTCGGGTTTGAGACTCTATCAGTGTTCTGCCATGAACCATGAGCATGCCTGTTGGAGAAAGGGCTGCTTGTTGGTTCCTGGCCACTTTGCCCCAAAATAATCACACAGAAACTGTATTAATTAAAACAATGCTTGGCCCATTAGCTCTAACTTTTTTATTGGCTAATTCTTACATCTTAATTTAACCCATTTCTATGAATCTATGCATCACCACATGGCAGTGACTTACCAGCAAAATTTAAGCATGTCTGATTCTGGCTGTGGCTCCATGGCATCTCTTGCTCTTTACCCTCTTCCTTCCCACATTCAGCCTACTCTTCCCTGCCTACCTAAGTTCTACCTTATCAAGCCAAGGCAGTTTCTTTTTTCATTAACCAATAAAAGAAACACATAGACAGAAGGACCTCCCACACCATTCCCCTTTTCTGTTTAAACAAAAAGGAAAGTTTTAACTTTAACATAGTAAAATTACATATAACAAAACAGGTATCAAGCAGAAATTACAGTTATAATATTTATATCTACTTTATTTTTTATCATAACTAAGGAAAACTATAATTATAACTACCTATTTTTTAACTCCATCGAAGACTCCAGAGGGATATATTACCTAAGTAAACAGGAAAGTACATTGTAAGCAACTTCCAAAACTCTAGAATTGACAGAAACATCTCACTGCCTGAACAGTCACCCAGAGGTCTTTGTATCATTGGGGCATCCATCTTCAGCCTACAGGCCCAAAGTATCCAGCAGACTTTTTTTTTATGAAGCAGGAGATTTTAAAGACAGTTCAGTCATTTTCCTCTGTATCCTGCAGAATGTCTTGCAGACTCTTTCATGAAGCAGGAACCCCAAAGGATCAACTCACCTTTAAGCAAGTTCAGCAGTCATTTCTCTGCAGGTTCTGTATTCTAGTTAAGCAGTCCAGGCAAGAGCAGTTTCTTGCCCAAATGGCTAACCAACTCTATAAGGAGCCTCTTTGATGCCCATTTTCCTCTTGAAGTAGTTTGGTGCTGTCAGAAGCAGATGTTTCTCACTGCCATGAAAAGTCCTAAGTTCTTAAACATTTTAAATGCAATATTCTGAAGGTCTATGAAAGACTTGAAGAAACTTATCTAACTGAAATACATCTCTGCACATCTAGAAAACTTAATTAACATGACTACAAACTTGACTATTATAGAGGATCATCAATTAACCTATATTTCTTAATTATATATTACATTTTTAAATAAACTACATAATCACAATACCTTAATCAAGATCAGAAATACATATACATAGTATAACAAAAATGACCTTAAATTTGCATCAATAAACCAAGATCCATACCAGTGCAAATTATTCATGTCTATAGCATATTTTCCTTTAATATTTATAAACAATATTTGGGAATATGGGTGTAGTTTCTCCAAACTGATTCCTGCTGTTTATTGGGTAAAGTATTTTCTTAGTGGGAGGGGGTCATGTTCCATCAAACCATATTGGTCTGGAAGCAATCCACAGGTTCTCATCTTCTGTGAAAACAAAAGAAGAACCTCTTTTCCAAAGCAACATATCCTTAGACCAAATTTGGAAGTCATGATACTTTTATAATATACATGCTGGTTTAGCTTAGCAGCACATACAATGAAATATCTCTCTGTACTTAGCTCATTCACAGCCAAAAAATTCAAAGATAACACAATAATATACATAATCCAGCCCTCTCAGGTTTTATGTGAATTCAGTTGGCCATGTGGGTGTCAGTTTGTTGGGGGAGAGGCTGCTTATTGGTTCCCAGCCACTTAGCTATGATGATCCAGCTTAACAAACTACTCTAGTCAGTACTTGAGGCAAGCCCTTCACTTTCCCATTATGCATGTGCAGACAAAATATGATACAGATACCTCTCCAAAGACTTGACAATTAACCCAGATTTTTATTTTCAGTATCCCCTAAAGATACCATTGTCCCCAGAGAGCAGAAAGCAAATTTAAGAATATGACAACCACATTCTCAAGAGGTACAGTGGATGTTTTTTGTTGTTCAATGGGTTATGGACATTTGTCATTGTTTGGGTGGGTGGTTACAAGTTGTTATTGGTTACAGTCAGAAGGAAAGTTGAACAAAGGAGATTAAATTCAGAGTTCTTGTTTTAAAAAGAAAAAAAGGAGGATGCAGATATGATAGAATAAAAGGGTAGATTATTAAATCTACTCTGGAAAGAAATAAGGAAGGATATAGATATGATAAGATATAAAGGTATATTATTAAATCTACTTTTAAAAAGGAACTACCAATTTTAAATGCTTTACATTGGATTGAACTTTTGTATATTGTACACAAATTTTGTATAATGATACAAATTTGAGACTAATTTTGTTAGAACATTCTGTACATATATTTCTGCTCTTGTTCAAGGAATAATTCCTATACAATTCATTTAACAATGTAATTCAAATTTCTAATCCTTAAAAATCATTATTACCAACTGTTTAGGATAATAAGGAAATAAAGCTTAGTAGGTAATCACCTATTATAATCAAACTTGTAGTCACATTTGTATGTTTTAAGGTCAAACAAAAATATATTTTAGATAAGCAGGTCATCTTCAAATACTTCAGAGAATCTACAGAATATGTCATTATGACATTTAAGATGTTTAAATAATGTAGACTCTTTTTTTAAATGACAATGAGACATGTCTGCTCCTGGTAGCAACAATCTACTACAGAAAAGATAAAGGGCAGTGAAGTAACTACACATGAAGTTTACTTTCTTTGTGACAAAAGCAAGCCACTGGGCAAGAAAATGCCCCTTCCTAAACTGCTGACAGTATGATGTCCTAATTGAACAAATAGGACACAAAAAACCCCACTGCCAAACATTGTCAAGACAAGGAGAGACAGCCCTTCAAAAAATCCTGTTTCATAGAAAAGTCTTTCAGATATGCTAAGTCTGTAGACTAAAGATGGATGCCCCAATGTTGCAAAGGAACTTTGGGTGCTCATTCAGGCAGTCAGCTGTTTCCAACATTTCTCACAATTTTTGGAAGTTGCTTGTTCAGACTTCCTTCTTACTCAGTTAATATTATTCCTTTCTTCGGTGTCTGAGGGAGTTGAATACTAGATAGTTTTAGTTTTCCTTGTTTAACAGATGCAGAAAGCAAGTTATGATTAAAAAGTAAATTTGGCACAAAACTTTGGACTCCCTAAGATAGAATAGATAATGTAGTACTTTCTCTGAATTTTTAAAATGCAAATGAATTAGACTTTGCTGATGTATTTATTTCCTGTATATATTGTATGTATTTATTGTACTTATTGCATAGAGTTTTTCCTATATTAGTTATGGCCTCCTCTTTTATTTTAGACAGAAAGGGGAAATACAGTGGCATGTTATTTGTGTTTTAATAAATAAAGCTTGTCTAAAGATGAAAGGGCAAATTAGCCATACTAGTCAGCCATACAAACCAGGGAGTAGAAGCACACTTCCTTAATCCCAGGATTTGGGAAATAGAGGCAAACAAATCTTTGTAAATTCAAGTCCACCCTGGATTATACAAGATTGAATCTGTCTAAAAGAGAAAAAAAGCTCACACAAAGGTTATCATAGCACGTAGGATCACATGCCTTTAATCCAAGCATTAGAGAAGTGGAGACAGGAGTGATCTGGCTGAGTAGAAAGAAGAATATACAAGGGAAGAGACAGGAACTTAGTGGAGTGTGGAGCCTGAGAATTCATGAAGACAGGATGTTGTCCCTTCAGTCTGAAGATTTGGGAGAGGTAAAAGGTCTCTCTAGTGGTTGACTACTTTGCTTTTCTGATCTTTAGGTCAAGCCTGAATATCTGTCTCTGGATTTTTATTATTCATGTTACAGATTTGGGTTGTGATCTTGAATAGGGCATATGGGCATATGAATGTCTATCATATGGTCATGGTCAATACCATTAAATGAACAAAGACAAATGGTAAGTCCCTTTGATGGCAATTCTTGGTTGGCAACTTGACTATATTTGAAATTAACTATAACCTAAACAGCTGGGCATACCTGTGAGAGACTTTTGTCTTAAAGAAATTAATGAAATGGAAGAATGTTGGGGATTGTGTACCCCCAGACCCTGAATTTCCTGTGACCCCTTGCTTGCAAGTAAACAACCTGTTTTTTTCTATACTTGCAGCTGCTCTCAGCAAACAACTTGTTTTCCTGTGCTTGTAGTTGCTCTTAGCACATGACAGGGGAGTGGTTTCTGGTGGTCTTGCAGCTGAGAGTGAGGGCATGGGTCAGGGAAGACCCTATATAAGCTTACCTGGAACACATGAAGTGGGCATTCTTGGGGAATTCAAGGATGACTTCTCTCTCTCTCTCTCTCTCTCCCTCTCTCTCTCTCTATTTGTGTGTGTGTGTGTGTGTGTGTGTGTGTTTCAATCTCTAGGCCCTTTTCCCAGCTTGTGAAGCATACCATAGCACATAGACCATAGAACAGGCATAGTGCTTTACAAGTGCAGGCTCTTAGTGAGATTGGAAACTAGGGACATGCTGAGAGATCACCCTCAGGAATGGTGAGAGTAAATTGAAGATGGGTATGTGTGTTATGTGGGTTTTTCAACCCCAGACTCTTGTCTGATGGTGGTTCCAGGCGGTGCAGGTGCCAGAGCAGGAGGGACAGTTGAGATCAACTAAAGGCTTATTGAGGGATGCCCTCCAGAAGGCTGGCTAGCAGGAAAGTAATAAAGAGGAGGTGGGAGGATTAATTGAAGTCCTCAAGAGAATGTAAGAAAAACAGTAAGTTTTTAAAGAGACAGAGTATAGACAGTCATATTAAAAGGAGTAAAAAAAAAAAAGCCATGAAAAGATGGAATGTGCACAGAGAATTTGGATTATGTATGTGTTTTTTAATCCCCAGAGATGCTCTGAGAGATGTACTCTGGAAGACTGGCCAGAAAGAAAGTTATAAGAGGAGGCAGGAGGGTGAATTGAAGGCCTTGAAAAGATGGAATTGCACAGATGTATCTTACTGTGTTTTCTTTTGTTTTTTTGACTAGAGAAAGATATTTGATTCTGGGTAGTTTCTGGCATGAGCAGTGAGCTTTCCAGCAAGACCTGAGAAACCCATAAAGCAGCCACGGAAGGTACCTGAGCCTGCCTGTCACCCTGGCTCCCAGCAGCTGGTTGTGGTGGCACACTCCAGTAGGATTTGCTGAAGGAGGCAGAGGTAGGAGGATTTGGAGTTCGAGGTCAGCATTTACAACTACCCAGCCACCCTGGCCAAGAGAGACCTCAGGATCACCATGGCTGTAGTGGCCACTCTGGAGTGCCATCAGCTAGATGGCTGCTGTGGCTGTCATATTGCCCGCACCAGCCTTTAATAATGAGCATGTTTGCTAGAGCATTTTCCAACTTATTGCTCTCATAATTGTGCCATGCCCAGGCCAGTTAAGAACGTTGGGTCTAATTATATAGAAAAGGGGGAGATTTGGGGGACTGTGGACTCCCAGACCCTGAATTTCCTGTGACCCCTTGCCTGCAAGTAAACAACCTGTTTTTCCTATACTTGCAGCTGCTCTGAGCAAACAACTTGTTTTCCTGTGCTTGCAGGTGCTCTGAACACAAGACAGGGGAGTGGTTTCTGGTGGACTTATAGCTGCGAGTTAGGGCATGGCCATTGGTCAGGGAAGACCCTATATAAGCTGCCCTGGAACAAAAAAAAATGGGCATTCTTGGGGAATTCAAGGATGACCCATGTCTCTGTCTCTGTGTGTCAATCTCTAGGCCCTTGTCTGGCTTCCAAACCATCCCATAGTGCAGGCGGTATGCTACACATGTAGTACTATAGTACACACAGTACAGGTGCTACAGAACCATAGTACACAGAGTAGTACAGATCCTAAAGAAGAACAACTTTTAATCCATATCTTTTGAGGTGGGAAGATTCACCTTTAATCTGGACCATATCTTGTGCTGGCAGCCTATATAAGTGACATGAAATAAGGAAGTTCTCTCTCTCTCTTCTGTCTCCCTCAGCCTCTCCCTCTATCTCAGCGTATCCCTCCCCACATTGTGCATGTTTGCTCTCACTCACGGTCAAGTCCATTCCTTCACTGACATTAGAGCCTACTTCTGGGTTCTGTCACATACTGAAAATCAGCAGAGAAAATCAGACTCATGGACTGAACATCTACTGAATTCATGGACTTTCCATTGTTTGGGAGCCATTGTTGTACTACCTGGACCACAGCCTATAAACTGTCTAGTAAACCTCCTTAACACACACACAGTTTTGTTTCTCTAGAGAACCCTGATTAATACAGTCTCAAAGCAGGTTCTATATCCTATGTGACTTGAAATCAATTCAAAACATTCTGTATGTTTATCAGACAGGATTGCCCTTGAATCTTAATAGGGCTTATTTGGTGAGTATATTAAATAATTTTTATCGTGCAATTATGAGGTCTGAAGTTATCTAGTTAAAAATTACTAAATCTTTTGCTGAAGCACCTACAACATAAAAGAAGTGATCTTAGGAATATCTAGTAACAAATAAATCTTATGCACTATAGAACCTCAAGTTGATGATTCAGAAATAGGATTGAAGATTAGAGCACAGCTATGTGTATTTGAATCTATAAACTCTGGTAAATAATAGAGAATTGCTGTGTGAGCTCCTTTCACTCCTTCTACCAATAGCCTTTAAGATACCAGGCCACTTGAGTGTAATCTCTTACACTATAAATGCAGCTGTAAAGCCTGCACTTGCTCTCTTGCTTCCAGCTGCTAGACTCTGTTCCTATTCCCCGTTCAGGCAGAGGACTGTGATCTGTGAGTCTCCCCTAAATAAATAACCCTTTATGATACTTAATTCTGAACTAGTATGGGATTATTTTGTAACTTCCGTCATCATCTGGTGCCTGAACATGGGGACAAGTCTACACTTTTTGGAATTGTTCCACCAGTCACATGGTGCATTGGGCAAAAGCTCTCCTACCCATGGCTCTAGCCGGCCCTCAGATGCAGCAAACTGCTCTTCAACGCTCCCTGGCTTGCAACTCACATGCTGCCTCTCTGTGCATTACATGCCAGCCCACATACCACAGCCTGTGATCCTCATGGTACACAGCCTGCAACTTGCACTGACAGAAAACTTTAGGTTTTCTCTTTTTTTTCTGGGCCCCAACACGTGGAATCATTTGATTACCTTAATAACTGCTCTTAATTTCTTAAACAAAGCATATTTTTCAGTACATAAGTCAGCAACACGTGCTGTTTACTGCGGCTAGCATCTCTCAGCCACATGGCTACAACTGCAACACCTGCTGGCTGATAACGATTATTACACCTACTCCAATTCATTGTAATTGCCTTACGACAAGTATGATCTGAACAACCACAAAAAATGACTGAATACATCCATCCATATATTTTGCTTATATTATGGAAGGTATTCTTCAAGGCTTACATGATTTTCCTTTTACATCCTTTTATTTAATTTTAGGAATTAGCTTTGTTTTCAAGATTATCCCATTAAGTACCCTAAGGTAGTCAAAGAATATGCATGGGAAGCAATATGTATGAGCAATCTAAAAGAAATAAAACAAGCAATATTTTCTTATGGGCTATATTCACCATTTGTCAGGGAACTGGTAAAAAACATGGGCTTTAAGCACTAAGGCAATGCCACACAATTGGCTTCAATTAATCTCTGTGGTCCTAGAAAATGAACCTCAGCTCCTTTGGAAGTGTTATTTGAGAAAAGAGGCAAAAATTTTAGAGCAACAGGAGAAAGCAAAAGGATTTAAGACTACCCAAGATCAAATTCTTGACAAGGGTCATTACTCTGATCCTCAGAAACAGGCTCACAAAGACAGATACACCTTGTTCATTTGTAGCACAGCAGCTTTAAATGTTTGGGACAGGATTCAGAATCCAGAAAAGAGAACTGAGTCATATATTAGGGTTAAACAGGGCAGAGAGAGAACCCTTTACGGACTTTTTACAAAGATTAACTAAGACTGTACAATTAGGAGTGACAGACCCTGAAGCTAGATGTGTACTAATTGAATCCTTGGCTTTTGAAAATGTCCACTTAGAATGTAATATCCTTGGGTCTTGAAAATTTAGATCACCACCATAGATGAATGGATCTTACATGCAATGAATGTTGAAACATTTGACTATAGTATTGAAGCTTGGGTAGAAGCAATTTTCAATAGTATAAGGAGACACCAAAAATGCCAAATGTTTTAATTGTGGAAGAACAGGGCATCTAATAAGGGAATCTAGACAAGGAATTTCTAGGAATAATGTCTCCTTTGGGAATGGCAAGAATAGGAGGACTTAGCCTTCTGGTATATGTAGGAGGTGTGGCAAAGGCCAACATTGGACTAATGAATGTAGGTCAACAAGAGACAGACAAGGCAACCCAATACAACTGGAAAACTTTTGGGGGGACCTCTCACAGGCCTCCATGTCAAACAAAGACCAATCATACCCAGTCACTGTGGAGAACATGTCTCACCAGGAAAATTAAACAATCCAGTGCCTACTGTAAAAAACCATACTGTTCTGGACAATGGAATACCTGAAGGATGAGTAAAAAAACTCCAGTAGGAAATAGGAAATGTATATTTTGGCAGACTTCTATAAATGGTCAAAGACCAAAGCTAAGAGTGTTTATAAATGACATTGCAATTGAGCAATTACTAGACACAGGTGAGGATGTGACTATCATTACTCCAGAAACTTGGTATCCAGAATGGCCTCTTCAAGAGGCAGAAATTCAATTCCTAGTAATTGAAATCCTATCTTAAGTAAAACAAAGCACGAGGTGGATTGAATGCATAGGGCCAGAAGGACAGAAAGGAAAGTTGAAGCCATAGGTAGCTAATATTGCAGTGAATTTATGGATCTGTGACCTATTGCAGCAATGGAATACCCACGTAAATATTCCTGCGGTCCCCAAAACTCATGTTTCTTGGAAGGATATTATAAAATATGAGAAACAAAGGTGATCAGCCATTCAGGATGTATAAGAACACAAAGCAACTAGCAAATCTTCAGAGGTACTAACAGCCTTGCCTTTAAAATGGTTAGCTGAGAAATCTTTCAATATGATTGCTGATTTGCAATATGCAGAAAGAGTTGTCTTGCATATTGAAACTGCTGAATTTATACCAGATGATACAGAATTGGCTTCATTATTTATACAAGTTCAACATATAATCAGGAATAGGCTTTGTCCCATATACATAACACACATTTGATCCCATAGGGGTCTGCCAGGTCCTCTAGCACAAGGTAATGCAGAAATTGATCAATTATTTATTGAAAGTGTGCTGAAGGCCTCATAATTTCATAAGAAAAAAGCATGTTAATAGCAAAGGTTTAAAGAAAGAGTTTTTTATTACATGGCAACAAGCTAGGGAGATTATAAAAAGATGTCTTACTTGCTCTTTCTATAACCAAACACTATTACCCACAGGGAGCAACCCAAAGGGTACTCAAAGGAGTGAAATCTGGCCAATAGGTGTGTTCCACCTTGTATAATTAGAAAATTAAAATATGTACACTATACCATAGACACTTAATTCAGGTTTTCAATGGACAACTGCCTTGAGCTCAGAAAAGGCTGATTCAGTAATCATGCATTTATTAGAAGTTATGGCCATCATGGGTGTACCTGCACAACTAAAGACAGACAATGGTCCAGTATATGTGTCTAAGAAAATAAAACAATTTTTTGTTATTATAATATAAAGCATATTACGGGCATACCAAACAATCCTACATGTCAGGCAGTTATAGAAAGATCAAATCAAACTATAAAGGATATGCTAAACAAACAGAAAGGGATGGGAAATACCCCCAGAAATAGATTGCATAATGCTTTATTAACCTTGAATTTTCTTAATGCTAATGAGTAATGAACAACAGCAGCAGAGAGACATTGTATAATAGGAAAAAAACTTCTGAATTAAATCAGTCAGGATATTTCAAGGGTGTGATGACCTCACAATGGAAACCAAGAGATGTGCTACGTTAGCGAAGGGGTTTTACTCTTGTTTTCACAGAAGAAAATCTATGGATACCATCAAAATTGAGAAAGATTCAGTTTGAAAAAGTGAAACCTCTTGAGAAAGAGAAATGATGGCTCATCCACAGAGGTGACAATCATACAGGTGGTAAGAAAACCTCATATGGGTTGGGGCAATGTTCTGTTCTTGTCTTTTCAGGAAAATATTCAGCTTCAAAGACTGGAGAGACCTTGGACTTCCAGATGTCTAAATATAAAAAGATAGCTATCCAGAAAGAATCAACAAGCAAAGATAAATCTGCCCTATAATGCTATATTAGCTGCATGGCAAAGTTAACTATTTGGACATGTATACATCTCTACTTAAAAATAAATGCTGGCTTTGGAGTTGGACAATGGTTATCCTTCTCTAAATGCACGCATGTTGTTAAAAGAAAAATTTAGAATTTCTGTCTCATGTCAGAAGCCATCTTGTATGGGACAGAAAGAAGATAGATTTTAAGGAAATATTTCACTTTTCTCCATGCCCATTTTGTTTATATTATATATTTCATTGAATATATGTCTATATGAATAATGCTTAAGTTTTCCACAATGAACAGTAGATTTTCCTGCAGTAGTCTTTGAAGCTTCTGGGAAGAAGATGGTGGGGCCCCACAACAATTCCACCTGGTTGATATGATGTCGTGATGCTGATAGTTTTTGGGTACCAGCAGTGGAAATGGTTCATCTTCTTACAACGTTCAGCCAGAACTCCAAATAAGATTTTCAAAACAAACAGACAAAAAGACCCTATCGACTACTCAGAGACCATTTGTAATTATACAAAATATAAAATGGCAATCTTGAAACTTAACCATCATTTTACTTTTACAGAATCCCATAGAAAAAACATCATCCCCATGACAGCAGGAAGCAAATCTAGAAAGCAACATTCTCCTCTTCCAACAAAGTTTGTCCTCATGGTTAGTGACACCATTTAGGGGTTGATTATTACTCACATAGGGTTGGGGTTTGGGGTGGAAATTATATACGCCTCGAGATCTCAAAAAAGGGAAGATTGAATGGGATAATAGGTAATTTAGTGTGAATTTATTCACATTAATAATAATAGTGAGTAATAGAGTGAATACTTGTTTGCTATTATTTATGGACAATATATACTGGTATAGTTTCTTGTATATTGATACAAGTTAAAATTATATTTGCTATATCTGTTTACAATATTTGTATACCTATGTAAAGTTATTTTGTCATATTGTATGCATGCATGTTTCCTCCTCTGTTTAAGACATTTTGTATATTGATACAATTTTAGGAACTATTTATCATATTGTATTATATATTTATACCTCTCATTAAGATATTTATACATTGTTTACATTTTTATGTCATTGTCCCCCTTTACTTCACAGTTGTTTAAAGATTGTTTAATATTCTGATATGAAGTCTTAATCTTTAAGTTATATAGGTATTAAGTATTATAGGTCAATAGTCTAACTAGGTTCTTTAGATACATAGAGATTGTGTTCTGCATAGATAGGTAACCTTCAACCACTTCAAAGATCTGTAGAACATGGCATTTAAATAACTTAGGATTCTGTTGGTGTGAGACACAATTGCTCCTGGCAGCACCAATCTATCCCAAGAGAATGTAGAGCACCAAAAATACTCCACTTGGAGTTTGTCTTCTTCTTGGCATATCTGGACTTTGGGCAAGAAACTGTCCATGCTTTGACCACTGACAAAGTGCACGATGTCTGGACAGGACAAGCAGGATACAAGCAAAAAGATTGCCAAATCTTGCCAAGACAGGGTAAGACAGTTTTGAAAAATTTCCTGCCTATGAAGCTGGTCTGTTAGTTACTCTAGGCCTTAACCAAAGTTGGTTGCTTCAACATTGCAAATGAGACTTTGGGTGATTTGCTCAGGCAGCCAGTTGTCTCTGTCATCTACTGCACATTTTGGAAGCTGCTTGATTGTACTTCTTGCCTACTCAGGTAATAGTATCTCCCTTCTCAGGCCTTTGATGGGTTGAAGATTAGATGGTTGTAGTTACTGTTCTCTTATGATCTAGCCAAGCCATTTACAATACAAGACTTAGACTCCTTACAATAGAATGTTTGTTAAAACATTTAGCATACATTCCTTGCTTATTATGGTTTATGCTGGTTGTAGTTCTAATCTTATACTTGATATCTGTTTCTAGTGTTTGTTTATAGTTTTGTATTGGGGTTAGAACAGTCTTATTTAAACAAAAGAGGGAGGTGCTGTGGGAGCTCCTTCTGCTCCTTCAGCCAATAGCCTTTAAAGGCTATTGATACTTGCCCACTTGAGCGTTGTCTCTTATACTATAAATGCAGCACTTGCTCTCTTCCTTCTGGTGCTTGCTTCCAGCTGCTAGACTCTGTTCTTGTTCCCTGGTCCTACAGAGGATTGTGATCTAGGACAGTGATCTGTGAGTCTCCCCTAAATAAATCACCCTTTATTATACTTAATTTTGAACTAGTGTGGGATTATTTTGTAACTTCCATCATCAGAGAATACTAATGAATCAGATGTTAATTGTAACTTACAGTACCATGCCCCACCCCATGCAATTATTTGTTTAACTTTTATTTTGAGGAATAAAAGCTGTTGCTTGTTCTTATGACAAAATATTTTTTAACCTAATTAATGCTTTTCCATTATTTAATCCTCAAAAAAATCCAAATCAAAAGTGACAAACAAACCAGGAGGGCTAGGAAAAGAAGAAAGGAAGCCAGCAAGGAAGGAAAAGAAGGAAGAGAGGAAGAAAAACAAGGAAGGAAGGAAGTGAGGAGGAAGGGAGGAAGAAAATATGGAAGGAAACACACACATACACAGATATACACACACTAAGAAAGAAGATAATTAATCAAGAACACCCCACACTCTGAAGCAAGTTCCCAAGGATGACTGCTGTCATGGTCCAGATAATGGGAAAATACTTTCCCAGCACTTGGCCAAAGCTAGAAATGCTGTTTGGCTTATTTCAGGGATAGCGAGCAGCTTGATTAGTCTACCTTTGTTAGAGGATCACAGCCTTGGGGAAAAGCACCATTAGAAAACCAAAGCAGAAAAACTTAATGCCTCCAAAGAACACTATAGATAAGACATTTCTGATTTTTTAGAAGAAGCATTTGGAGGTCTTAATTTATCTTAAAGCATAAGTGCCTGATGGCATTGAAAATGTTCAATAGGAAGCTTATTTATGAGAACCAAGACTAATATCATATAGTGCATTGCAAACTTTAGCAATATTATGGTCCTTTTTAAATTCACTTTGATCATTCTTCTCATTTCTCTTTCCTTTATTCTCCACTTCTGGAAGATGCCACCTTAGTTTCTTTTAAATATGTATCAACCTGAAGAGTCTACATACCTACTTAATAAATAATAAGTACTTATAATGTACCATGTAAAGTTATATTTTCCAGAATCTTTTGTACTTTTATTCTGCATGAGTGCATCAGAGGTACTTAATATATTTATTACATTATTGAGAAAACACTAAAAGGATCAATATATAAAGAGTTCAGATATCTCTCTCAACTCTTTCACTTAAATTTGTTGTTGTGAGCCTAGCCTTTTACAGCTGAGCCATATCTCTAGCTAGATCAACTTTGTCACTTAATAAACAGAGTGCTGCAGACAAGATTTTGAGGCTCTGTAATTGTTAGTGTTCCCCAATTGTTAATCCTTTGGCTTCATTATTCTTTCCCAGTTTTCTCATTTCTTTCTTCCTTCATTCTTTTACTTATGTATAATCTCTTTGGTGTTATTTATTTAATGATCCCCCAGTTGCAGACTGTCACCAACCACCTTTACTGAAAGTCTAATGACATATTAACTTCCACTCCACTAGGTGGAACAGCAAACATAAACATGTCCTTGCTTCATCATCCCTCCAGAGTGTGTGATTACTTGAGGATGACTAATTGAGTGTTTCTTTTTTGTGTGGTTGTTTTTTGAGGCGGGGTTCTCACTTTGTAGTCTGGGCCATCTTCAGATTTGGCATATCTCCCTGCCTGAGACTCCCCAAAACTGGGATATAGGTGTCTGTCAGTATGCATACTTGGTTTAAATATTTTTATCTTTTCCCCAAGGTGCTTTGGAAGTACTCTAAGTGTGCTTGTATGTACATATATGAAGCTGTAACTGAACAAAGAAAGAAAATAATGGTGCAATAAGTGAACAAAGAGAGTGAAACTTAAACCCCCTAGGTTTGAAAGTCACTATGATCTTAGTAAGATGTACTTCAAAAGAACTCCAGATGGCCTCAGAGAAATTGAAGCAAAGATACGAAAGTAGGTACTCACATAAGGCTTCTCTTTTTCCATGTGTCCATCTTCCACAGAAGCTTAATTTTCATAAATTATACATCAGTGTCCTTAAGCTACCTTGAGAACTCTGAATTCATAGTTCCACAATCAGAAGATAAACACTTTCAGCGATCACACAAAGGAACCTGAAGTTCGGTTATTCTGCTGTCCCTGCTGATTTGCACCATTTCTTTATAATCGTTTTAATTTTATTTCCATTTTCTCCTTATCATGTTATGAAGAATGTAAAAACTGAAAAACAAGATGTGTGGTTCTACTCTCAAGAAAAAGACTGTGATAAATGTAAAACATTTGGATAGTTTTGAAAATAATTTAAGTTAAAAAGAATCCTGAAATCTTAATCAAGCCATTTTAGAGTTAAACAGGTCTATATTTGGTTGTCAAATTAAAAAAATAAAAAAGCATTTCTAAGTTCAAGCATGGAACATTGGAATTTTGTCATTGGAACTAACAAAAGAAAGCTGACTTTTTAAAACTTCTCTTGGGAAAAAAGGAAAATATATTTGGCTACTGTGTATGCAGGTTTTGTACATACCTTCATAAATAGGTTAAAGTATGAAAGTAAGCTCACCCAATGGGAGTCGCTGGTCATCTGTAACAAATCCTTCTTTTCTCCACTGTTTTCTTCTATCTTTGTTCTTGTGTGCCTTTTTCTCTGCTATGCATTTGGCCTGCTAATGCCACCTAGAGGTATCTTCAGGCATTGCACACCTCAAGATAGACCTAAAGAAACTGAGTTGACCTCCACCATAAATTCTGAGTATTCAGAGGTATAAGAAGCACGTTTCACACAAGGGTTATTTAAGTTTCCTAGAGATTCTAGGAGCTTTGTTAATTGTAAAAAACTGTTGACTTCACAAAATAGCATGATGAAAAATGTGTATGTGTGTTTGTGGGGATTAAAATTGTGGCTCTCATTGATCAACCTTGAGCAAGTGGCTTATCCACTCAGGAAGTATGTTTCTTCATTTACAAAGTGGATGCAAACACATGGCTGCTCAAGATTGCTGTGAGGATTAGGAATACATCTGCCATGTGCTAGATAAGGTTCACTATATCAAAGAGAGCATATATAAAGCTTCTGGTCTATAATAGATAAGGAATGGGTTTATCAAATCATTGCTGTGGTGCTAATTAAAATTGTATTATGTCATAATGAACTAAACTGTTTGTTGTGTTTAAAACAAGAAGATAATTAAATGGAATCTAAAATACTTCTTTCAAAAACCTTAAAAATAAAAACCATACTTAACTATCCTTCCATACATGTCTCCGATGGTTAAGGGAATGCTGGAGTTATTTCATCAGTGCAGCCTATGAAGCAATGCCGGAGTCTCATCAGTGCAGCCTGTGAAGCAATGCCGGAGTCTCATCAGTGCAGCCTATGAAGCAATGACAGACAAAAGCTCAGACAGCGCCAAGCGTGGATGTCATCTCTGGAAGAGGGGCTTCCCTTAAAAAAAAAAAAGTCCATATACAAATTTCGAGCACAGAAATTCAACATGGCGCTGAACGCTGTGGATTCTTACTGTCCTTAATTAGGGAAAACTATGAGAAATATAGGATGCAAGAGTTTTCATCTAATACTTAAGCTTCAGTAAATGTTACATGTCTATTTCCTTCCTTTTCTTGGCACTGTAAAAACCTGAAAATACTCAAGGGCACACACATGGCAACCACTGGAACACAAAAGTCAATATCAATGTGAAGAATGTGAATCTTTTGATTTCTATCTGGTTTACTTTGGTTTTTAAAAGTATATTTTCTTTCATCTACCCATAAATGTTTCTTCCCATCTCTGACCCAGACAATGATTTCTCTTCCTTTAATATCTCAAAATGCTTTTACCCCCTTTCTTTCCCCTGAATCTTTTCATTTGTACCAATCTGTGAGACTGGCCTAAGATTTGGCACCAGTAATATTGGACATATAAAATTGAGTCAGAAAATCAATTTACAGTGGTGTCCCTCTTATGTTTGAGGGGCACACTGAAGAAGACCCACTGGATGCATGAAACTGAAGACACCATTGAACCATACGTGTGTACATGTGCATGCATGCATGAACAACTGGGTGTTATGTTTTTATATATGCATACATATAATAGTTTAATGTTGTTTAGGTATAACAAGAAATTATTAATAAAACTGAATTATAAATAAACATAAACAGCATGGCAATCTATTTATTCTAGCAGAAGTTCTGATTTCTTCCCCTCTCTCTCTTATCTCTCAAATGTATCATTACACTATAGAGCATTTTTTCAACTTCTATTGACTGTGGGAAGCCAAGGCCATAGAAAACAAACCTCAGATGAACTATTGTGTGGGCATGAAACATCTAGTGTGGGGAAAGCAATGGTTACACTCAAGAAAACAATGGTTACACTCAGGAAAGTAATGATCACACTCAAGAAAGCTATGGTTACACTCAGGAAAACAATGGTTACACTTAGGAAAGTGATGGCTACACTCAGGAAAGTGATGGTTACAGTCAGGAAAACAATGGTTACACTCAGGAAAGGGATGGTTACACTCAGAAAAGTGATGATTACACTCAGGAAAGCGATGGTTATACTCAGGAAAGTGATGGCTAATCTCAGGAAAGCGATGATTACACTCAGAAAAGCAATGGTTACACACTCAGGAAAGTTTACGTTCTTCATTGGACCGTCTTTTACAGACATGATGGGTTCAGTCTCCAGTAATGGATGGTCAACAAGCAAAGATACTTAAAAGATTAATTGCACATCTCCAGTAAAATCAAAATGATAACATAAATGAGTTCTAAGAGGCAGAAAAAAAATTAAATTTTAGGAAGATGAGTATGTTGTTGGCATCTGTGGTGATAGAAGAAGGGCCAGGTAGTCAGAGAAGGTGCTTTGGGTGAGTCTGAGTAGAAAACTTACTGAGATTTGGTGAAAAGAAAGTATAATGAATTGAAGAAAATTATCAAAGCTATCATGGGCAAAGGTGTAGTTCATCAATGATTCTTAACAGTACATACTAAGGTTTTAAACATCTGAAATACTAAATTGTAGGATCCTTACCCAAGCATACCTTAAATAGAAAATGGCACTGTTCAGAAGCAGTATGATGTGCCACATATAATTTGTAATATGTATCTGAAGTAGAGTGGGAATTGTCACCGACATTTTGCACATGAATGAGTTTATGTTCAGAGGGTAGATATGACACATTCCAGGAAACATTGACAACAAAGTAGACCTGATTGCAGCATTTTGAGTTGAAACTAATAATTTAAGAAACAATAAAAATCACTATGATTTGTCAGTTATTTAGAATATCAGTGATATGGGATAATACCCTGGCTTTGAGCAGGGCATAATTTCCCTATGAAATTATAAAATCAGCCTAAGCAGAACTAATGTATCCAATGACAGATTAATTGTGCTTCGTTAAATTTTGTGTTGTTGGTTTGGCAATATCATTAGAAACTAGGAGAAAACAGTAAAGTTTCAGGTGACATGATTAGCAAGATTCCTGCAGTAAATGTCTTTCCTAATCTGCTTTAAAGTAAGTCAAATACCTTCTAAAATGTTGATGATAGTTACCAGGTTTAGTGCCAAAGGCAGGAGATGCCAGGGAGGTTTGTGATTAAGAAACCAAATTAACTGGGAGTATTGTGGGAACTCCTTCAGCTAATAGCTTTTAAGATACTGGATCACTTTGGGCATGGTCTCATGTACTATAAATACAGACGAAAAGTGTGTACAAGCCTCTTGACTGATAGATTCAGTTCCTGTTCCCAGTATACACAGAGGACTGCAGATCACTATTCTTTCTGTGAGTTTATCCCCAGAAAAATAAACTTTTGTTACACTCCATTCTGGGCTATTATGGATCTCTTTTGTATACCAATAAATTGGCACCCACCATCCGGGGCATGGATCCACATAAGACCTAAAAAAAGCTTAGGAAAACAAAACAAAAAGAGGGCTTCTAGACCCACGAAAATGGGAGCCAAGTGCAGATTCTTGGTAGACACATTTTTTTTCAGATAGGCCCTGTTTGCTGACTGTAATCAGTGGTGTGGCTTCTTTAAAAGCCAGCTTCATGGTTTGTGCTAGTGTCATGGAATGACTTTGGCTCTTCTGGGAGTTCCTGTTATGGAGCATTTAAGTGATGTTTGTGAGCATTGTGCTAAAAAGTTTCTTAATGGTGATATAGACCCACTACAACTCTGGAGCTGAGGCAGTAAACATGACTTGCAAAGCTGGCAATAAACTTACCTCTACCATGTTGGACTGGGTGGAGTCAAAAGGCAAAGCAGCCTTAGTCCTAGCCATGCTGCTTAGCATTTTAAGAGGTGCTCCTGGTCAGAAAATGATTACACATACACAATAAAGACAGATTCAGACATAAAAAACCTCTAAATGAGTTACAACATGCTTTAAAAGCTGTGTTAAACTCTCTCTCTGTCTCTCTGTCTCTCTGTCTCTGTCTCTCTCTCTCTATATATATATATATATATAGAGAGAGGATATATATATATATAGGATATATATATATATATATATATATATATATATATATATATATCCTAGAATTTCTTTTTAAGCCATCTCAGGTTTTACATGGAGTTGGTTGACCACGTTGGGTAACAATTGTTGCAAGGGGAGTGCCCGCTTGTTCTTCCCAGCTGCCCAGCTAGCTTAGCCCCAAAATAACCACACAGAAATTGTATTAATTAAATCACTGCTTGGCCCATTATCTCTGGCCTCTTATTTACATATGTTTCTTGTTTGATGTTGTTCATGCTGGTTTTAATTCTAATTTTTATATATGTTTTTGTCTCTTCTTTTCCCTGGATGATACTTAATATTTTTGTATTGTATATTGTTTTGTATTAGACTTAGAACTCTCTTACTTAGACAAAATAGGGAGATTTTGTCTCCTTAAGACAGCTGTGGGAACTCCTTAAGCCAATAGCCTTTAATATAACAGCCCATTTTGGGCATGGTCTTATGTACTGTAAATGCCAATGAAAAGCTTTTGTGGTCCTCTTGGCTGCTAGACTCAGTTCCAATTCCCAGCACAGACAGAGGACTGCAGATCATTACTCTTTCTGTGAGTTTATCCCAGATAAATAAGCAGTTGTTATACTCCATTCTGGGTTATTGTGGAAATCTTTTGTATACCAACATAGGAGCACCTTTAAATATTGTGTAAGGAAACACCCAGAGAGGGTCATTGAGAAGGGACAACCTTCCAGTCCATGTCATAGGATCCTAGACTAAGAATATTGCTCTGTTCCTTGTTCAGCACAACAGACCAAGCTGCTTTGGCCACAAGAGGTTCTCCACCAACATGATGGATGACATCTTTCTGAATTGAGAAGACAAATTAACACTCCCTCTCATCAATTACTTTTTGTCAATTATTACATCTCCATAAGGAAGGCAGCAAATAAAGACTCCCCTGGTAACAAGAAATGGGGTCAGTTCTGTCTATACCTGACCAAACCACTTGTGAGCTTTTCGAGCTAATTTGTGGGAAAAAAAATTAGAATTTGGACTTGTGGATTAATGAAGCCATAGACTGCTATAAACAGAGCTTAATAGGCCATTCTGGTAGGGGTTGAGAAGACCAGAATTCCTAGAGGACAGTGGACAGTTAAGGCTTCTCTCCTCACAGAGGAACAAAAGAATCATTTGAGAACCAGGCTAAAGAATCTTCATGGTATTTTCTGGTAAAGATCCTAACTGTGTTTTGCCTATGCCCTGAATACTTGAATGAGATTAAATTCAAAGTAATAAACTGTTGCCAGAGGGAGAACATTCGTTCATTCCTGGCCACTCAGATCTGAAATAATCACACAGAAACTATATTATTTAAATCACTGCTTGGCCTATTAGCTCTAGCATCTTACTGGCTAGCTCTTACATCTTAATTTAAGCCATCTCTATTAATCTGTGGCTGTGGCTTACCAGCAAGGTTCCGGCTCCTCTGTTCCCAACAGTGACTACATGGTGTCTCTTGGTTACTCTTCCTTCTTTCTCCCAGCATTCAGTTCAGTTTTCACCACGTAGCACTACTCTTTTGCCCTATCACAGGCCAAGGCAGTTTCTTTATTCATTTACCAATGAAAGTAGCACATATACAGAAGGACTTCCCACACCAATAAACTAAGTTCTTTGTTTCATGACAGCAATACATCTAATCTCTGACCTTGTTGATGCTTAATTCACTTACTCAGGTTAACTAAAAGGAGCAGAATGATGAACAAAAACATTAAAAGTGGTCAGTTTGTTGTGGGAAGGGCTGCGAAGTGTGCAATTAGATGAGAAAAGTTCATACCTGGTTCAAATTGAGAAGAGAGCAGTTACAAAAAAAAAGTTATAATATTTACGAAAAATGGGCATAAAGGAGAAAGATGCCTTGAGTGCAAGATCCATACAAAATCCCAGAGTACAAACCAATTTCATTTGAAATGAGAGAAACTAAAAGGAGGGTGATGCAGAAGGGTTTCCTTCTGGAAAAAAAAAACTGCATGGAGATATTTTCCCTGCACTCTGAAGTCACCAAAATACAAGGAAGACAGTGCATCTGTGGTAGACTACATGCCAGTCTGATATCAGGTCTTGGGAGATCATCAATGTCCACACTAATGGTGCTGTTTTAGCAGGCACAAGTACTGCAAGATGTAGGTCACAACGACTTGTATCAAGATTCCAGAAAGTCATTGTGTAACAGACTGGATTCCTTGAGAGGAGAAACTGAAAGATAGTTGTGTAAGGCTGTTAAGGTGAAACCTAAATTGCTTTAAAGACACTAGACCATAAAAACTTATAGATCCCAGGCATGGAACTGAAGGATTTGTCTGCAGAAAACTGGGTTTTTGTCTTGCTTTGATCTGAGATTTGATATACACCCCTTCTTCCTTTTTGGGATAGGAACATATCTTCTATGACATTGGATATTGAAAATGTGCAGCTTGTGAAGTATGTTCTAAAGATTCACAGTTAAGAGATTGCTTAAGTCTCAGAACAGATTCTGTATTTATAAAGCATGTTGAAATTGTTAAGTCTATGGAGAGTTTTGAAGTTGTAATTAATGTATTTTGCAATATGGGGCTGCAATACTCCTATGGAGGCCAAGTGTCGACTTATCAGGGTAAAGTGATGTGTCAGGTGTCAAATTGTCAAGTGGTGTACTTGTGATTGTGACTTCTGAGTGTTAACTTGAGTGCATTAAGATAAGCATAGGGTTATAGAGAGATGTCTCAGGAGCTATGAGCACTGCCTCTAGGAGGATCTGGGTTCAGTTCCCAGCAATCATATGGCTGCTAACAATCTTCTGTCATTCTATGGATCCAGAAGATCCAGCACCTTCTTCTGGCCTCAGTGGACACAAGCAGTCCACATAACTACATGAGGCAAACACTCACATATAAAAATAAATAAATCTTTTTAAAAAAATATAAATCTAGGCCATTGATTTTTCACACCTTTGGGTGGCCTGAGTAGGTATTTAGTTGATTGGAGAAGACTCACTTCAAATATGGTACCATTATCTTATGGGCTAGGGTTCCAGACTTAACAAAGACAGAAAAAGAAGCCAGTGAATAATCACAGTCCCATTTCTCTGCCGCATACCAAGATCAGTGCTACTTACTGAACCACTCCTGCCTCTGTTCCTTTCTAATCCTCATGTGAGCTAATTAGACCTTCTTCTGGTACATTTGTTCTTTTGTCAGGTTAGGTCACCTGGTGGAGAACAAAGCAACTAATAGAATAAATGCCCTTGAAAGATTTACTTTCTCCAAATGTTAGAAAATGTTTCTCCAAATGTTTGAAAAGAGAATGTTACATATAAAGAAAGGGAAATTCTCTTCTAAGATTTAAAGCACCATTGTGTAGCCAATCCTTCTGAACTGAAACATCTTTCCTTGCAAGATTCTGAATGTCAACAAGTCACAAGTTCAGGGAATCTGAAACTGTCAAGACCAACAAGGCAGCTATCCAAGGCCAGAAAAGCAGAAAATATGGGCTAGCAAGGGGAGAACGCTTATCCAAGGTCCTGGAGGATGCTGCTGTTGAACTGCCTGCAAAATGGGCAGAAAGCCAGGCTTGAAGTTTCATTGGGTTGCCACTTAAGCTGGGTTGTGCTTTTCATCTGTTTTTGTGTCCTTATACTTTACTATTATGCCTTCAAAGACTCCAGTAATGTCATTGGTTCTTCAGGGAAGGCAGTTTTGGACCCCTGATTTTGGCTTGTCCTTGGTTCTTTATCTGGGGTGAGCAGAATTTTGTTCACATGTCCCTAGTAAAAATCACACAAAAAACTCAAATAAGCATGACTAGGTATTTTGTATACTATCTCTCTCTCTCTCTCTCTCTCTCTGTGTGTGTGTATGATTACAATTCTTTAAATTTTTGATTTCTAATGAATATTTAAATCAGCAATTGTTGTGGGAAAGTCTTTCTATATATGTGTTGCTTTTATTGGTTAATGAATGAAGCTGCTTCTGCTAAAGTGGCTTAGCAGAATAGATCAAGGTGAGAATTCCAAGCAGACAGAGTAGAGAGTAGGCAGAATCAGGGAGAAGCTATTTAGTTGCTGGAGGAGAAAGATACAAGCCATCAGCCAGTAAACCATGAGCCGCGTTATAAAATATAAAATAATAGAAATGGGTTAATTTAAGATATAAGAGCTAGCTAGAAATATGCTTAAGCTATTGGCCAAACAGTATTGCAGATAATACAGTTTCTCTGTGATTATTTCAGGTCTGGGTGGCCAGGAATGAACAAGCAGCCTCCATCAAAAAGTGGTTCTCAATCTTCTTAATACTGTGACCCTTTAATACAGTTACACATGTTGTGGTGACCCCTAACCATAGAATTATTTCATTATTAATTCATAACTCTAATTTTGTTATGAATTTTGTTATGAATCATAATGTAAATATCTCATATGCAGGATATCTGTTATGTGACCTTCAAAAGTTTGAGAAATGCTTCTTTAAACTGTAGTTAACTTGTCTGTGGCTATCACCCAGTGTTAGAGTGCTTGGAGGAAAAGTCTTGGGTTTATTCCTTAGCAAAACACACACAGAGAGAATTTTTGCATACATGTGTGTATGTATGTATGTATAATACATACCTATCATCTTCTTTAGTATTCTGGTAATGTCAATAATATATTCAATAGGATAAGAAAAAAATTAAGACTAAACTAGAACATTAAATGATAAATTCCCCCAGTCTTTGTTAATCCAATGTATGAGATCAGAAGTTGCATGCCATCCACATCCTCTCCGATTTCACAAAATGTCAAGAATCATACAGCTTCTATGTCTCTTCATACATGTACATGTGAACTGCAGAGAGTACACAGGAGATTGTAGTTTACTGGAGTGAGACTTGTTCCCTACAGCACCATTCCATGGCTTGATGAGCCACTCTGCTCAGCTCTTGCTTAAGGTGTCCATGATCCTCCCCCTCAATGTCATCCCAAAAAGAACACCATGGATCCATATTGTTTACATTTTTAAGTTTGTTGTAGCTAATGTTAGTTATTGAAGGTGACAGTACTTATAGAAACAGAGTTTTAAGATTTAGAAGACAGGCTGGGGAAACCCCTTGGCTATCAAAAACACATAGAGCAGCATTAAAAGCATGCATCAGGTTTCTTTTTCATAACCATGGGGCTCATCATTACTTCTTTTCAGTATCCATGGGTTTTATCATTGCATGTGATGACTGTTAAAAGTGCACACTCAGCAGAAAACAAAGAAGGATGCAGAAGCAGACAGTTATTCCCACACTGAAAGCAGTCTCCCAAAAGATCTCTGGAAGAATGTGCCCCCTAACTGCCCCCATGTCAGACAGAGTTCGTGAGCAGACCAAGACCCTGAGAAAACACACACATGAAAGCCAACTCACACTTTAGAAGCAGAGAGAAAAAATTAATTAAGCAGATAAACTTTGACTTTCACATTATTTACATCCTGTTGCAAATAACATATTAATAAATAAAGGACTCTTTATAAAAGAAGCCTCCCCCAGTTTAATAATAATCACCAGGACCTTTACTTACAAATGCTTGATTTCTTTGCTTCCTTAATTTTCAAAAGCAGATTTTGAGCCAAAGTGTGTCAAGGGTCAGTAATTCTAGCACTTGGGTGCAAGAGGCAGAAGAATCAGGAATTCTTCCTATGTTACATAGTGAGTTGGGGACAGATCGACTGAACAAGATCATGTCTCAAAAGTAAATAAAGAATGGAAAAGCAGATATTTGGATGCTACCCAACAAAATAGTATGTGGAGGGGAATCTCTGTGTGGATGGGGTACCACCCAAAAATTTCACCTTATCAGAAATTCATGACACACACTGAAGAGTGCAATTTTGACAGAATTTTACATCCCCATAGTTTTAAAAAATAACAGTCAACAAGGCAGTTAAAATAGTAATCACTAAGAAAATAGCATTTCAGATGAGTGTCTTCGCGTTGTAGTCACTGTAGCCAAACATGTCTTTATGGCTCTCTTGTGGAAATGTAAAGTGATATAAATGGGAAGACAGCCTAACTTCTCACTTCTTTATTCTATGTCATGATGCTTTTTGCTTGTTTTACACAGTGCCCTAATTTAACCACGACATCTATTGAATTAGTCTTCAAATATCAGTGAGACAGTACCCAGTAATTGAGACGGAACATAGGCATTGTAAGGATATAGATTGTGTGTAAGGAATGTAAAACTAAATAGCTTTTTCCAACTTACCTCTCATCTAGTATTTTCTTCTAGCTCAGTTAATTAATATTTTCACTGAAGAAATAATGTCAATATAATGAATAGATAAAGCATTTATTATACTAAAAGGTGAAGGCTATGGAAAAATAATAAAGCTGCATTAGAAAGACTGAAGACAAAACTTGCAGGAGTTTCTGAGACTTTAAATGAAATAGAAAGAGCAGGTAAGAGAGCTGACTTCTGCAAAGATTTCAAGAGAGAGGGATGAGAGTTTAATGAATATCAGAGAAATGATATTCCAGGCAGAGGAATCTGCAAGGGCTAAAGTTGTGGGTTCCTGACAAGAGTAACGTGTGGAGGAGCAAACAGCAAAGGACCAAAGGGACTAGGGCAGGGCAGACGTGTGAGTGCTTGGGATGTAACACTGAAGGGTAAGAGTGCAGGGACTTAGGGGCCAGTGCTGAAGCTGTATTCCCTGTAAAATGGGGACGTGACCGACCATCTAGTGCAGAAGAGAAAGTATGCTCTGATGTCTGTGGTAAACAGATCTCTCTGGATGTCCTGAAGATAGTAGGCGGGTGCAAGGCTAAGGTAGGGCAGCTTGTGAAAACACGTGGAATAAGGCCACAAGGAGACATGAGGAAAACTCAGACAGGGCTATTGGAAGCAGAGTGGTGCACACTTATAATCCCAGCATTTGGGAGGCAGGGGCAAGAGGTTCTCAGTGACTTTGAGGCCAACCTGATCTACAGAGTCAGTTCCAGGACAGCCAGAGTGTTACACAGTCTTGCAAAACCAAAAATAAATAAGTAAATAAATGAACAAATGAATAAATAAAGTAAAATGGGACTTCCTGAGCAAAGCTAAGTTATTAGTAGGTACAGGGCCCTGGTGGGCAGGATGCTGCTCCTTTTCTGGATGCCTGCTTCCTTTGGCTCAGGAATCATTTCTCTTATGACCCCAACCTCTTACTTCCATTCTCAGCATCCTGTTCTGGACCCTAACCCCGCCTCCCCTTCTAACAGCCATAGTGATTATGCTGAATCCACCCAAATAATCCAGGTAATCAGTCTGCTTTAAGAGACTTAAATTCACCTCATCTATGAAGGGATTGTTAGCCACTAATCTAATAAGATATTTAGAGACTTTTTATCTAGTCTACCATATCAAAAAACAACCAAGAACATGGGAATGTTTGAGTGGTTAAGGCAATGCTAGTGGCAGAGAGCTTTTCTGGCTAATTCTTAGCACCTCAAAACTGCTTTTCTGGCTAACTCTTAGCACCTCAAAACTGCTTTTCTGGCTAACTCTTAGCACCTCAAAACTGTGTTTTGTAAAACAGATTAAGGAAAACATTGTGATGGAAGTTAAAGACTTCCTATTTTCTGCCCTGCATCCTTATGCCGAACTTCAGAGATGATGAAAACTCTCCAGTGATTCACAAATGTTCACACTACTTTTATGTTGACGACATTGGCCTTTCCAACCAATTTCACTGTGTACTTGTTGATCAATGACTGCCAAGGTTTTCTTTTCTATTTTCAAAATTAAAGGCATATAGCTGAGGTACTAAAGAATACATTCTTTGTGACAATAACCCTTTTGTATTGAAAATAACAATTTCCACAAAATATTATCTGCCTATGAAGAGAAAGTGAAACACAGGGTACGACAGTGGACTCACCTGAGGTGTGTTCTTCCAGAGTTGCTTTCCCTTTGGCTCCGCTGATTTTGCACAACATTCGTAGTGTTAAAATACAGCCTAAAATCTTCAAATCCTCACTTACACATTTATAAGCCATTAGTAATTTTGTTGCTGTTCCCAAATTAGGCAGATTGGCCTGTGAGTTGAACTGTGAAGGGAAGGAAGTCAAAGGGGATATTGTTTCCGTTACTGTAAGTCTATTGTTTTAGTAGAGTGAGATGGTCGATACTTCACAATGTAGCTTCAGAATAGTTCCCTTTGTCAAGCTTATTCAGAATTTGGGCAAACACAATGGGCCTGAGGATTCCTTCCTGCTCTACAGCTCAAAGCCAAGGATTAAGCGTCATGTAATCTCTAAATAAAATGGCTCAAAAATAAGATTCTCAAAAATTATAATGTTTAAATAGATTTATCTTACAGCCCATGTCTTTGACACTTCCAGATTTTATTCAGACAATCATTTTGATTGATTTGGAAGAACAATTCTAAATGTTTTAACACTTAAATTTTTAGGTAATATAGCTTACACAAGCATGATAAAATGTAAATTACTACGATTTAAGCAGTATATGTTTATTCCTAAAACGTTTTAAATAAATAGATCTATAGCAAGTATAAAATAATTATAATTTGTATAACATGTCATGTATTAATTCCTGAAAAATATTTTAAGCAAACAAATCTACAGCAAGGGTAAAAATGTGCATTTGTGAAAATAAGACATTTATTTCATTTCTTGCGTTACACTCTAAATATAATTATAGTATTTTCTTAGATAAATTTGTGAACAATGTGCTAATTACTTTTCATAATTAAAACTTAAGCTAAATTGTTAATAATTCATATCCATGTGTATATTTTATCTTTTTATATAGTATATGTAAGATACAAAAAGAAACTGTACCTATAATTAAAGGGCTAGTCTTTTCCTATGGTAGAAATACTGTTCTCCTTAAAATAATTGGGGTACATGAGTATCACTACATATAATTTTTTAACTTATTTGTATAAAGTATGGCAAAAGAAAAGTTCTCACAAACACTTCTAAATACCTGTAAGACAGAAATTACTGTTTTTAAACAAAAAGAGCTAATAGCATAATGTACAAAGATAACCGAGAAGTTATTTAAGAAGGAACATAGCTGGTACCAACTCAGCTATTATTTTTGTAACTCCAAACAGCAACACCTCCTCATATAAGTGGATTTAATCTCAGAGGAATGTGCTTTATAGTCCATTTTTAATTTATGTTTCTTACTTGGTAATCCAAGTGAAATCGGAATTTGGGAAACCATCTGAGAACTGATATCCTTTCATTTGAAGCAGAATTATTTTATAAGATGGATTTTCATTTAAACTCATTATCATTCATCACTGACATTTGAGAGAGCTTTCAAAAACATAGAATTTATATTCATGCATGATACGCATGCTTGGCCTTAGGATAACTTGCATCATATAATCTCCTAAAGAGCTTATTAAAAAAGTAGTTTCCCACATTCCACCCAACTCTGCATCATTGAAGTGACATCCTGAGGCAGGGTGTGGCTCAGAAATCTGAGTATGAAACAAGCTGAGCTGGTGAGACTGGTGGAGAAAGTTCTAGGCGGTTCTGCTATAGAAGGCTAATGTCACAGTTTTCTGTGTTTTGCTCTATCAAGCTTATTTAATGAACAATACACAATTTTGCGAAGCTTCTTTTTTCAAATTTTTATGTGTATTAGTGTTTTGTCTGCACATATGTCTGTGTAGCACATGTGCACCTGGTCCTCACAGAGGCTGGAGACAGAGAGAGTTATAGACAGTCGTGAGCTGCCGTGTGGGTGCCGGGAATAGAAACTCAGGTCTCTGTAAGAGCAGTACGATTTCTTAACCACTAAGCCAGCTCTTAAGCTCCATGAGCTTTCCTTTTAAAACTAATGTTTGCAATTCAAAATGTTAGCAATCGTTATCCCTTCTTATATATTATAACTTGGTCCAGTTCTCAGTCTGACTCCAGGTCATTCAAAGCTTCCTAAACACTAACAACTGAATGCCAGTGCTAGATGAGTAATAATACAAACTGCTCTTTCCTGTGTTATTTCATGACTTCCTTGGATCAATTTGAAAATATTTGTTCTTTTTCTTAAACATTTTTGAAGACTCACTTGCAAAGGTATGCCAAGTTCCTCATACCCCATTCACTTTTTTGTTTTCTATATTCTAAGTGGCTGAGAGTATGTTTAATATATTTCTATAATGTCTATTTTGAAACTATTTTTCCAAACACAAAAGCATAAAAGATAATATTCTACCTTTATACCCTGATTTTCCTCAAATCATTTAGGCCATATAAGACATAAAATGGATTCATCTTATTGAGATTCACATTTACATAAAGTAATATTTTCAGAATTAAAATTCAGATACTGATTCTAGTTATCACTACTGATCTTGATCTGGATTGTAGAATGTATAAGATTGAATGGATAGGTAATAAGGTCCGTGCAAGATACTAGAACTCTGAAGCATCACTTGGAAAAGAGAAAGCAACCATTATGAAGTTGTTATTTTTGCAATACCTTAATCATATTTTATTTGTGTACTTCTACCTGGAATTATCTTTTCAAGCTGTCTCCAGAAAATCTATACATTTTTTCACATGTCAGCTACACATAATAATCTATAGCTAATACAGTCATCAGGGGATTGATCCAGGACCTTCCCACCCCAAAGTCTACCAATGCTTAAGTCCTATGTATAAAGTAATTTGGTATTTGCGTAAGGCCTACATATATCTTCACATCTAATTTAAATCAACTATAGTTGATTAATACCTAGTATGTTATTTAAAAGTCTATTATACTGCTCTACTTCAAGAATGATAAGAAAATCTGGATGTGTTAACTGTAGACATATTTATTTGCCTTTTTGGAAAGACCCTCAATTGGTTGAAATCATAGATGTTGTGTATTGAATGTATACATCCATATCCAGAACATACTTTACTTTCACAGCTTCTCAGAGACCTTGGGAAGCTTCAGAACGCAACCTCTAGATTTTTGTGCTTCTTTGCACATCCCCTGATACCCTAAGAGTCCCTTAGCTCTTACCTTCACACTCATCTCCATAGATAAATGTTACCAAAGTAATGGCTGCCCATGTCCTCTGTGCCATGGTGCAAACATGTCCTGATAGGACTTTGGCATCAGTTATACTTTACACATTACATTCAAAAGCTAACCCTCAAGTCCCAGAAAATGTATTTCTTTAATTTCTATGCTGCATAAACAAAAACAATGTTATCTTTTGAGGTTAATCCTATAGACAGGAATCATAAAATGCAGGGTAACAAGATAAAGTAAATGCAAAACACTTGGAAGCCTGTGCTCAAGGTACAGAATGTAGAGGCTGTAAAGTGACATTGCCTGACAGATTAAGATTCACACTGACTACATGGGGGAGTTCTTTAATTGACTGAAGATCCCAAATACACATAAAAATGCAAATTTTAGAAATACAAGTGATATTTCATGTGGAAAACATGGGAAAAGCACAGAAGAATAAATGACAAAATGAAGTGAAGTAAAAGGATGTGCAGTTAGAGGACTTCATCCTAAAAAGTCACTGGGGTGTTTCTAGAGTGATGTAACAGGAAGAGAAAACAGTGAGGAACTGCAGCGAGTGAAACTATTCCAAATCAGCAAGGAGAAAAACTTCGCTAGGATGATGTCTGATTGGATCAAGACAACTAGAATTAAACCACAAGTAGGGAACACATCCAGGTGTAAAACATGTTATATGACATTACTAAACATGAACAAATGGGTATTGGATTCTTTAATACTACACAGATCGTTCTAAGTGTTAAATGATGAGTAGACGTTTTCATTCATATGCAAATGATATTTATTAACAGTGTATCAGCATTCATTAAAATTGTTAGATGCTGTAAAAGATTCTAACCTTTTCATTCTCCTCTCCATACACAAGTTTAACCTGAATTTGCCTATCATTTTATGTATGTCATGAATAACCTAGTTTAAATGTTTTTCCATCTTTTGCTGAATTTTGACAAATAACATGTATTTCAATGAATTGGACATGATTAAGTAATATTTATGTTCCACCAAAAAGCACAACAAAACTAAATTGTGAGTACCTAGTTTTGTCAAACTCAATTGGAATCTGTAGAAAGGTTGTGTGTTACTTTTGTTTTTCCCTCAATGTTTAGTCTTAATATTATGAAATCAATGTAATATTGACCTTATTAGTTACTTTTCCAGTGCTATAAAGATACCATGATCAGGGAAATTTATTTAAAAAAAACATTTTATTGGAGGCTTGCTTACAGTTTCAAAGGCTGTGTCCATGATCACTGTGATGGAGAAGCATAGTAGCAAACAGGAAGGCATGGCAGTGGAGCAGCAGCTGAGAACTTACATATTATCCACAAGTTGGAAGAAGGGGGGAGGTAGAGAGAAAGGGAAAGAGGGGGAGCTTTAGAAACTTCAAAGTACACCTCCAGTGACACACCTCCTCCAACAGGGTTACACCTCCTAATCTGTCCCAAAATAGTCCCACCAACTGGGGACCAAGTATTCAAATATATGAGCACATGGGGCTCATTCTCAGTCAAACCACCATAGAGCCTGTCCATCTCTCTGAAATATTCTTTACTCTCTTCTCTTCTGGTTTTTGTTAAGTAATTGGGTGTTGTAAGATACTCCTTTTACACACACAACTGAATATGTATGCATTTCTTTTGCTAATATTTTTTCTGAAATAACTATAATTTTATTAGTATCATGAACAGCACCAACAAAACAAATCTATTTAGTCAGTCCTGACAGCTCACTCTGGTATCAGCAAGTCTCCTAACATGTATCATGACACACTGCAAGGGAATGCTTGGTCCAAGGTAAGGAATAAAATTTCACATTTGAGCCTATGGAACACAGAGTCTTAAAATCAAGACTCTGAATCTTCTCCTGAAAGATGCTAGCTTTTCCTCCATGCTTTGGATGGGCTGTGAAAGGGAGTCCTACACTCAATAAGAAAGATGTTTGTGACTTTCCCCATTCAAATGGCGAGAGGTCCAGCAGATTACCTCAGCCCGATTGTCTGTACTCTGGTCTGCTAATTCTTTTCCTGGTATAATATAGTTTCTCTAATATTTATGTCACAGGACTAGAAAGAACAGCAGTCTGTTTTGAAGATCAGAGATAATTAACTCAGACCTTCAGATCATCAGTAAATATGGTCCCTTATGCAATTTTGAGTTTATTCTACCACGCTGGTGAAACACAGTTAAGAAGACTTGACTGTCAGTGACTCTTACCATCTCCACGTGGGCGGGTAGGAACTGCTGTGGCCATCAAGTTTCAGTTGGTTACATGTGCAGCTTGAGTTTTCACCACACCCATTTCTTGTCTTCTCAAGCCTTTGCATCACATTGAGCAAACAATCCTGTCCTTCCCACACATTTATTTTAATCGTCTTCATCTCCAGGGAGGTTTGTCCTTCAATTCTTAATAGAGCTTGCTGCAGTTGTGATAATTCAGTAGCATTTTATAAATCTAAATGGTGCATATTTGTAACTACAGTGATATTAAATTTCCTCCTTAGCATTAAAATTTTGATATTCAATTAACTATGTGATATTTTCTTATATCATTAGCAATCAAAAAGAAAATGGGAATGGACTGATATTAGGTTTTAATTTTGTTGCTGTTTTTGTTTTGTTTTTAAAATAACAGTACTTAAGCAACAAAAGACAAATTTTGGGCACAGCTAATTTGAATTTTAAAAGTGACAATGAAAGCCTAAATTAAAATAAATAGTGAAACCTAATTACCAAGAATTAGAAAACACTGAATTTCTCTCTCAATTTAAGATTAACTGAATGCAAAATTTGAGCAATAAAGGACATGTTACCAAATATTGCTTAAGACTTTTGATATTTATATGAATCTTAATGTTGACAGTCACTAAAAATTTGTAGGTAGGAGATGTGTGTGTGTATTGAAGAAAAAAGCAAAGTAATGAGTTTTAAACTATAATTAGTAGTGTATCAATATCTGTTAAAAAGGACAAAACCAGAGTCTTAACTTTATAAAAATGATAAGGTTGTAGTATAATACAATCATGTAATCCGAGATGTATATTGAATGTTTTTTATGCTGGCATAAATTTCTATTTTCCCACTTCAGTTCTTAATGTACCAACAGTATGTCATCGACTTTGTTGAAGTGGTTTTAGGAAAGGAGATTAGACAAATGGCTATGGCTGAATAATGAACAATGTATATTATAAAACAATATATAAAATTTATATAATGAAGTATTGCTATGTATGAAATTAAGAATTTGGGAGATGGACCACTCAGTAAAGTGCTAACCTCACAAGCATGTGGACCTGAGTTGGGATCCTAAGTATACATGTGAAGATCTCATGTGTCATGTGTTTATCATCCCAGTGCTGGGGAAGCATACACACACACACACACACACACACACACACACACACACATCCACAAATGAACGAAATTCTGCTATATGCTAAAGCATGAGTAGACACTAAGAACTAAAAATCCAGATTCCAAATGACAAGTATTACATGGTTCTTCTCAGTTTTGGTCTTTACAATGACAGTCAACTACCCAAAACATGGAAACAGAATAGTTGTTACCTGGAACTCTGAGGGAATGGAGGTTGTGTAATGTATGGAGCTTTACTCTGAGTTGTGGGTATGGATATCTATGATATCAATGCTCTTTTTTTTCTGTTTTTTTTGAGACAGGGGTTCTCTGTGTACTCGCTCTGTAGACCAGGCTGGCCTCGGACTCACAGCGATCCCCTGCCTCTGCCTACTGAGTGTTAGGATCAAAGGCGTGCGCCACTACCACCCAACTGAAATCAATGTTCTTATAGTCACTACACAACATTCTTAAAATTGGCTAGGCTGGTAAATTTTATGACCACAAAGAAGCAATAAGTAGGCAGAGAACCTCAACACTGTTGTCCATTTGGGATCTGTAGTAGTTTGGCTATAAAATGTCCCTCAACAGCTCACATGGTGAGCCTTTACAGTTAGCGATGGTATTTTTAGGAGGTATGAGAGACTTTAAGATAGAGGCTACTTGGAGGAAGTTAGACCATGAAACATCGTTTTATTTCATTCTCTTATTCCTGTTGTTGTGAGAAAAGTTACGTTACACTAGCCATATCTGGTATAATATCATTCTGCCTTCCCATGGCTGATAAATCCCAGGCCAAGTTGAACACAGATAATTAACAAAGGATCTCAGGGACACTCAGGAATGTTGAGAAATTAAACTAAAAAGGATTATGAAAAACCACAGAAGAACAGCTAAGGTCAAAATGAAGTGAGCATTATCATATCTTTTATCTAATATGATTAATCACATTAATGAATAATTTTTTTGTGAATGTATATGAATGCATGTGTAAAAGCTCTTTATGGTGATTATTTATTTTAAATGTTTGGAATGACCAGATATGCCCTCTATTTACTTACTGAAAAATGCTAATCCATAACATTTTGATGTTTTACAAGGATACTTTCTTCAAAGGTCAAGTTATAACATAAAGTTATTAAATTTAAGTCAATTTATGTGCTAAGATATCTAAGAACCTAAAATTCAACATCTATTACGTAGCTTATTTTTATTTAAAAAATTAAAAAGTAGCAATTGCCTACTTAATATAATACAAAGGGAACTGAGTAGCAGCTAGCAGTCTGATGGTTGTATGAGAGCAGGCTATATATGAGATTAATCAGATCAAACATGGTATACACTTTGCTGTCATATATATTAAAATCATAAACCAAACTACACAACAGCTAGAAGAGAGCCAACATTTCTTTTTAAATCACAACAAATTTCATTAAATGTAAATATTATACCCACATAACATAATTTTCTTCTCCCATATTCTAAAACAAGATATTTAGATATTTACAAAATATATATTTTACCTTGTGAAGCAAATTCTTTGAGATTTATTTATAAATCCCAAATGTTTTCATGATGATAAACAAGGTACAAGGATGATTTCACCAAAACTAAAAGAATAAGAACTTATAAAGATTATCTCTTGTAAAAACATCCAGCAAAACTTATCACATGCATATTTTGCAGAATTTTGGAGATCAGTCAAAGGCTTATGGAAAATGAAGAAAGGCTCTTCCAGAGAGAAAAAAATAGCCAAATATCAATAAATAAGAAAAATAAGAGGTTTTGTGCGTTGTCTGCTATTCTTTATCTCGGTAGCCTTAAAGAGTAACAGTGAAGCCCTGGTACAGGTTGACAGACACTGGAGTTAGCAGAGTAATCTAGCATTCTCTCAAAGATTTCTTCCCAATATCTTGTCCTCGTCTGACCTGTTGGCTTGTATGCTGACTTTATTCCTGGCTGCATTACAGCTGCCAGAACTGGAAGCATTCTTCCTTTCGTAGCATGTGAGGGAGGTGTTTGTAGTGGTCTTTGTTAGAATTAATTACAGGTAAATATTTAACCTTGTGACTGCCTAGGGAAACTGTTAACCACTAAGCTTCGAAATACCCATGCTAAAAAGCCCAGAACAAGTCTAACACTGTCTTCAGCTAGTGAAGGTATTTCCAGCCTTCCCTGGAAAACTGAATTTTATCCCAGAACCCATGTAAAGGAAGAGGGAGACACCGACTCACACAGCTGTTTTTTATGTGCACACGGTGGCATGGATGACCCTACAAATAATAAATGATTGGGTTTTTTTATTGATTTTTATTGAGCTCTACATTTTTCTCTGCTCCCCTCCCTGCCTCTCCCCTCCCCTCCAACCTTTCCTCAAAGTCCCCATGCTCCCAATTTATTCAGGAGATCTTGTCTTTTTCTACTTCCCATGTAGATTAGATCTATATATGTCTATCTTAGTGTCCTCAATGTTGTCTAACTTCTCTGGGGTTGTGATTTGTAGGCTGGTTTTCTTTGCTTTATGTTTAAAAACCGCTTATAAGTGAGTACACGTGATAATTGTCTTCCTGGGTCTGGGTTACCTCACTCAAAATGATGTTTTCTAGCTCCGTCCATTTGCCTGCAAAGTTCACGATATCATTATTTTTTTCCTGCTGTGTAGTATTTCATTGTGTAAATGTATCACATTTTCCTTATCCATTCTTTGGTCAACGGGCATATGGGTTGTTTCCAGGTTCTGGCTATGACAAACGAGGCTGCTAAGAACATAGTTGAGCACATGTCCTTGTGGCACGAATGAGTATCCTTTGGATATATACCCAAAAAGTGGTATTACTGGGTCTTGAGAAAGGTTGTTTCCTAATTTTCTGAGAAATTGCCACACTGACATCCAATGGGGCTGTACCAGCTTGCATTCCCACCAGCAATGCAAGACTGTTCCCTTTACCCAACACCTCTCCAACATAAGTTGTCATCAGTGTTTTGATCTTGGCCATTCTTACAGGTATAAGATGGAATCTCAGAGTTGTTTTTATTTGCATTTCTTTGATGACTAAGGATGTTGAACATTTCCTTAAGTGTCTTTCAGCCATTTTAGATCCCTCTATTGAGAGTTCCCTGTTTAGGTCTGTACTCCATTTCTTTTATTGGATTATGTGTACTTTTGATGACCAATTTCTTGAGTTCTTTGTATATTTTGGAAATCAGACCATTGTCTGATGTGGGGTTAGTGAAGATCTTTTCACATTCTGTAGGCTGTTGCTTTGTCTTGTTGACCATGTCCTTTGCTTTACAGAAGCTTTTCAGTTTCAGGAGGAGAGAGCAGGGATACAGGAATATACCTAAACATAATAAAGGCAATATACAGCAAGCCAACAGCCAACATCAAACTAAATGGAGAGAAATTCCAGCGATTCCACTGAAATCAGGAACAAGACAAGGTTATCCTCTCTCTCCATATCTATTCAATATAGTTTTTGAGGTCCTAGCTAGAGCAATAAGACACCAAAAGGAGATCAAAGGGATACAAATCAGAAAAGAAGAAGTCAAACTCTCACTGTTTGCTGATGATATGATAGTTTACATAAGTGATCTCAAAAACTGTACCAAGGAACTTCTACAACTGATAAACACTTTCAGTAATGTAGCAGGATATAAGATTAACTCAAAAAACTCAGTAGCCCTCCTGTACACAAATGACAGAAAGAAATAAGAGAAACAACATCCTTCACAATAGCCACAAATAGCATAAAATCTCAGAGTAACTCTAACCAAACAAGTGGAAGACTTGTATGATAAGAACTTTAAATCTTTGAAGAAAGAAATTGAAGAAGACACCAGAAAGTTGAAAGATCTCCCATGCTCTTGGGTAGGCAGAATTAACATAGTAAAAATGGCAATCTTACCAAAAGCAATCTACAGATTCAATGCAATGCCCATCAAAATCCCAGAAAAATTCTTCACAGACCTCGTAGGACTTCACAGAACTCACATGGAAAAGCAAAAAAACCCAGGGTAGCCAAAACAATCCTGTACAATAAAAGAAGATCTGGAGGCATCACAATGCCTGACTTCAAACTCTACTACAGAGCTACAATACTGAAAACAGTCTGGTATTGGCATAAGAACAGACAGGAGGACCAATGGAACTGAATCAAAGACCCGGATATTAATCCACATTTCTTTGAACACCTGCTTTTTGACAAAGAATCAAAAAATATCAAATGGAAAAAAGAAAGCATATTTAACAAATGGTGCTGTCATAACTGGATATCAACATGTAGAAGAATGAAAATAGACCCATATCTATGACCATGCACAAAACTCAAGTCCAAACGGATCAAAGACCTCAACATAAAGCCAGCCACACTGAGCCTTATAGAAGAGAAAGTGGGAAGTACACTTGAACGCATTGGCAAAGGAGACCATTTCCTAAATATAACCCCAGCAGCACAGACACTGAGAGAAAGAATAAATGGGACAGCCTGAAACTGAAGATCTTTTAAAATAATTTTCTAAAAAAATAAAGATATAGCTTCAAAGGGAAAACTGGGAAATAAGATGCCTATATGATATTTTAAAATCTTCAAAATATTTATGGCAAACAGAGGACCACATATTTAATTTTGACTTATGAAAATATTCATTGCTGACTGAAGGTGAGATCATCATAATCTCTCACTCCAAACTGTGGGGACAGAAAGGGTGCAGTAATGGTATATTCCATACACACACACACACACACACACACACACACACACACACACACACACACACACACACACACGTATTTGCATATATGTAATTCTTCAACTTATATATTATGATATTTTATATTCTTATACTCTATATATACAGTTTAAGGATATATAAAAATCTCTCTATAGAGAGAATATATATAAAATATATGATTAATATTGCAATATATTAATTTCATATATTACTATATTAATATGACATTTATATATATAAAATAATATGTGTGTGTAATATACTTACGTATAATTGTATAAGTTAATTATATATAAAATGATGGAGAAACTTAGGCATTTCCATATTTACAGTAAGCAATGCTGCTCAAATTTCTGTTCAGCAAGATGAATGACAGGGGTCTCTTCAGACTGAAGTGAAGAAAAATAAGATATTAACACTAACCCACATGAATAAAAAAAAGCATGAATAAAGATGCCTGCATAAATAAACATCAATTCAGTAGAGGTGTGTTCTGTTTTTCTTCTACGATATTTAAAAGACAATTATGTATAGCAAAACCTTTAAAAATTGTTGATGGCTATACAATGTGTAAATATATGATTACTGTTAAAAGGAGCACCATGTGATTACATATTAGAATATTTTTACAAGACTAGATTTAATTTGGTTTAGTTCAAATTGCATCATTATAAATTATGATTAGTTATAAAATGACTAGAACAGCCATGAGGAAAGCAACTTTCCTTGTAAAGTAAAAGAACCAATGAAGAATGAACTGATACTTTGGAAAATCATTCATTAAAGCAAAATAAAGCTGACATAGGAACAAGAATACATATTTTACACAATTTCAAAGCTATAAATGTTGAGTCCTCCCTTATAAATAATTACATGCCAACCTTTTACAAGAAAGAAGAGTTGGATTCAGGATACACATAGTGAAGGTTAAGGATGGGGAATAGGAGCCTTGTAAACAGAGGCAGGGAGACCTGGAGAGACATTGTTTACAAAATATATGAGCCCAAACCTGATAGCTTTAAAGAGACAAAAATGCAATTAAAAAACAATATTCAGAGATTTAAATATCTCACATTCAGTAGTAGATAGCAGAAGTAGATAGAAGATAAAATACAAATGTAGCAAAAAAAAAAAAAGAATGGGAATATAGCTCAGTGGTAGATCACTTGCCTCACATGCACAAGTTTCCAGTTTCAACACCAAGAAAAACAACAACAACACAAAACAGTCATGCTCAGAGGCATAAGCCAGTAAGATAACCAGCCACAGAAGAGTTCTGTACAGCTGTTAGATGACAGTGGAGAATGCTTATCTGAAGTGCACACTGAGTGGTTTCCAGGACAGACATACAGTAGGCAATGAAGCAGGTCTGCATACGTAGCATAAATGACAACCCACAAAGTTTCTTCTCTGGGCACAGTGCAGGAAAGGTAAATGTCAATAGCAGAAAAAAATACAGAAAATTTACTAAGATGTGGACAAAAAAGAAACTCATGAGAGAAAATAAAAAGATTTAAGAATATTTTGGAGATTAATAAAAATGAAAACCCAATACATTAAAACTTATGAGGCTCAAAGTAAGCAGTACTAAGAGTAAATTATCCTAATAAGAACACTAAAAAAAAAAAGTTCTAAATTCATGCACTAGCTTTTCACGGTTAAAAAAAAACAACTAGGAATAAATATGAATATAATCAAAATAAGCAAACAGTAAGTGTAAGAGAGAAAATTTAGACAAATTGAGAGTCCTCTGCACATCCATGCACAAAGGAAAGGCCATGTGAGGCGACAGTGAGGAGAAAGATCCCACAGGCTAAGTCTAAAGGCCTCACCCCATGTTTTAGTCACCCCAGTCTGTGGTATTTCATTCGGGTGGACTTAGCAAACTTGCCCACTAGTTATTAGGAGTCCAGAAAGGAAATTAACAAAACTTCATTTTTAACAGCATCAAAACCAATAAAATACTCCAGAACAAATAGTAACAGCTAAATATGTTTCCTACATCTAGAACAAAGAATAAAATTACCTGGAATAAAACCTTGAAAGGACTGAAAGAGGTCTTGAAGGAAGAGAGAAACACCTCATATTCATGTCCTGGGAGAACCAATACTGTCAGGATGGCAATCAACTTCAAGCTGCCTACAGACGCAGAGTTGTCCACATGAAGATGCTGATTGCCTTTACTGTAGAGGCAGAAACAAGATTCATGTAAAAGTGGACGGGAGTGAGAAAGAAAAAGTAATTGCTGAAGACTGTCCCAAGTCGGACTACACACACTTCCTTCTTCATGCACTTATTAACATGCTACAGTACTCAAAACAGTGTGGCCCTAGATACAAAGGGGCTAGAACTAAGAGATTGGCAGTAAGTCTGTCTCATGTCAGTTCATTGCCATTCATGCTCAGCTCATGCGGTGGGAAATCTATTTTCTCCAACACAGGATAAAACTTCTCATGATCCTATGCAAAAAGGAATTTTGACCCCTTCCTTTAAAACTCATTGAAAACTACACTTTTCTATAAATGTAAATTTAGGAAATAGCAAAATATGGGTGTAAATCTGAATGAGCATGGATTTCTTTTTCTTGTGTGTGTTCTATCCCTCATGATTATGTGTGTGTGGTGTGTGTATATGACATGTGTTGGTGCATGCACACATGTGTGTTTGCATGTATGTGTGTGTGTTGATATAAATCATAGAAATGAAAAAGGCCTATCTTCTAGAACATATACTTAACTCCTAACAACAAGGGAAAGATAGTCCAATTTAAAAGGGAAAGAAAGAAATGGACTACTCTTCACAAAGAATAAATCCATGCCTAGGAAGTAGAGGAAAATATGCTCAGCATCATTAGTCATAAGAGAGATGCCAATCAAGACAACAGTAAATCCCACTTCACACCATCTGGGATGCCACAGTTTAAAAGGGGGATTGAAAAATAGCAAGATGGCTCACTAACTAAAGTTGTCATCTACCATGCAAGCCTGGCAACTTGAGGTGAGTCCCCATGTTTGGCGCCAACTGTAGTAAGGAGGAGAGGGCTGTGTTTTCGGCGCCTGGTTATCTTATACCTGAAATAATTACACAGAAACTGTATTTATTGAAATATTGCCTGGCCCATTAGCTCTAGCCTCTTATTGGCTAACTCTCACATATTTGTTTAACCCATTTTTAACAATTTGTGTGTCACCACGAGTCGTGGCTTACTGGGAAAGATTTAGTGTGTTTGACCTGGCAGGCTTCATGGCAGGCGACTCTCTCTGACTCTCCTTCTCTATCCCAGAATTTTGTTCTGTCTACTCCACCCACCTAAGGGCTGCCCTATCAAAAGGCCAAGGTAGTCTCTTTATTCAGCCAATGAAAGCAACACACAAATACAGAAGATCCTCCTACATCATCCTGTAACTCAAGTAAAGCAAAGAACAGAATCCATTAAATCTTCCTCTGACCCACACACGTTCATACCCCTTCACAATCTTCATACACAATGCACAAATATAAATAAAAATAGGGATATAACATGGAGAAATTAAAGTTTTCCCATGCTAATTAGAATGTGAAAAGTTGTCACTACTTGGAAAAGAGTTTGTCATTCATTCACAAAGTTAAATAGGAAATAGCCATAGTGCCCCTAGACCCACACAAATTGTGTAATTCTGAGAACTGTAATGCAAATAACGGATGTATGTAAATGTCATTCAGTCTCCATTCCATGGAACACTATTTTGAAATCAAAAGCATGCCCCATGTAGCTAGACCATGAAAACATTATGCTAAGTGGAAGAATTCATACACAAAAGTTCATGGATGGTTCTGTTCACAGAACTGGCCCCAGACATCTGTCCACAATGCCACAGAGACAGTAGATCAGTGTTCCCTAGGACTGAGGTTGGGTAGATAATATGATTGACTATATTAATGGGCACTGGGTGATGAAAAACACCTGGAATTGAATTATGGTTTTGGTTCTACCACGTTAGAGTAAATTAAAACCCACTGATTTGTGTATTTTAAGAGAATAACTCTTAAGCTGTGTGAATTAGGCCTCAAAACTCATAGATATGAAAGTAAAAAGAAAACTTAGAACAAAGGAAATAAAGATGAAAAAAGAAATCTAGGGTAAGCCTCAGAGCTTTGTTCTGGTAGAGTCTGTACTTGTGTGACTCAGGGTACACTAACAGCAAGTGTGCAAGCCCTGTAACACATTCTGGCAGTTGAGACTTCCATTAGGGATTCTGTAGGAGTACAGCTTTCCTTGAGGCGAACACTCAAGAAACAAGTTTCCTCTACTGCAGATATTTGCCATTAATTCAGAAGAATTCAGATAACTGATTCAACAGTGAGCTTGCTGGCCCATTTCACCTTGTTGTTATTTATGCACTATACATAAATCTTCAACATGGCCATTGCATTTTATTTTTTACTTTTGAAAATTGTTTTTATTGTCTATTGAGTAGACAATCTTGTCTACTCCCCTGTTTTCCTCCCCTCTTCCCTTCTACCCTCTCCTGTGATCCCCACACTTCTAATTTACTCAGGAGATCTTGTCTTTTTCTTCTTTCTATGTAGTTCCTTGTATGTCTCTCCTAATGTCTTCTTGGTCGCCTAGGTTCTCTGGGGCTTATTTCATGTTATAACTCACTAAAGTGTTTGCCAGGCATTTTCCCCAAAATGTAACCACGAGTTCATCTTTGATTCTAATAATTTTACATAAGAAGCATGTTTCTATTTTGCATTGTTTCTTACCCTATGCCTTTAAACAGTGTGGACTAATCCATTTTAATCATTTCCTTCTCGCTATTTAATTGCTCATTTTGTACTGATATTTATTGGCCAAACTCTCTTTAGATTGTTAAGATTAAGAAAGCTATAAATGTATGCTATGTTAATATATTATTTCACAAAAATTGTGCCAAACAAAATCATGTTGTTAATTTCATCTAAATAGTAAAGGTAATGTGTATATAAGCCTTAGCAGGTAGTGAGTAATTTTCAGCTACTGGGTTAACTTTTTAGATGCTTGTTGAATTTAAAATGCTCCATTCATAAAATTTACAGCTTAAAACTATAAAAAACAGAAAGCTGAAATACCACCAACTGCACAATAAGTCACGTTGACTTTGAGAGCAGGTCAGCCAAGATGAACAAATGTGTCTTGTAATTGCAGAGCAGAGGTCAAAAAATTGGCCCTATCAAATAAGGAGGAAGAGGAAATGCATCTGACCTAAGGAGAGGTCATAGCATAAAGCTGCATAAATACCCACTAGCTGTGTCGCTTCATCAGATAGCAGCTGTAGAATGTTTCAAGAAATAATGTTAAGTAGACACTAATTATTTCCTGAGAATGATTTTAAAGAGTATAATAAATGCAGATAATCCTTAGCCTACAATGCATCTCAAGTTTTGTTTTGTTTTTAATCCACATATGTATGATGCTTTCTTAGGAATCCTTTCAGTCAAATTTCAACGTAGGACAGCTCTTAGGAAAATGCTGGAATTGGGGGAAGGATGAGGGATTAACTGAAAGTGTCCTTATTCATATATAGTCTGAATATACACATATATTTTTATTGCAGGCATGGCTAGGGATATAACCCAGTTGATGGGACGCTTTGTGTTGTGTGCATAAAGCCCTGGACTTAATCTATGCAACCACATAAACCTGAAGTACCAGTACTCTGGATGTTAGATAGAAGCAGCTGGATCAGAAATTCAAGGCCATGCTCAGCTACAGAGGGAGCTAATGGCCAGCCACAAGAAAACCTTTCTAAAAACAAAAACAAAATGGAACAATCCTTGAAGGTTAATGGAGATAAGGTGTTTTCAAAGGTTTGAAATCTGGAGAGATTTCAAATACCTCAGGTCTGTCTAGTGACGCCTCATAGGTCTATGATTCTGATGTACCATCTTCAAGAAGCAAGTGACCTGAGGATTCTAGGTCTTAGCCTTGAACAAAAACATTTGCCCTTTCTGACTCATTTGTACCTTAGGAGACCAGCTGACAGTTAGCCAGTGGGGAAGAGAGATGGCTGTGTCTTCTCTGTACTTTTGACAGTTAGCAAAAGACTCCAGGATTACAACAGCTCTCTCTTGTCTGTTGAAGATGATGAAACTTTTCCTACAGAGGAAAAGTTTATTTCTTAGTTTGTCACCATGAAAGTGAAATTCACACACTTGTACTGTGGTGAAATATTTAGGACAGGCCCAACAACTGAGGACAAGCAGTTTAGCTCCTTTAATTAGCCAGAGTTACATGTGTAGTCAACTCTTGCCATTCCACTCCAAAAATATTGTGTGACATATATTTTCTTTATTCGGTATTGCTACAATGTGAAGTCAAAATACATTTTGACAAATATGGTTTGATAGAAATTTAAAGTACCACAGCCTAGATATATTCCAGTGGTCTCCATTTTGATTTAGTTCTGGGCAGTATGTCATCAAAGATGCTACTCTCTTACTCATTTTGAGATTCTCCTATAGCTGTTGGTTAAGGGAGAGCTAAACTGAATAACGTTTTTTATTGCATTCTAGGTCCACCAGCTGGTTCTTGTTCAAGTCATTTCCTGCCCAAAAGAGTTCATGGATGCTATCTTAATCGATTTGATTTGTCACAACCTAGGGGAAGTGAACATAGACATGTGCAATTTTGCCAAACAAGATTCATACAGGAATAAGGCATTGTAAGTAAACAGCATCCCCGATAGAGACCAACAGATGCAAACTGATCAAATTACCTTTAAACTGACATTTGTTTCCTTTCAGTTTGTAGCAAACAGTTCTAACTGGTAAATGTATATTTAGAGCTGCTATCAAGAGGGCAAAATACGGCCAAGGGCAACAAACAATAAAAATAAATACTACCAATCTGCAGAAACAATAAGAGAAAAAAAATGAAAATGATAGAGATGGAAGCTTGTTTCTTTTCAGAGAAATAAGAAACTGTTTTTGTTTGGTTTTGTTTTTCATACTGTGAAAGCAGAGGACACAAGACCTAACTCTTTCTGGTCTTGCTGGGTTCCCTACAGCCATGGACGTTATGAGAACCAGAGTTGAGGAAGCTTTCTGCCTGGGTTTCCATCCTAGCCCTTTTACCTGGCTTTTTGTTTTTCTGGTGGTGGTGGTGAAGGTGGAAAATGTCAGCTGTTCAAAGTGCAGGAAGCAAAATCAACATCAATTAATGTCCAATGAAGTTTTCATTAGATTACACTTTAAAAATTCATGTAAATATTCTCGATACTCAGATTGAGATGTAATCTAGAACTCAAACACTTTTGGTAGAGCAGAAATAAGAGAACTATAGTTCCACTTTAAGTGTGGTTGACAGGGGCGACATCAACCTGAGAAGAAAGCTCAGGGTTTGTTAAGCATCTTGGGATAACAAAAGGTGTAGGCATACTTAAAAGTTCACAAGCAAGTTTTATTCTGTAATAGACAAATTAGTCTTATTTTAGGAAAAAAGTATATTTTTTTAATGTTTTTCCGGTGAAAGGCACACTTTCTGTATCAAATTTTACAATTATCTCGGCCCACTCCCAGGAGGTTTTGTGACATCCATGATGTCTTCAGAGCCTGAAAAAGCAGAGACAAGAACATGCTACAGGGCTCATTTGAACCAAGAACACTTTCAAGTGTGTTAATTTAGTTCTCCTTTTGTGTTCAGAAAACACCTCTGTTCTCCAAGCTAGGAGATGATTAAACAAAATTTACTTCCCTTGGCTAATTCTGACCTTCTTTGAGCTTCAGTATGGAATCCTCCTGATTTGATGCCCAGAGACAAGAGGCTTAAAGCTTAAGCAAATTGCTCCTTGTGGGAAAATCGAAGTCCCAGCCCAGGGAGAGCTCTACAGCATGTACTTTTCATCAATGACGCTCCTTGTCTCTTTACTTTCTATTTATCCCCCATTAAAAGATGGTTAGCTGGATGCACAAAAGATGTAAACTGGTGAGAGGGCCGGAAGGGGTTAATGCTGAAGCAGATCAGCAAGCTGAAAAAACAAAAACAAAGTAGCCAGCAAAAGCCCTTTAAAGCCCCCGAAGGAAATTCAATGGGCCTCCTGTTCCTTTAAACTCTCGCTTTTGCTCCCGCTGACACTTTTACCAAACTGCCGTGGCGGCCGCTGGACCCCGCAGTCCAGAGCCACCTTTCACCACCCTCTGCGCGGGTCTCGGGTAGGAGTGATTTTTGCTGGGATGGGGGTAGAGGGGATGAATGTTAGTAACCAAAGCGACTCAGGTTTGATTTTTTTTTTTCACACCCTAACGGTTGCCAGACCAGCCCTCTGTTAGGGATGAAATGCTATTAACTCTTTAGCGCCCAGGTCGAACCAAGGAGATTGTGGGCACCCGTTGGGGTCTCATCTCCCAACTGAAGGTTGGCACCCAGAAGCCCGAGGAGCCTGGTGGGTGCAGGCGGCGTTTACTCCACTACAGAGGGAGCGAGCAAGGCGGGTCGATGGTGTCCAGGCGATCAGGATCTGCCACAGCCCAGCGTACCCGACCTCGGGATCCGGGAGGCTTGTGGGGCTGCAGTGGCCCTTGGACTCCCCCCAGCCAGTCTTCCTGGGCTTCATTTGTGGTAGACTTTTCTGGTGCCCCCGAGAAAAGCTCAGCCATTGGACAGGTCGGTGCGGGCTGCTGGTTTCGAGAGGAGGAAGGTGGGAGAAGCCTGGAGGAGCCAGGGGGGAGGGAGGAGGGCGGAGGGAGGAGGGAGGAGGGTTCCGCGGCAGATCTGGCAAATGGCAAGCCTCCTACCCTCCCCAAAGTGTAGAGCTGGAGCGCGCGGGGGAGCGCGGCGGCGCCTCTGCCACCAAACTCCAGGGGCTCAGCGGTGTTTGGATCCATCTCTTCCCTAGCCCGCGGAAGCCTCACCAGGCTGCAGCTACACTTTTTCCTCGTTTTTCTTTTTCTTTAAAAAGCACACCCCTCCCCACCCCCGCCCTCTGATCACCGCAGCCCAGACATTCCCGGGCTCATCTCTCTGGGGCTGCCCATCTCTCCGGCTGCCCGTGACGACGCGCGCCCAACGTTGGGCGAAGCAAAGAAGAAAAACTTGTCGGAGGGGTTTCTCCAGCCTCCACTAACCCGCCCTCTCCCGCGAACCCCAGCCATCCGCCGGAGCCAGTCCTAAGTCTGGGAAAGTTCCTCCGGTGCTCAGCGCCCTCTTGGATCTGCATGGCACGGGTGCTGGCTGTGGAATTAGATCTGTTTTGAACCCAGTGGAGCGCGTCGCGAGCGCTCGGAAGTCACCGTCCTCAGGAGCCCGGGTGGCGCTGCTTGTGAGGACCCGTGAGTTTGCCCGCCCGGCTGCAAGTGACCTTTTCCTCCCCGAACTTGGTGGTCCTGTGTCGACTGAGGGCTGCGAGGGTGAGGGTGGCAAGTTGAGGAGAGAGCCCCCAAAGTCCGGAGAGGACTAGGCTGCCCCTTCTTCTCTCGTCGCTGTTCTCTGCTACTGTGATAGAAAGCCTATCGAAACTGACTCGGACCTCCGGATCCCATCCGAGACCCACCACAGAGCTAGACCGCTAGCCCCATTCCCACGGATAGCCCGGAGCCCAGGGCCGCAAAGAAAGACTCGCGGGGCAGGGGAGGGAGGTCGAGGCAGCAGGATGGCGAGGTTCCTGAGGGTCGACCTGGCAGCAGCAGGAGTTATGCTACTTTGTCACTTTTTAATCGACAGATTCCAGTTCGCCCAAGGGGAGCCTGGAAATCACATCACTGGTAAGAAGCACTTTGCTCGATTCTTTTTGTGTGCAGATGAAGATCCTTCCGGTGCCCTAGTACCCCATTCCCAGCCAACACCCACCAATTGCATTGCCCTTTGGAAACTTATCCTAGTTGTTTTTCTGGGAAATGCGTTTCCCAAAACGGGAAAGAGGGTTGACCAGAAGGTGCTGGAGGCCAGGACTTCCCTGAGGCTCTGGTGCTTACTCCACCTGGGCGCCAGGGGGTGGTCCTGTCTGCCCCAAGTAGCCCGAGGAAGCGCCAGTGTAAGAGCCAGCTGTGGTGGATACCTCGCCCTGACGCTTGTTCACGTCAGGTTGTCTCCCTTCTGGTTTCTCTTTCCTTGTAGCTTGGAGAAACTGAGCCTCTGCACCGCACCGACCGCCGAAGGGGTGATGGGGGATGTGATGACAGCCAGGGAAGGCAGGTCTCCCCCTGCCAATAGAAAATGCCTTGCTGCCTCTGATCCCTCCTTCTGGCTATCCCCACTCGCTACCTCGGTGTAGGGTTACGACGTGGGGTGCCTTAGGTGCGGCAGGGTTCAGGGACGGAGAGGAGGTGGAAAAAATGGGGGCGGGCGTGTCTCTGAGGACTAGCCCTGGCCCCATTGTCTCTGCCTCTCAGTTCCACCGACAGGCCCAAACGTGTCAGCGGTTCCTTAGCGTTCCTTTACACTGCCCTGGGAGGAGTCAGGGCCTTCAATTCCTCACAATTGGCCGCAACCCTTGCCCTGGTGGCCTTTCTGGCTAGGTGTATGGCAGGGAATGGTGTTTCAGAGTGAACTGGACTGGCTAAGCTGCTTGTCTCCCCAGACTACCTTGCCCACTGCGACTCTACAGCTTGTTCCCTATTTCTGCCCATCGGTAAAGAAACCAACAGGCAGTGAAACACCAGGGCAGGAATCTGTGAAGTCCTGTAGACTCCCAGAGCGGGTGAGAGCAAAGAACACTTGAACAGAAAAAGAAAAGAAAACGTCCTAGTTAGAGCTATCATTTTTGTTTTATTTTGCTTTGCATGTCTGTGTGTAATTTGAGAGAGTGGCAAATGGTTCCTCGGAAAGTGTGCATAGGTACCCAGCTGTCAACCTCGGATGATCATAAAAAGAAGTCAGGGAGGGACACCTGGGGATTCCAGTTGAGGATAAGGATTTACAAAAACCCTGAATACAATTTTACCACCTTGAAACACATCAGATGGCCCAAGCAGTGTGTCTACTACCAGAGTAAATTTCAACAGAGAAAGTGAATACTTTTTCGGTGCTCCTGTTTGAGATTGGAAAGATGTGTGTATTGGGGAGCAAAGGAGGGACCATGAGGACAAGATAAAAGCTGAGATTAAAATGAAGACTTCCTGGATTATTCTTGATCGCCTAGGATGGTCCTCATCAATGGAATAAGTTCTTAGCCATTTATAACATATCAGCGCACTGCACTTCTCTTTATTTTCTTGGTGTATTTCATTAGTTGAAAAATTAATGACACTTTTGCTTCTTCAGAAAGCAGCACTTTAAAAGATGTAGTAGTCATCTTTATAAGCATATTTGGAATAAATACATGTGAAATAATTTTGCAAAATGGGTGTATGTGTGCCAAAATACATCCCGAGTTGTTTGTCTAAAAACTTCTTTGGCACTGGGAGTAAATAATGCATTTACAGCAAAAACAAATAAAAGAAAGACTAACAGTTCTTATTTTCGTATTACTGAGGGCAGTATTACTGACACCCATGTTAAATTTGCTTTTCTAAGGCTTCAACTGGAGAGTGAAATTCATTGCACTTTAAAACTGACCAGCTTATAGAAAGCTTTTTGCTTTGGGGAGTATGACATACCTACGTTTTCAAGATAAATATGCCAACATTTTTAAAGGAATTCACTATTTCTGGTGGAACTCTTAGAAACATTGTACTCATAGGATTGGGATGGAGGAATGAACTATTTTGTCAATTCTATAGAGATTTTTCTATAAGCTGAAATAACCAAACAGTGTTCTAATGGAGTTTTATGAAATCACCTTGAAGTGATTTTAGCTTACTGAATAAAACAGGGAAAGGTGGTGTCACAGAAGAAAATCAGTCTACTTTCCATTGTAAGATGACCGGTCTGAGAGTTAAATATCCAGACAATAATTCAGAAGTTAAAAGTTGGCATGCAACACTCAGGGTTTTTGTTACAGACATTTTGGCAAAGGAAAAACATCTGATTTCATAACAGGACTTTTATTGCGCTTTTTAGTTCTCCAACACTGTGGTTGATTTTACTGCCACCAGAGGGCAGAGAAACCACTAATTTCTTCTATTCCTGTTTCTAGTATTTCTGTGTTCTAGGTACATGTATTTCATGTTTAATCTGTCATTTTCTTGTATTTTAGCTGTTCTCTCTCTGCTTGGGTATTTTTGCGTTTCATTTCCAGTGGATTCATCCAGTTTAGCTGGTGATATTACTAATTTGTATCATTTGTTGTAAGTTTACCTGTCGACTTACTGGGGCTAGAGTTTCTGTTAGCATGGGTATCCAGATTATTGGCCCAACATGTTAATCTTCAGCAATTACTCATAACTCTCCATAAAATGTTTAACATACAAAATTGAGAAAGATTTCCATAGCTTGAGTTTGCATAAGTTTGGACTGCCCCAGAAGGGTGGTCTAGAGTAGGCTTTTCATTCACGGGTATCTACATGGAGGCAAAACTTGTATTCTATAACAAACCTGGCTTTAACCATTGTAGTTATACCATTTATAAGTTGTCCATGTATTAAGAAACGGATGTTACCAAAGCCTATTTCGCATCCTTGGGAATGTGCTTGAATGAATTTAGAAATGGAAGATATTACAAGTTTCTTCTCTGTAAGAATCAAACAGGCTCCTGTAGAGATGTAGCAAACATGTACATTTTTTCTTTCTAAATGTTATCTCCTATTACAGAAACACTCTCTTTAAAGATAAATGGATTGACCTATAGCTGTGATCTTGAGATTTAAAGATTTCAGTTTGTTTTCCACTTGTTCTGAAGACCATGACCTTAAGACCTAAGCCACTGCCCCACCCTGTCACCTTCTGTGCTCTTGAATTCTCAGCAAATGTTCCCTGAGTGAGTACCACATGTTCCCACCATCCAATTATCCCTCTGTTCTTTTTACACTAATCCTATCTCCTTCCAAACACATTCTACTGGGACTTGAAGGACTTTGCCTCTCTCTTGGTTATTTTGGTTTTTCTTTGTTTGTACTGCTGCATCTCCATCATATGCCCTTTTAGACCAACCTACTGATCCCCATTGCTGCATCTCCATCATATACCCTTTTAGACCAGCCTACTGATCCCCATTGCTGCATCTCTATCATATACCCTTTTAGACCAGCCTACTGATCCCCATTGCTGCGTCTTCATCATATACCCTATTAAACCAGCCCACTAGTCCCTGCAGTCAGGGTTCATTGTCATCATCTTACGTCCTACTGCAGCATATAACATTCAGGCATGCAATAAATACATGCAGAGCTGAATGTAACAGCATAGTGCTGTAGTTCAGGATAGATTACTGACCTGAATACAGCCCTGTGAGATTTTTAAGAATTCTTAAAATAAAATGCTTTCAATCAGTAAAGTGGAAATGGATATTAAAAGCTAGCTTCATGGAATAATAGTTTAAAAGCAGAGTATATGATCTAGGTCTACCAAACTTCTGCGCTGGCAGATTGCTACTTGCCTAAAGTCTTCTGCTTCTTTTTTACTATTTAAAAATTTTATTTTAGTCTGTTTGTCCTTTGAGACAGTTTTTTTTTTTTTCTGTGCAGCCCTGGCTGTCCTGGAACTCACCCTGTAGACCAGGTTGGACTCTAATTCAGCGATCTACCTGTCTCTACCTCCTGAATGCTGGGATCAGCTTCCTTATACCTTCTTATTTACTAGTAAAACTTTTAAGTTCACTCACTATTCTCCTGTACTGCTAATTTCTGATTGTATATTCATTCATATTTTTAACTTTCTGTCTTCAAATACAGTATATGTAGACATTGCTGTACATACACATGTACTCATATGCATAAACATACATATACAGACATATATAAAAACATATTGTTGTATTTTCAGTGGTAATTAAAATTACCAGATAGCTTTGGTTATTTGGAAAATTGTTTTTGAACTGAGCTGTGCTAAGGTCTATAGATGGATTTTCATTGTCCCACCACCCAGCTCCCAAACAACAACACAGAGAATTCTTATTAATTATGACAGCTCAGATGATATCTTAGGTGGTGTGGGAAGTCCTTCTGTACATGTGTTGCTTTTATTGGTTAATGAATAAAAAAACTGATTTTGGCTAATGGCTTAACAGAACATCGCCAGGCTGGAAAAGATATAAAGAGAGAGTAGGCAGACTCAGGGAGAAGTAATGTAGCTGCTGCCAGAGACAGACATGCTGGAACCTTGCCAGTAAGCCACAGTCACTTGGTGATGCACAGGTTAATGGAAATAGGAAATTTAAGAAATAAGCTAGCTACCAATATGCTTAAACTATTGGCTAAATAGTATTGCAAATAATATAGTTTCTGAGTGACTATTTCATGGTCTGGACAGCCATGAATGAACAAGTGGCTTCTGACACCACTTAGGCTTGTTTCTAACTAGCTCTTATAACTTATTTTAACCAATTTCTATTAATTTACTTTCTTCCATGTGGCTTTATTGCCTTTATTCTATACTGCCAATGTTGATTCTTCTCTGTCTGACTGGCAACTCTCTGTGTCTCTGTCATCTTCTTCACAACATCCTCTCTGGCCTGAAGATCCTGCCTGGCTGCTGATCATTCATCTTTTTATTAAACCATTCTGAGTGACAAATCTTCACAGCATATTCCACATTTCTCTTTTTGTCCAAATAAAAAGGAAAGGTTTTAACTATAATATGATGAAACTATAAATAAAAAGAACAATTATCAGGAATAATTACATTTACAATGTCCAGTACATCTGCATTTGGCATATATGGGGGAAATGCTCCATTACTTATCCTATCTTGATGAGTCCAAAGCTGTATACCAAATTTACCTTTCTATCATAACTAAGGAAAACTATAACTGTGACAGTCTAGTTTTCAATTTTATCAAAGACTTCAGAAGGATATGACATTACCTCAGTAAACAGGGAATGCAGAGCAAGCAACTTTCAAAAGTAAAAGGTTCCTTTGCAATGTTAGGGCCTAGAGTATCTGACAAACTTTTATGTGAATCAGTAAGGACTGTCTTACCCTGTCTTGGCAAAGTTTTGCAATCAGTTTTCTTTGTGTTCTACTGGTCTAGTTTGGACACAGACTGTCAGCAGTCAAGGGAAGGGCAGTTTTTACAATAAAGAAAGTAAACTCCATATGGAGATTCTTTGATGCCCATTATTCTTTTTTGAAGTAAATTGGTGTCTCCAGGAGCAAATGTGTCTTATTGTCAAGACAAGCCTTAAGTTATTAAAACATTTTAAATGCTATATTCTGCAGGTCTTTGTAGCATTTGAAGATCACCTACTACCTAAATTGTATATCTGTATGATCTTGAAAACATACTTAATATGACTATAAGTTTGATAGTTATAGATGACTATTAACCTATAATTATTATCCTAAATAGTTTTTAAAGACTAAAACTTTACATTACATAATTAAACAAGCTACATAGGACATAGGTACAATTCCTTAAACAAGAATAGAAATATGTATACAGTATAACAAAATAACCTTAAATTTTTATCAATATACAAAAGTCCATACCAATGTAAAATATTTGAGACTAGTGGTTGTTTAAAAGTAGAATCAACAATTTACCCTTTTATCTCATCACTTTTATACTGTATCCTTTTGTAGTAAGAGGCGAGAGGGCTGCGTTTCCGGCCCCCGGTTCCCAGCACAGGGCCCCTTGTTCCATCCCGCCTGGCTCCTGATGCCCGAAATAATTACACAGAAACTGTATTAATTAAATGACTGCCTGGGCCACTAGTTCTAGCCTCTGCTTGGCCAACTCTTACATCCTGATTCAGCCCATTTCTAATAATCTGTATTCACCACGAGGATATAGCTTACAGGCATGAGTCTAACCAGTGTCCATCTTGGGCCGGGGAAACATAGCATCTGCCACACTTCCCTTCCTCCCAGCATTCCATCCTGTCTACTCCTCCCACCCAAGGGCTGCCCTATCAAAGGCCAAGGCAGTCTCTTTATTTAATCAATGAAAGTAACACAAATACAGAAGACCCTCCTACACTATCCTTTTTTCTTTTAGAAAGAGATTCTTGAATCTAACTTGGTTGTTTCGCTTTCCCTTGACCATGATGAATAACAACTTGTAACCAAGTCCTCTAAATGATGACAAACATCTATAACCCATCATATGACCAAAAGTCATCTACTCCACCACTTGGGAATGTGGGCATTGTGTTTTCTAGACAACTTCCTATTGTCTGGGGGTGCTGGAATCTTTAGGACCCTGGGAAGCTTGGGATAATGGTCAAGTCCTGATAGAATTGGCTGCATTATTTGTTGTCTAGTCTCTGTGCAATGCTGGAGTAGTCTGTGAGGCTGGACCATCTCAGCAGCCTTGAAGCTATTCTAGATACAGAACTTTGAGGAAACTACAAGAGGTACTCTGAGATGCTGGATCACCTGGGCAACCCATTTTGATAGGTGTTTGGTCTCCTTGGTCTCCAAATACACAAACTTTCAAAGATAACCTACATATCTGTATTAACAATTTGACTGTGTAATCAAACTGTAATATAACTTTCTATTCATGCCATGTCTCATCTTAGAGCTGTTCCCATGTCAAGGGGTCAGCTTACATGTCTCCTTTCCTGTAGTTGTTTTTGGCTTCCTCCCTTATGTCTGTAGCCAAGATACTCAGGAGGTCTACCAGGGTCAAATCTGGTCTCTATTAATCTTTAAGGAATCCACAGCCTTTTGTTTCCTGTGGAAACAAGAGCGCAACCTCTCTCTCAATGTAGCACATTGTCCAACTTCCATTTTGAAGTTAAGACATTTTGAAAATATATAGGTTGGTTTAATTTGGCAGTTTCCATAATCAAATGTCTCTCAGCAGCTATTATTTTTTGTACATTTGCATTTAAACAATTCAAAGTTAACAAGACACCATATAGGATCCAGATACCCTGTGTATTTTCCATCCTTACCCAGCTTATTTTATTACCCCACTTTCTCTTTGAAGATTTTACTTAATTATTTTTAAACTATTTATTTTTTTTTGGCTGTCTATACCAATGTTTTAAGCCTATGCACATTTTTTAAAATCCTGCTTGGAGGATTTTTTTCTGTCTGAACCTGCTTTATTATGTATCTGTAACCATTTCTGTCTTCAGTACAAAAACCTTAAACCTGCCACATGGCTTAACTCATGGCATACTGACACCTCAAGGACACCTGAAGCTGCAGAGAGACATGGCAGAGACACTGCAGCCTACAAGAGAGACACAAAACTAGGGAACAGTGTTTGACTCTGTTTTTGTGGTTTTAGACCCTTTTGAAAACTTTCTCAGGTCTATGTGGATATTAAGTAGCTGTAGAAAAATTTTTCTGTCCTGCCAGCCAACTCCCAAATAATACATGGAGACTTACTATTAATTCTGAAAGCTCAGCCGATAGCTTAGGCTTGTTTCTCACTAGCTCTTATAACTTAAATTAACCCATATCTATTAATTTACTTTCTGTCTTGTGGCTTTATTATCTTTATTCTGTACTGCCCATGTAGTTTCCTCTCTATCTGACTGGCAACTCTCCAAGTCTACCCTTCTTCCCAGCATCCTCTCTACCCTGAAAATCCTGCCTAGCTGTTGGTCATTCAGCTTTTTATTTAACCAATCTGAGTGAGAAGTCTTCACAGTGTACAAAAAGATTATTCCACAACAAAGGCCTCCTGCCATTGACATCACAGGCTTTGGAGACCTAACTGTATAAAACTTGGTACGGTAGCTTTCTTAGGGAGGTCACTGATGGTGTTTCTTCACACCACCTGTGACCTTTGTAGGAAAAATTAGAGTGTTTGATCTCCTTGCTCTCCAAATACATAAAATTTCAAAGCTAACATACATATCTGTATTAACACAATATGGAATGGAATATGTGGGGTGTACAAGTCAGTTAAAGACTGCGCTTCAAAAATTCTCTTTGTGTGCTTATTTTTTGGTTTTTAGAGACGGTTTTTTCTGCATAGTCCTAGCTGTCCTGGAACTCACCTTGTAGACAAGGCTGGCCTCGAGCTCAGAGATCTTCCTGCCTCTGCCTCTTAAGTGCTGGAATTAAAGGCATATGCTACCACTGCCTGGCACAATAATTCTTAACAGTACTTTTTTGAAACTGATTTGCTCATATCTTGTAGATGTATGACTTGTTACTTCTTGGTTATTTTTGGTATTGTGGATCAAACTCAGGGACTTACACATGCTAGCCAAGTGATCTCCCCACTGAGCTCCATCCTCAGTTCAAATCTTTACCAGTCAAATGTGGGGCTCCTAAAAGAATTCAAAGTTCAATTTATGTTTAGCCTTCAACAGATATACAGTCTTTCTCATCTGGACGTTGTGTTTGAGCTTACCTTGTCTTCATATTGTATTTGTCCCTGTGGTTTGTTCCTGTCAAACTACACAATGAAATTTGCTCCCTAAGTAAACAACATTAAAAAGTGGTAGCCCCTTTAAGTATACTTAGGCATTTCTGAAGATTCAGCTAGTTTCCCAGAGAAGGATTAGTTCAATAATGGTGTTGTAAAGTGTCCCCAGTCCCTGAGTGTTTACCTCTTTCTCTTAGCTTTCTGTTCCACCTCTATGTTGTGACACCATAAGACATCCACTGCAAAAGCAGTGTGTAGATCCTTGTGTTACTCTGTTGGGAGTTTCAGTCTCTAGAATCATGACTGAAATGAACTTTTTTCCCCTTTCTAAATTAACCAGTATTGGATATTCTGTTACAGAAACAGAAAATTGACCAAGATATCTTTCCTCACTTAAAATATCATCTTGTAAATTTTTTGGAAAATTGGAAAGAAGCAAATGTTATCAAATTTCCACAGTACATTCAGTTATGCACCAGTAAGCTACTTTTCAGTTTAGTCTTAATCTGATGAATTCTAAAGTATCCTTTTGTTCTGAGCTCCCCCACCCCCCAGCTTTAATTATCTCTAGAGCTTTCCATTTTGGAAGGTCTTTCTCCACTGAGGTTCATGTAGAGTGCTTTCATTCTTACCTCCATGAAATGAATCTGATCCACTGAGGAAACCACTATACAATACAAGTCTGGTAAGGGTGCTTTCGTTAGCACAGTTCTTCCACCGGGTATAGTGTCAAGTCGTGTATGGTCAGCCCAAATTAACCAACAGAGAAAAGACGTAAATGTAGTAAAGTACCTCTTTCTGTTTCTAGAAAGACAGTGAAGTTATTTCCCATTTTTTCCTTTGAGTAATATGTAGTTTTTGCTCTTTAATGAAAAAGTCGGTATGATCTAAAATGATTATCCAGATTTGTGCATTTTTTTAACAGATTCTGAATGCTTGTTTGAAATTAGCAAAGCATGTTCTAGGCATGCTTAAAGTCCAGATTTAAATCTTCTTCCAGTGGATCCCCAAGCAGATCTAGCAACAATAGCTCTGCTGCTGTCAGTCTTTCTGTATCTGTTACCATAGCAAGTGGCCCTTAATCTTGTCAAGAAAAGACAACAAAAGCAGAGACACAGGCTTTCTTAAGGTTGGTTTAAAATCTTGTCACTCATTTTCTTTCTCACCTATAATTTTTTTACTTGTCAAATGAAAAGTTTCAGGGCTCATCTCATGAATAATACTAAAAAATATAGTTGGTTTGTGGATAAATAGAGCAAATATCTGGATCTTTAAAGGTGAATTTTCTGCATATTCCTTGAGTATTGTGTGACAGGAAAAGTCTACAGTAACCTGATATAGTTTCATGAGTATGGTGCATGGATTATTTAGGAAAGGATAGAACATTCTTTATTTGGAATGTGGTACTTTCAGTATGCAATGACAGTTTTGGGGTGGAAATGGTGTGTCTGTATGTCTGTAGAAGTACCCAACTATGTTCAAAGTTATGATTTGAACAAATAAACAACTAATAGAATATTTTCCTGAAGTAGATGTAAGGTAGGGAGAATTTGTCTCTTTGAATATAAAATTTCCAGCATGTGCCAGCCTTTTAGGTCTATTGTGGCTGAAGTTTATGCTGAAATCTTGGTACATTTTGCCCCATTCTCCTCAAGGTTAAAACTACCACCATTCCCATAAAACCAGTTACTTATTTAGTATGTGCTTTTGTTTGCTGATCTCCTAACCTACTTGAAGGCATAGTAAACATACTGGACATGAGACTAGTATTATATGTGCCTTCTTTTGAATGTCACTTCTGCTTTTTCCTCTAATAAACTGAGGAAGATCTCTATACAGATCTTTTAATGTAATGTATACTGAAAAAGCACTCACAACAAGTGCATGCAAAATAATTTTGTGGCATTTTGAATCATATTCTCAGTACGTATGGGGTACTGAGATGGGGGAAATCTTATCCTGAATTTTTGATTAAAATTAATTTCAACCTCTTAATTATTGCTTGTCTGTCACTTATTAATATGAGCTAATGCATGCTAAACATGCGCAGTTATTTTAGTAGTTCTACCTTCTAATTCTGCTCTTAAATTCTGACTATTTACTACTTAGGTCTTGAGAATCTGCACTCTTGGTTTTTTTGTTTTATAATTTAGTATTTTAACTCAATAATTTCAAGAACCCAAAGTTGAACTAAGACACTTGCCACAGTGTCTTTGAAGTTTGTTCTTTTGTTCTTCTTTGGAGTAGGAGTAGGGAGGAACCCTCAAGAGTTTTCATCACACAGGAGGCTTAATGAAAATATTAAGTGTTCTGTAAACACCTAATAACCTGTAAAAATAAAGTTGACTAATAAAACTTTAATAAATCTCCTTTATGTTTTTGTTCCAAATCATTCTTGTTGCCTAACTTTTTGTTTTCACATTATAATTTGACATTATAGAATTATGTCTTTCAGATTGTATATTTGTGACTGATTTGATTTATAGCATATGGTTAAAATTTTTACATAGATTTCATGATTTATTTCATTCAGATTAGAAAACCTTTGAAGGCTTTTAACATCACATCAATGGCTACATTTGTTCATATGGCAAGGTTTGATGGATATGTTATAAAGTCATTTTGTTTGAGGCTGAGTTGGACAATAAATGCCTTCTTATTTTTTCTTATTTTGGAAATTATTTGTAACTTTTCTTGTGCTAATTCTTTCCTTATTCATTTATGCAATTATTCATGGTTATATAATTAGATCTGTTGTGAGCAGGGTGGCCTGTATGTCTTTACTTATATCTATTATTGTTACAGGTAAAAGTTACTTATCTTTCATTTAGAGCTAGAATTTCCAGATTCCTGGGCCAGTCAATGTTTGCTATAAAAGATAATTCCTTGGGTAATCCCTACTGAGGGAATACACTTCAAAGATAAATGTAGGAAACTCATAATTATCCCTGTGTCGATATCACACAGTCTTAATTACTAAGCTTTAGAATAAGTCTTTGTATCTGATGGGGCAAGCCCATTCTTCTTGTTCTAACTCTTCAGATATTTGGCTATGTTCATAGGATTTTTCTTTCTTTCTTTCTTTCTTTCTTTCTTTCTTTCTTTCTTTCTTTCTTTCTTTCTTTCTTTCTTTCTTCGTTCCTTCGTTCCTTCCTTCCTTCCTTTCTTTCCCATAGCCATTTATAATATATAATATCATCACTGTTTTAGGTTTTGTTAAATAAAATTTCTTGGGATTTTGATTGAGGTCAAGTTAAATTTGGGGTCATTTCCTAAAAATTCAACTTTTAAATATCTGGGAAATTATTCAGTTTCTTTTCTGTAACAACTAACAGACAGAACAAGTTCCACTACAGTACATAAGACATTGTTAATAGTGGCCAGTAGGCAGTGATCACTTTCTGTTGAAGGAATATCCGAAAATGGAGGACTGGTACTCTTTCCTGATAACATCATCAAACTCACCATAGCTCCCAAGTGGTTCTTAGGAAATACAGAGGGAATCACAGGTTAGTTCAGATGCACAGCATAATCAAGGAAGGTCATATTTGTCTGACTCAGGAATTACCCCAAGGGAGATCAAACTACAGGCAAGTGGGAGGAGAAAATGATGACATTTATACTGTGCCCCTTGAAGAAACCTATCAGTTCCATAGAAAATATTCTTGCATCTTATTGGATATTATCATTTTAGACAAATTAATGTGGGATATCATGTTTGTCGATACTAGATGTTTTATTGATATATAAACTGTGTATGGATATATGACATGAAAATAAAAGTGAAGTTGTCTAGGGGAAGAAGGTACCTAACAGAAAAAGGAAGCGGAGAAAAATCAGAGTACAGTCTATGTAGGTGGTAGTGAATATACTTGCATACAAATATTCCTTGTGAACCCAGTGAAACAAGTGGACACCAATAAAAGTATTTTCTCATAATAGGGAAAACTTCATCTAAGGAGTGGAAAGGTGACTCAGAAATTAAAGTAAGACCAGAGATAAACAGTATCCATGTAAAAGCAATGGTGCACATGTCTATAACCTCGGTGCTGGACGGCTGGTTTTCTGTCTAGCAAATACTGAGGCAAGCTATAGGATCAGTGAAAGACCCTTTCTCAAAAACTAAGGTTGACATTGATGTTGACCTCTATGAACTGCATACTGACCTATGGGTATATACAATACATACACATCTATGCATAAGCATGTGTATCTGCACAACATACATCACACAGATGCACATATGCCCTTAGAATACACTCATGAATGCATACAACACATGCACACATACATACAACATAACACAGATAATAAACAGATCTGGTGAAATAATAAATACCTCAGATTTAGGGTTCTTCTTTTCACTCATTAGTTAATTTCATTTCAATAGGAAATTTACATTGAAAGAAAGTAGACATGACACATTGCTACCTTCTAAAGACAATGCATTTCTGATTCTATGTAAATGGTAAATATTTCCAGTTAGAGGCTCAAACTTCTTGTTCATATCAGTACCATGGCCTAAACTCCAACTCCTCCATATTATGTGTGTTCTCCACACACAATGTACGGAGTGTGCTGTAATCAGGAGTAAATGATCAAGCCAGGCAGCTGGATTTCTTTCTTTGTTGCTTTGACTTCCTTCCTTATCTTTTTAACATCTGTTGTTCATTTCAGATATTTTTAAAAACAAGTGTGATTCAAAGTCATTCTGCAGATGATAGTCTCATTGTGTGGACATTGCAACACAGCTCTACCCAGGGAGCCAGATTTCTGCAATCTCAGTTTTGTCAAGTTGCTTTTAGTATAGACATTTGTCCAGCAGACCCAGCCGCTAAGAAGCTGATTGTTTTTAATCATGTGCTAGCATCTGACTTCTGATGGCTTGTCTCCATTCTCAGAGTCAGCCACTATCCTTATTTGGTTACTTCCAAAGTGTGTCTTGTCTCCAAAACTGTCTTGCTGTAATCCATCGGTAACAGTTGGTTTTCCTGTCACTGTGACCACAGTACTGGACATAAAAAACCTCATAAAGGAAGGGTTATTTGGTCCAATTATTCCATAGGATTTGGTCATTTATGGTGGGGAGAGTGTGGTGGAGTGGAGCAGTTCCTGTTATTTCAGACTGGAAGCAGAGAAAGGGTAATGATAGCAACCTGGTGACTCTTCTTTTTGTCCCCTTTTATTCCAAACATGCTTCCTCACCCATGGGTTGGTGCAGCCCACATTCAGGTAGAGTCATAACCACTCAATTAGTCTTCTCTGAAAATGCCCTCCAGATATACCCCGAGGAGTGTCTCACCAATTTCTTAGGCAATTCTAAATTCAAACAAGTTAGCAATCAAGATTAACACACATGCCAGACTCATTTCACAGCTGGAAAGGTCTTTCTAAAGTGCATGTCTGGCTGATGTTGGAAATGCTTTCATATATATTTGTTGCATTTAAAGTAATGATTAAGACATTTGACAATCTACACTGCTTTTTTTTAAAACCAGGTCCAAACTTCACTTCCTTCTCTTCCTCCTCAAGCTTTCTACAAGGTCTCCTAAAATTCTGCTTCCTCGGAGAGTAATCTTCCATCCAGCTTTTTGACTTTGTGCCTTCTTTCTCTTTCATTCATTCATTCTTTCTTTCTTTTTGCTCTTCAGATAACTGATTTCTGGTATAGTGAAATTGTGTGTGTGTGTGTGTGTGTGTGTGTGTGTGTGTGTGCGTGCGTGTGTGCGTGTTTCTCTATCAGCACCAAGTCTAACTAAGATGGAAACTTCACCACAAAGTACTTTACACATTGTTGTATCAGGTCTCATCTAAATTATAATTCCTATGCTTGTGCTTGATTCTGAACTGCAGCTGTTAGATAGCATCTGGAATTGACCTTCGCTGAATCACTGATTTCAGAGACAGGAAGCATTCCTCGCAACCTTGGTGAATGGTAGGATCTGGCTAGTGTGCCTCTTGTGTAATAGAAATGTATTTGTTCAGATTTATCTGTTAGGCAGATTTTTGATTATATCGCCTTTCTTCATATTTTAGGCAATTTTTTAATCACAATTACTATAACATGATAACTTTGGTTTAAATGTCAATACCCAAAATACAAAATACAAATCAGAGTTTGGGCACGTGAAATTGGAAAATATATTTGTAAAAAAAAAAATTAGGATTTCTCTTAGTCTACAACTATACCACTTCAAATGTTCCTGATGTCATCTAATTTTGGAAGCTGGCTGGGCCTGGTTGGGACCTGTACGGGAAGACATCATTTATAAAGGTGTGTTTAGAACTTTTGTAAGTAAAGATGGGTTTAGGAATGATATGGTCACAGAAGTCAGGAAGGACAAGATGTTTAGTATAACTATTTTTAAAATGTAGTTTTCAATTTCTGAGCTGTATAAATTTGAATAAAATTTCAAAGGTCACAAATGATGATATTTTAATTTCCTGTAATGATTTACATCTGAGCCATATGGAATTTCTATAATCAGCTTCCTAGGAATTTGAAAGATAAATGTTAGGAAATATTCTCCATGATTAGACCTTTAGACATTTTTAGATCCATGCTATTGGCTGCCTTTCAAGTATACCTGCTTTCAGCAGCTGTGGAGATCTCTAGAACTGCACTCAATAAGTGATACTGATTCCTTCAAGGTCTTCAGTGGGAAGCACTTGCCCATGTTACGTCAGCTGGGGTGAGCATCTTCCTTGCACTCAGCCTCCTGGTTTTGCTGTTGTCAGAGTGCACCCTTTCATCCTCGCCTTTGTTTTTCTTGGAGTGTTCTTCAAAGTTCTTCCCATCCTCCACAATAATTGTGTGCTGCAGACATCTGATGTTTTTATCTGCTTGCTATCTCTTCTCTGTTCTGGACACAGGGCCCTCCCATTGTATGAGAATGTCCTCCAGCTGAGCCTATTTTGAACTCTGCCTGTCCTGTCCTATTTCCCCAGAGTGAGCATCATTTGTCCTGGTCTTCAGTATTTACTAAACCTTACTGTATTGGACCTCTGATTAGCTAACCAGTCCTTGATTGTTACATGTTATGGTTAGGATGATAACTGTCTTCAAAAAGCTTATGGTTGAAGCCTTGGTCCTTCTAGTTAGGAGATGAAGATAGCTAAGGGTATGTCCATGAGGCAGTCATTGGTTCCTTGGTCCTTTTCTTTGTTTCTTCCTTTCTTTCTTTTCTTTTCTTTTCTTTTTTTTTTTTTTTGTTTCCTGGCTACCTCATAGTAAACAGGTTTCCTTGCAACCTTCCTACAGTGATGTATTATTTTGTATTGACCCATAAAACAGTGGGGACAGGCAAACGGACAATGAAACCTCTGAAGCCATGAGTCAGAATAAAGGTTTTCTCCTTGAAGTTAATCTCTCAGATATTGCATCACAGCAATGGGAAGAATGCTAATATACTATAGTCTGAGAGAATGAGTTCTCTGTCTGTTTTACTCTGGAATTACTGCACTGGGAATACGGAGTTCCAAATCCATCTACAGACAATCTTATACTTTCCAGGATTTTAAATCAACAGATTCCAATTTTGAGGTGTTATTCCCCCCCCCCGCCAGGACAAATCCTGTTAAATATATCAAAGTTTTCAGTTCTATCACTCTTAATATAATTGATTGAATGTTGTAGACTTCCCCTTCCATTAATTTACAAGTTTTTTGTGTATAGAAATTTATGTTTGCTTTATTATTTAAAACTTAATTTGTATTATTGACACTGTGTAGAGCAGATATATAAAAGTAAATATATTTGTTAAATTAATTGTGTTAGATTTTTGGTTAGAGTGTGATCCCAGTGACTATTAACATAATTCAAATCTCAAATATCATGTGACATACACAAGAAATTTTCTTCTTGATTTATATATTAAACTATCCGAAACAACTCAGTATTTTAATCTTTCATTGCGCTTAACATTTTTTCTTTATTTTGTTCTGAAATTTGTACCACTACATTATCTTCCCTAAAGTGTAAACTTTGTAAGCACTAAAAACTAATGAGGGAAGAAAACATTCAACTTTTTAATGAAAGATGTAGCATTGTTTTGGTAGTATCTCAGTCTGTAATTGTATACAAAGGTGGGGGAGGTCAGGGAAGCAAGCAATCATTGTTCCATATCTGGTACTCTTTTGTTTTGATTTTATAGCATGGTTTGGATTTCCCAGATCACTGATATTTTCATATAATGAAAAACATATAATTGCATTTCATACATAATACCTAGAAACAATAGCTTCTTAATACAAACTCATCACTTTAATTATAAAATTTTGCTTTGTATAAATTCATTGACTCATTATTCCAATTACCCCATCTATTCAAAATTTAACCAATAGTTTTAAAAACTAAATGGAGGCATATGTTAACATGCTTCTTAGAATGCTGTTGGGGGGCGACTAAAAGCTCCTGTTTGCTGCTCAACGACTGTTAAGGAATTGGTTGTCAAGGTGTTGCTATTAGGATATGGTAGGATAGTTAAGGTGTACTTTAGTGGGAGGGTTTGAGATCACTGGGAGTGAGCTCCTCTTTTTCTGTGTTATCATGGTCCAGTCAGGTAAGTGTTGTTGCTTTCCCATGCATTTCCAACATTACTACCAGAGGCTTAAAATAGACATACAATGAGCCAATAAGAAGCCTTTAGCCTTTATAAGTTCAATATCTCACATACTTTTTATGCTAAAAGGAAGCTTACTAACATGGAAACTTGAATGTTTATATCATATCCTTTAGAAATAGTTCAGGGACTTCCATATGCTAGAATTTACAGGAGACATATACTCACAGTATGACATTTTCATGGTATGATATTCTGTCATAAAGTTCAGTTTGCCTAATTTTCTTACTAGTTCATCTTTTCTCCATATGTATACTTCAGTGTAAACTTTCTCCATATGTATGCTTCAGCTTAAACTGTTCCTATTAATTCAGTTTAATTTCATATTTTCAAATCATGAAAAATATATATTATATGAAGTATGTAACAAATATGATATGTAATGTAGTCAAAGTGGTCATGATTGAGTCACCTCCCACACTTCTGAACATCATATCATTAGAGACTAGTTTGCAGCCCATGAACTTTTGGGGAGTATCTCAAATCAAAATCATAACACTGTCTAAAAGATGAATATAGTTATAGGAGCCTGGTAGCATGAGTCTAGAGGACCAGACCATTTAGCCAGCCATGACCTGCCAGAGTGACAAGGTTGGGGAGGTGTGTTACAAGAACTTACATAGCAAGAAAAACCATTAGGGAGAGCAGCATTCAATTGTTTTGTTTACTTAAACAATTGTTTGATTCCAGGTAGATTTCTCTAAACAGCTTTGCTTTGTCATTTAACTGGCTTTGTGACTATGAGCCGAAATATAACACCTCAAACCTCAATGTCTTCAGGTCTAAAATAAAAACACAATCACCAGTTTATGTTATAATGAAAGCTGCTGTGGAACGTTTCCTTCTCTGAAAGTTTGCTTAGCATCTTGGTTTCTTTTCTATTGCTGTGAGAATGATGAGCAGTGAAGAGAACTTCATTGTTAACAATTCAGTATTAATCATCAGTCTCTCCATGTTTAAGACCGCCAGAGGTAAAGCCATGTCATGTTGACTTTAGCTTTATTCACGAACAGTGACACTGGTGGAGGCTGAAGAAAACCTCAGACCAATCACATGTGTTCATGGCCAGGGAGACACTGAATTCCCTGCAACCTCATCCTCCAGGATGCTCGGAGGCTTGTGAGCTCTGGAATGCAGAGCATTGCTGTTTCGCACCCATCTCCCACAACCCTGCTCAGACCCAGTGAGCGTAGGGTGAGATCTGCGTTTGAAGAACATCGTTCCTATAAAATATCTACTAATATAGCAATCAAATAACTTGTTACTGTTTTTTTTTTTAACAAATTCATGTTGTATAACTTATACAAGGCTCCTGGAAACTGTCTCCTTCTCTTGGCATAGGCTGAAGACACAACAAAATTCTGCTGTGTCATCTACTATGAAGCAAGAGAATGATGTTTTGACCATATTCATAAACTTGTCTCTGGGATAATGTACTGCCTTAGAGATTGTAAAATTCCCTTGGATGACAAGTAAACTATTTTTGGATAATGCTATGAATATACAGATATCTTACATGCTACCTACATCTTAGTGAATTACCTGAAAAACAATGCCAGAAATCCTAAGATACCATCCAGGAAAAGAAGTCAAGACCTGTCAAAATAAAAATGAATTCAAGTCTAATAGTACAGTTTCCTATTTTCTTATTTTCTAGAACTGTGCAGAATCTTTTGTGTTTAAGGTGACTTTATCCCCTTACATGTATAAATAGCAGAGTGAGGTACATCCATGGAGTTGAGAGAAATAGAGCAACACCATTGCAACCTCCTCAACGACCATGAGGATGTCTCCTATGCCAGTTTGTCATAGTCCTTAACCTGAGAGAGTCATTTGTTTGGAATATTTTAATATTGAAAATGTAGATGCTGTGGCTGGAGAAATGGCTCAGTTAGAGGACCCACGTTTGATTCCCAGTACTGACATAGTGACTCACAACTGTCTATGTCACTCTAGTCCCAGGGGATCTGATGCCCTTTGCTGGCCTTTCTGGGCACCAGGAACACCTGTAGTCCACAGATACACATGCAGACAAAATACCCATAAACATAGCAAGATGGGGGAGCAGAAAAAAATGTGTCACATGAAGGCACAGTGGCCACTCATGTTCTTCTTGTTTGAAGGCTTCAGTATCAAGATGCAATAGACAGAGAAAAGAAGCCCTGGACAGGGTTCCTATTTTAATGAAGAATTGTAGAAAGTCACTATTAGTGATGCTGTGAGACTGGGGGTGAGTATCATTTCTCTATGAGTGTGTGTGTGTGCATGTGTGTGCGTGTGTGTGTGGTGTCATATGACGGCATCAGAAAATGGCCAGATAGGAATTAGTGGAGAGAATCAGAGGAGGCTTCATAGAGGAGGAGGCAGGTCTTGATGAGTGAAAACGCCTGGTGGAGAAATAATGGAATGACCTTCAGAACAGAGAAGGACACCTGGTGTGCTGTGTAGTAAAGTGCCATTGCTTTGGGGTAGGGTCAAGCAAAGGCCTCGGAAGGCAAGAAGCATGATATACTTGCCCTAAGTTGAAGGCTGTCCTGAATGTGACAGCTCATTCTTATGGCTGAGTGACCAACTCCGATGGACCATTTGTAAAGGTCTCTAGCCATGGTGTAGGAGCAGTGGGAGAGGAGAACTTGAAGACAGAGTGCACTGCCGACTACTGGGTTGTGAATGTGGAGCGTGGTGACAGAGGCTCAGATAAGAGCGGTGGTTTAGGGACTAGGCAACGGCTCCACTTCAGACTTAAGAATTAGCACCCTCATGGTGTAGACATTCCACTGGAGCTATCAAATCTCCCAGGGCTGGCAGGTCTGTGAGGTCTCAATGAGATGAAGAATTATAGTCAGCAATGCACTATGGGTAGCAGTGAATGGGAATAGACAGCAGTCAGTGGAGAGGTTGAAGTCCAAGAAAGGTGATCTGAGAGAGGTAAACCGAGAAAGGAGCTCAGGAGGAACAGGACAGTGATCTGGAGAAGGACTAAGATTTGAAGAAGGAAACTCAGAGTTCCTGGGCAGAAAAGCAAAACAAAACTGTTATTCGTTTGGCAAAGATGGAGCTATAGTGGATGGAAGTGGGCAGCCAGTGCCAGGCCATGGGAGAGAACATGAACATGAGAGCAAGAATTTGCTAAGCTTTTTGGAAACATTTCTGGGAAAATTATTATGGAGCAGTGAGTGGAGAGGTCATTGAGGAAGGGTTCTCAGGAAGCAGCCTGGGGGGAGGTGCAGGCTGGGCATACAGCTGTGCTCTAAGCACAGGAAGCAGGGTTCTGACCAATGGCTTCAGGAACAAAGCCACAGCTCTCTGTAAGTGCAGCTTGACTTCAAGAACATCTTCTTTAATTGTGTTTGAGACATTGTGGTTATTGTGTGATAGCTAATAAAAAATGTGACTAAGACTTAGACAATATTATGTCTGATGTCACCTTAAGTCATTTGGTACAGGAAGTCTCTCAAGTACACCAAAGATTGTTGGAAAGAGTGTCTCCAGAAGTGGCTGTGGGAAAAAATAGCTAAATGCTGTTTTATCATTTAACTCTGACCCAAAACATGCCTGTGACCTGATGAAAAACCTAAAGATGGTTTGAAAAGAATGTAGAAGATGATTTGTTTACTCTTAGACTTTTTGTTTTTTTTTTTCAAACAACATAATACCTAGAAGAAATGCGGTAACGGCCTTAAGAATTCAAATAATAATATGAGGGGGGTGCTGTTCTTCACTGGTTAATTTTTTTTTTACTCTTACTCTTTTATAACATTGTAATTATTTTATGACTGTTGTGAACATGAATTTTATAATGAACAAAACATTGGCTGGTGTATAATAGGAGAGCAGATAATGCAGAAAAAAATCATTTTTAACATTCTAATACTTAGGGAATCTAGGAACCAAGAAGTTGATCTTTTATGAATATTTGGAAGGCTGTCTCACTAAGAAACTCTGACTTTTACAAAGGAGTTACTGTTCCCATCGAGGTGAGTTGCAGTTTTTGTCAACAGTTATTTTATGAAGTTGTCTGAGGACTCAAAGGACAGATTGTCACCTCTGTAATGCGCTACCCTGTAAAACATTCCATAGCAGTTTGAAGTTTAGAAACGAGAAGACTCAAGATTATTCAAGGTTCAGATTAAAAGCCAAAGTAAAAGTTAAAACCACAAACCTTTCTCATCTGAACGTGTTTGTCAGGATGTGTTATAAGATAGTTTGTTTAATAATGGGTTATCGCTCTGTGTCCTCAGTGAATGAATGTGTGTGATTGTGCCTGTGTGTGTGTCTGTGTGCCTCTATGTGTGTGTATGTACCTGTGTCTGTGTTTATGTGCCTCTGTGTGTGTGTACCTATGTGTGTGTGCCTGTGTGCCTCTGTGTGTGTGTGTTCTCTGTGCCTGTGTGTGTGTGTGTGTTGGGACAGGTATGAAAAAATGAGCTGAAAAGAAAGCAAAGGAAAAATGACAAGGTATAGACCAAGTTGTGATTCCATCGTATTTATGGCTATGGCATAAGGTGGTTACATCTGTTTCCATAAATTATTGGTAGTATTTCAGCTGTGTAAACCTTTGCAAAGACAATGCAATATTAACAAGTGTTGTTTTATAAGACATGTAAAAATGTTAACACAGAAGATAAATGTGCTGTGGTCTAGAGTGGTCCTTGAGCTTGTGGCTGAACTTTGTCATCGTTTGTCTATATGAGCTGTCTTGTCACATGCTTCCATGTAAGTCAGAATGACGGCCTTCTTTCCATTTCACTCATTTCTTATTTATTTTAGACTCTTAACCTTTAACCTGGTAGGAAAAACTCACTAGCATAACATTTACTCTATCATTACATTGTGGTTAAAACATTAACTTCTAATTTAGTTATTTGGTACAACTTTTTTCTTATTAAACTATCCAGGATCTAAACCCTAATTTGTCTTCTAAAATCAATTGTTTAATGCTTTATTTATTTATCTTTTACAAAAATAAATAAGAATGGCATATGTTTGTAAGGTTTCTGTATTGTTAACGTCAATATTTCAGTGTTTCCACCTGAATGACTAAGTACATTTAAAATTTGTAATCTGTACATTTAGTCTGTTCTTTGTATATTTAAACACCAGTAAAAACAAAAGAAAGTCTTAGTCTTCTAAACTTTATAGGGGCATTGCAATTTCAAAAGCATAATCCAAGATGAACTAGAGTCAAATAGTTTTGAAATTCATTAACCATAAATACTTGGGGCTGGAATGTTTGGGCATTTTATCTTTTTGGTTGTTGTCTAATAGTTGCATATATAATGTATGATGAGGTTTATTGTGACTGAGAATCATTTTTGACAAAAGTTTGAGTGATTTCATTCATAAAATATAGTTTTGTTGTATGGAATTTCCCACTTGTTTCATATCACTCAGGAAGTTTCAGATTTACAGAATATCAGAGTTTTGATTTTTGCATTGGAAATAACAGCTTATATGTCAAAAATTACGCTTCACATGAACCCACAGACTTAACAATTGGGCCATATGAGTTCTAGGGAGTTGATTGACTTGTCCAAGATTATGCAGAACAAGAGGAAGGGCATTGGCCTCTAAGAAATAATTGGAATATATGAATCTTCTTTTTGATATGTTATAAGCAGTAACATTGAGAACTTTCTAATCTTTTCCATGTATTTATATAAATGCATATTCTTAGGTAAGTTAGTTCATTTTTTATGGTTCGATATATGTTAGTTGAACTTTATCTAATTTATACCATGTTACTATTATAATACCAGTAGCTTATACCATTGATTTTTTTAATGTTTTCTTCCTTATGACTTTTTCAGAATAATTTTAAGTCAATGTTCTGAAACACAAAAATTGTGTTTATTATGGATTTCTGGATGATATTCAATAGCATGTGTATATATGTAATGTTACTATTAGCTTTTCAAACCTTTTATTCATGAGCATGGACACACACACACACACACACAGATGCATACACATCTATATTTCCCTAAAGGAGATTTTTTAAAATAAATAGATTCATTATGACATCAATTGAAATTTTGATTCATAAAAAATTCTAATTAGCTTCAGATTAGTATTTAATAAAACTTGGCAAATATGTTTACTTTTCATATGTACTTTTTTGTGTGTCATTCAACTTTCCGTGAATGTAAAAAATACCCGCGCTATTATCACTGTTAAACTAAAGGGAGGAGGAAAAGCTAAGCCTGCTGTCTCAGGCTGTCAGGGAGCTGCAGCATGATTGCAAACCTAATTCCTGCCTGGAATGCAAAACAAGTTCTAAACCAGCATGCACGGCTTAGTGAAATTTTGTCTTAAAATAAGAAGTGTGAAGACAGCTGCGCATATAGCTCGGAGGTAGAACACTTGCCCAACATGTGTGACACCTTGGGTTGAATCCCTTGCACCCCCACCCACCCCTGCAAACACACACACACACACAGATTGTTTTAATTCAAAATTCACACAGATATTCTCATGGTGGTTGGGAAGAGAAAGAGAGCATGAAGGGTGGGATTCCGATTACCTTCATTAAAAGAATGTCATGGGTAAGCTGACTTACCTGGATAAGACTCTGAGTTCTAAAGTTTCTGCAATCTCCATGTAATCCCATGCATGGACTTGGACTTAACTCTTCAGCAAATGGTCTCTGGGAGTTTCAAGATCCCAACCATAGTAGTATGTAAATATAGTTGCCTCCTTTGCAATTGCTCTGCGGTCAAGACATACAGAAAACAAAACAAAAACAAAAACATCGAGGGAGTGGGAAATGGATTTGGCATGTAAAATAAGAAAAGATAGTTCTTTAAAAAAACAAATAAAAAAATAAAACAAACTCAGAAGGCTCTAAAAATCATCAAAAGCCTCAATTACTCTAGGGGGTCATTTAACTGTTAAATTTGTAATTCACACCTTGAGGATGTTGCATTTAACACTAGTGACAACTTTCACAAGCTGTCATTTTGTTTTGGAAAATGCATATAAAGATTATATACAATCCGAGTTTTCTCAAAAAGTTCTATTTAGTGTGTACCTAACTGAATTTATTTTCATGATGGTTTTCATAAATGGGAATTGAAGAAAAATAAGCCCAATGTAATTGCTGAGTTCAGACAATTTGTTGGTTGTTTAGAAAAGGAGCAATCAATATAAATTAGACTGTGGAGATGACCAGTGGATCTGATGACTCTTGACGGCTCAAGCTCCAGCTGTAACTTCTTGGAAGCAAAGACTTAATATGTGCCACCTTGACATTCAAAGGAGAAGGGCTTGGGTGAACTCATGGAAGTCCTAAGTGACGGGGCTCTGATTGCTTTCTAGTGCTGTGAGTTACCATTTCAGTGGTCTTGGGAAGACTGCTCCCGCTCATTTTCCTGGTTCTCTTAAATTACAATGATAATGTGCAGCTCACAAGATTGTTGTGAGTTCTAAAGTTAGAAATACAGAGGAACCTGGTTTACAGCATAGGACAAACTGAGTGGTGGTAACTACAGTTAGTTGTTAAACAGATATTCCAGTTAGTTTTCAGGTTCTCCAGTGCAATGATGAGCTCTTGAGAAGGTGTACTCTGTATATACGTATGCATACATATTATATACACAATACATAGTATATATGTATGTGTATGCACACATAGTATTTATGTATATGTATAAATACACACATGTATACACACACAGAGAGTAGGTGCACTCTATGCATGTATATATGTGTGTATATGCGTATATACACACATGTATATATATATATATATATTATTTATTTTTGTTATGGGTTAAGGTTTACTATGTATTAGCTCTTCTTTTAGAGATGCTAAAGGCTGAATCTAATATTCATCTACTTCATTTATTTAAAAATAGCCATTTATGTATTTAAAAACACAAAAATTTCATGGAGTTTGAATAGTCAAGGTGGTGGAATTCTTCAAGTCTAGTCACTTATATGGATGAGCATGCACGCACGTGCTCATGCACACACCCACACACCCACACACACAATCTTATAAATGAAACCTGAGCTCCATTGCTGTTTATGTTTGCTCTGAACTTAAATGATGTGGCCCTTGTCTCTCCTTTCCTTCTGCATTCGTCATCTTCAAATCTGTCTTGGAAAAAGCAGTGAGGCAATAGGTTTCAGGTTGTTATTGTGAAATGCTAAGAAATATTCACACAAAATGACTATGTTAATATTAAAAAGAAGTGATTTATTTGGTTGCAGAAATAGAAGTAATTATCATGGATTGAAAACTCAGGAGTTTACTCTATAGGTCAGTATGTGGGTAACCAATTAGAGCATTAAGTTTTCAGAGCTGAAAGATTTAGACAATATCCAGTTCAGTTTGCATAGTCAACCTAGGACGTTTATGGGACAGATGTTGCTTGTGGTGAAAGCTTGATCAGTGCTAGAGTGCTCTTGGCCGTGTTCTTACTTAGTTCAATTTATAAGATTTCTAAACAAGTTCACAGTTCCAAGACAGATGGCTTCAAATAGCAGCTTTGATAATAAAAACTGCAGTAGAGACATGATTTCTTAACTGTCCATTATTATGCCTTATGCCTTGAGCAATACCATAGCATTTTATTCCTAATCCATGGAAACTTCTGCTCTATAGCAGATCTTCTAAATTATATGAAATCATAAAAGTACTGAAAATTAATTACTACAAGAGGAGAGCAGGGAATTTTAACTATACTATATTTTATGTATATATGGCATTGCATGGTTAGAAGGAATTGGGTAAGGTGTGTGTATAATTGATATGTAGTGGTATTTTATTGTGGAGAAGAATTGTGCATTGCTGATTTGATATGAATGCTTCATGTCATTGCTATTATTAAAGAACTGATTATGACAGGAAAATATGTCAGAGAGCACTTTAACTAATAACAACATGATTACTACCACCAACATGGTCCTAGAAGCCTTCCCAGAAATTTTATGCAGCATATAGTTTTCTTTAACGACTAGAGGAAAGGCACTGATGAGTAACCTTTATCCACTGCAACTGGAAAGACATTGTAGGGCAGGCAAGAGGGCTCAGCTGGTAAACACTGTCATGGCAAAAACCTAATGACCTGACTTGGATCCTGGGAACTTATGGTGAACAGAGAAAACTGACTTCAAACTAATTTAAATCAATGGCCTAGGGATTGTCTACCAATCCTAATCCAGCAGAAGCTCTTATCTTGCCAGTCCAAAGTGAATTTGGAGTTGGCTAACTCCATTGTTTATTTCAAAGAAACATGTTGCTAGGCTTTTCTTTGTAGACTTCCATTCATTCTTATTAATTCATGCTAGTTCTTTCATATTTTTGTTTTCACTCTTTATGTCTCATTTAATCTCATTAATATCTGCATTTAATCGTGGCTGGAAAATGTTAAATGAAAATTTCCAGAAAATTGACAATTTTTTAGTTTTATTATGCTCTTTTTTATTTCAGCATCTCTGCTCTTAGAAACTTTTCTGTCATAGCTGAAGAAATAAAGATTTGACTGGTAAAAGTAGTTAATGCCATAATTTATTTTGTAAATTTGTTTGGAAATGATGTCTACTTTCCCTGTGGGTAGATAGCTCCTAACAAATTTATTCAAAATTACTACAAAAAAAATTGAATGAAAGCTGTGTGCTCCATGGGTGACAGCCAATGTCCGAGAATGGCTGCTTATGTCTGAGAATAGCTGTTTAGAATGATGCAATAGCTTCTGCCACTGTCCACCTTGGTCACACATACTAGAGAAGAATTTGCTTCCAGAGGATATATGGAAATAGGGGTCCTTTTGATTTTGATTTGAGGACCTAGAGAAAATCATTTATAGGCCAAGCATGTCTGTAATTGCATCACTAGAGTTGCCAGATGATCATGAGTTCAAGGTCAGCCTAAGCTACCCACCTAGACGCCATCTCAAAAAAAACAAAATTATACTCAAAATTTATAGGAGTCTGCACACAGAAAGAAGAACAATAGCTTTCCATTTGTTTCCCTCCAGAATTTGTAAAATCTTACTGAATAGAAATGTTCTACATTGGTCACCTTGACCAATGCAGCTAAGAAACCAGAGCACAAATTCTTCCCTAGCAACAAGATGAATCCAAGATTTGATTTCCACGATGAGTCGTCTTCTCTAGATGTGTCAGCCAGACCATAGCTTCCTTCCCTGATGTTTCCTGAGTATGTAGGGAGACCTTGCACCCATTATGTTAGGTGTTTGGTGGTTGTACCAAGCACACCATTTTCACAGGTGTCAAGAAAAGTGGCCATGAATGAATGTTACAACTTCAGGAAAGCCATTGTGGTGACTCCTTGTCAGGTGAAACGTTAGGCCAAATATTGCCACATGGGGACAATTTCTTCTAAGCAGAACATAAAGTATAACACTAAATCTGTGCCCAGAGAAAACCACATGTTCACTAGGACCTGAGGGAGATGTTCTTTCTCCGAGTGTCAGCCAACTTAAGGCTATTGTGAAAACTTTCGAGTCAGGTGGGTTGTTTGTTGGTTTGCTTGGTTGGTTGTTTTTTGTTTGTTTTGTTTGTTGTTGTTTTGTTTTGTTACAAAATTTCCTGCCCATGCCAACCAGATTTTATGAGTCCAATCTCTCAATTCTTGCTTGGTGTAGCTATGGCAACCAATCTAAAAAGTAAATATCAGCCAGATTCTTGCGGTGAAAGGTGAGTCATTCTGATCTGGCAGTTGTGGGGAAGATAGCATTGGTCCTGCCTTTTTGTCTCCTTACCTTAGTATTTTCAATATAGAAGATAAGACTACAGTAGAAAATGAATGTTTCAATCAGCTTCGCGCTGTTACAGCAGATACCTGACTGAGAGAATTAACTGGGAAAAGAGGAAAGTTTATTTATGTCCATAGTTTGGAAGTTTCCAGCCCCTGATTGCTGGGTTCCTTACTCTGAGCCAGGTGTGAGACAGCTTTCATGTTGGGAGCTTGTGCTGGAATAGAACACTCACCCTGAGGCCAAGAAGTAAGAGAGTAGGAAAGTGATCACAGTCCTACAAGTCACTATGTATCTCAATTCTAGCGACATAGAGACTTGCCACTAGGTCCCACTATTTTAAGGTTGGTTTTTGCTTGTTTGTTTGGTTTATTTTTGTCTCCCAAGATTGCCACCCTTTTGGTAAGCATTTCACTCTTAGCCCTTAGTCAAGATTCAACCTTTAGGGGCACAGGCCTCTCTGAAGTGATTAGCGCTAGAGAGATAGAACCAGAAAATGAAGTCTAACAGGTGCATCTGCTGCTCCTGGAGTCTTTAGCCTTTCCAAGGGACAGGGTTGCTAGAATAATGCATTCTAATCATCTTCATAGATAATGTTTCTTTTCACAGGATTAAAACCATCTGCAAATTCCTGTCCACACAATATATCTGATGTTGGATTTGTTCATATTAATTCCTTAATGGCAACTTCATACATCTCACCAAACTCTTTTTTTTTGTGGGGTGGGGGATAGCTTAAAATTATTTACTTCTCAGGAATCCACTTTCAGGAGTCACAACGTAGAAAGAATAGGATGACAGGAAAATCTCATAGGCAGAGACCCCATGTCACTTCTTCAACCCTATGTCAGGTAGGATTATGAGAAGAGTGATAAGCCATCTCAGAAGGAATTTACTGTTTTTATATACTTTTAAAAAGATTAAAAAAGAATTTACTGCTTTTTATATTTTATATAATGTGCTTGTTGAAAATAATGAAGAATTTTTTTTAGCTTATTGTGCCAAACATTCACTTTCTATATTTGGTGGCTAGTGAAGTGTTAACTATTTCAAAGAATTTGTTTTCAAGAGGGCCAACTGTTGTAAAAACATAGTTTATCAACCTTGGGAAGTGAACGGTATACATTGGTTTTTGAAGGCCTATAGAGCACATGTTGAAGGCCCTGTCTGGGGCTGATGTTTGGAGGAAAGCGCTAACTCAGTGTCCAGCATTAGCATCACCCTGGAATTTATCCAAAGTGCACTAAGATCTACTAGGTCACAAACTGGGATTTCAGGACCTGGTGCTCTGTTCCTTAACAGTCAGCCCTCCAGGAAATTGTACCACCCTTTACCACTCCTATTATTGTTTCCAAACTGAAGCCCAATTTATTCCAATCAAACCCTAGCTATATATAGAGTGTTCCATGCTCTAAATGGCATTATGGAGTATGTCGATTCCTTCACATGTGTTAACATTGTTTTCCTTCTCTGTTAGTTAGGTGTTGTGGGTGCTAGCAAGCCAGAGGCATGATGAATCTAGAGATTTTTTTTTGATTTTTTCTGTGTGGAGTGGACCGTTTCTTTAGTCTTTCCTCATCTATCTTGATTAACATCATCTGCTACCCTATTCGGAGGGTTTGCACTGTGTATATGTCCCTCATGTCTAATTCTTCAAGTGAACTGTGTAAATTTTCAAGAGAGAAGTAGACCACTAAGAACTGCTCTCGGGGCTCTCTGCATGGGGGACCTTCATAAAGGCCTGTTGAAGAGCAATAGTCAATAGATGCCTCCTATGCAAATGAGATTCAAAGTTGTGTGTGAGGGTGTAGTCCTTGAATCATTGGGAGTAAATGGCTAAAAATGACACTTAGGGCCAGGCGGTGGTGGCTCATGCCTTTAATCCCAGCACTCGGGAGGCAGAGGCAGGCGGATCTCTGTGAGTTCGAGGCCAGCCTGGTCTACAAAAGCTAGTTCCAGGACAGGCTCCAAAGCTACAGAGAAACCCTGTCTCGAAAAACCAAAACCAAATCAAAACAAAACAAAACAAAAAAAAGGTCCTTCATCTTTTTCTTTGGTTTTCCAACATAAAAAAGAAAAGACACCTAGTGAAAGCACACAGCATTGAAACTTCTGCTGCTGTTAACTGCAATCTGTAAACATCATCATGGATTAGGAAGAATTTCAAATGTGCTGATAGAGATGCGCACTGGGATTTCTTTCCTCTTTGCTGTTGTTTTTACATCTACAGGCCATTCTTCTGGCTACACTTGAATTTTCCCAAGTGATATTGTTTGCTTTTAGGTGTTTTAGTGACAGGTAGCAGGGGATCTGTTTTATTTGGTTTATATGAGCCCAACATCTTATTGCAAAGAAGCTTTCCAATGAGACAACTTGACTTCGTTGCTAGGAAATGAGGCAATGCTGTGAAATGGATCTAAATATTAATTGTAAACTAAGATTTGTTGTGTAAAAAATGAATCCTTATTGATTTCCTATTATACATATTTATTGCTAGAAATTTAATTTAATTCTCAATTTCCTTCAAGAATCCATGCATGTTTTTTTAAACATAGGAGATCGTAGAATTAATTTTTTTTTTTGGAAAGAGTCTCATTATATAGCTCAAACTGACCTTGATCTCAGTTCTTCTGTCTCTGTCTCCTAAGTGCAGGCAAAACTCCCATGTACATAAAATAAAAATGGAAAGGATCCTAATGCATGCTTCTTTTCTTTTTCGAAAGACTTAGTTTTGTTCATGTTTCTGTGTAGTAACTCTGTGCTACCTGTATAGATGTGTGCAGTATCTATGAAATCCAGAAGCACATGTTGGATTTCTTGGAGCTGGAGTTACAGGTATGTATGTGTCATCAGATGTTGGTGCTGGGAACCATATTTAAGGCCTCTAGAACAATAGCATGTACTCTCAACCTCTGGCCCATTTGTTCAGCCCTGTGCATGTTTCCTTTCAATGTGATGAATTTATTGCTATGAGTTATTAAACAGCATTCATTTGTATGAGCATGGATTCTGTATGTGTGTGTCTGTCTGTCCTCTCACACAAATATGATTGTCAAGGTTTTAAAATAAAAGACTAATTCTAAACAATCCAGTCTAATATATTATATTATATGTTATTCTACTCCATTGGATGGATGTGCTGTGTGAAATTAAAGGAACGTAAGGGAAAATGTACATTTGATGATAGAATGTTCAAGAGAAAAAATAGCAGAATCCATTCTCTGCCTTTTCTCTCAAAAGACTGTGTTTTTCTGTGATGCTGGTGTTGGGAGCAGTCCAGATGCTTCATTTCTCAACAGAATTAAATGCAATTTTCCAAGCCACATTTTCTTGATCCCTAAATTATATGAGAGTAATTCAATAGACCTAGCATAGGAATAAGTAATTGGCATCAATTTATTATTATTAGTTTTCATCAATATATTATGCAGTTTCTAAATAAGAGTAAAGGGCAGAGAGATTGTGGCATTTAGTGCTAACCCCACTGCCCTACTTCACTGACATAATTCCTCTGCTTTTGCTCTTTTTTTTATTTTGTTCTTCAGGGTTAAGTTAGAAGCACCCCTTATCTTAGCCAGGGGAAATCTATACCTGCCTAGTTGGTAGGCTTTCTATCATATACATGTGCATGCTCACACAGTTTGAATAAGGAAATTAACTATGTATTTTACCTGGAAGTAATTTTCAGTAAGATGAGTTCTTTATTAGAAGTTCTCCTTCTTCAACATATTCAGAGTGAATTTGGCTGCATTGTTTATTGATGATTGTTCTAAAACTTTAGATTAACTGGTCGTTTCTTTTGGAGTAGTGTAATTAGCAAGCAAAATACAAAGCAAATCTGCTAAGAAGATTAATATCTTATAGGCATTTAATCATGACAGACCAGCTAATTGATGCCAGCGTGACCACTGCTTACTCGCCCCATATTGGGAGACTCTGAAGCAGATAATCAGCATTTGCATTACTATCTGTTAAATTCTTTATAAGAGCAGCCAAAGTATGCATTTTAAATAAAATATCCTGTATTCTGCATTTTAGGAAAGACATGAATTTTAATGCATTTTCAAGTTGATGACAAGAAAGAAAATTGTGGCTTATGCAGAATTCTCAAACTATAGTCCCTGGACATAGAGTTTTGAGAAAGATGAATTCTGTCTGGAAGTTCACAGTCCCTTGCTGTTGAATCATAGAAACAGGATATTCAAATGAAGCAGACCTTCCTTATCAATGAACTTGGTTCACAAGCATCTATTGAGTGCCTACAATATCGGAAGCATTCAAATACAAAACTCTAGAACATTTAGAGGAAAATAAACCCTATTTATTACTACTAAAATATTAAAAATAAAAGATTGTATAGTAATTGAGTGAACACACACAAACATATTTATTTGTATACACAGGGCTAAGGCATACATAAACAAAATATTTCATGGTGTTGACCAGGGTTATAAGTAGTGATATTCTCATAATGCTGTGTATGAGGATGTAGATGAGAAATGATGATTCTTTCCAATGATGATCAAATCTATGGTGTATTCTCTGGCTTCATTGTCATCACCCACAGTAATAAGGCAAATATAGCCTATGGCTTATACCTTAGCTGCCATTTAATACACATATGTTCATTTGACTTGAATTAAAGATTGTCTAGCTGTTGAATTTCCAGTGTTTCTAAAATCTCTCACTCTTAAAATTTGTATTTGTTGACCAAGTTTCCACTTCCTGCAACCATGCCCTCTGAACATACTTCGGTTGTCACTTGTACATTTCATGTCCTCATAGGGACATATGACGATGATCACACAGAGTAGTCCCTGAGGGAGTGGAAGACCCAAACAAGGAGACAAACCCAGAGCTTCCTTCAGCTCTTTCCCATTATTCCTAAGAAGGCTGGAGAGCCAATATGAGACTGAAGACTAGCAGATGGTAATGATGATTGATTTTACTCAAGAAATAGCCCAGATATTTAAATTTAGAAAAAGGGTATGAGTCAGGCTATGGAATGTTAATCACCTAACATTCTGGTTCCTTAATGTGTTTTACCTGAACCAGGAACTTCAAGTTCACTTTGGAGCTTTTGAGGGCTGAAAAAAAATCCCCCAAATCTCGGCAAACCAGTATGCATTGTAAAACTCATTGCAAGTGATTCTGGCGCTCAATATGCACTGAAAAGGATAAGGAAAGTCCTTGGGTGAAGAAGGTAAACGGATGTTGGAAACAAAGGGCTGGTGATATATCTCATTTCATGAATTGCTAAATATAGATGGTATAAGGCACCAATAATAAATGTATGGTGGATATTCAAGAAATCAAAACACGTGATGGATACTGAAAACATCAACACTCACATGCAAAGAGATGGGGGGTTGAATTTTGAAAACTAGTCTGGATCTGTATGCAGTATTACAGATTAACTGTATTACACTACAATTAAAAATGAATAAATTTTCTTATAGTGTGTGTGTGTGTGTGTGTGTGTGTGTGTGTGTGTGTGTGTGTGTGTGTGTCCTATGTGTATACAGTTTCTTACTTGTAGCCCAGCCCAGGATGGCCTGAAATTTACTTTGTAGCTTGGTCTAGCCTAGAATTCATGCAATTCTCCTGCTTTTGCCTCAGGAGTAGTGAGATTACAAAGACAACATTTGAGGTAGCAGTTTATTACTTTGATTGGTATACGGAATAACACCCTCTTCAAGGTCATTCTGGGAAGAGGAGATAACTAGCAATCAATTGCTAACCAAAAGACTCTGCCTGCTACAATATTTCTTGATCTCTTTATATTTCAGTAGGTTTTTAATCATATTCTTAGGTTCACACAATCAAATAAGTAATGCAACTATCAGCAAGATGACAGTGAAAATATTTTTCTCTAATTTTATAGACTTGAGCTACTCAAAGTAATTTGAACCTTGGACCCACTTCAAGAAAGCCATTTATGTAACTGCTCTGAAATTTGTTCTTTCAATTGTCCAGTAAAGCCTAGAGATAGAGAAAGTGTAAAAAAAGAAAAAAGCAAGGTGGCAATTTTAAAGGTTCAAGAAATCCATGAGATATATAATGTAAAAGCACATGTTATAAGATACTGTGGGGGCTTAAAGTGAGTAACAATTTGCTGTTCTTGGCTTGTGTGTCACAGTTAGTATTAGAAGTGATTCTGTTTTTTCCTATATTGCTTACATAACAGAAACTTTCAAAGTGTGTATGTTTCTTTCTCAAAGTATGCACAGTTAGGTTTCACTGCTTTGCTTTGATGAATTTCCCTCCTCCTTCTGGTCCTCTCCTTTTCCCTTGTCTCTTCCCCCTTCTTTTAATTTACCTTAGTTTGGGATCCCTGGAACAATGAACTTGAGGCTATTAAAAATGTCGAGGGGACTGGCTCAAACCTGGCAAACAACAGAACCTTCGTTCCCTTGAATGAACAACATACCCAACAGAAACAGCTCAAGAGTAGGAAGGTTTATTTGGTTCACAGTTTAAAACATTTAGTGCATCGTGGCTGTGAGTGTGTGTCAGAATAGATGCATTCACATTCCAAGGCACCAGGAGGCAGAGTTCTGCTGGGACCACAGGCAGGAATAACCTCCAAAGGCCCAGCCCTACTGACCTATTCTGCCAGGCAGTTGTCATTGTCTAAGGGTCCCATTGCCTCCCCAAATAGCTGCCAGCTCAAGAACAAGTGTGCAAATAATGAGTCTGTTGGGAACATTACAGACTCATACCATCCTAGACAGCAAGAGTAAACTGAAGAATAAGGGTGCTGCTGAACTGGCCTTAATTTAATAAAAACGGATCATAGGTAAGTGAGCCTGTGGTCCCGCAAGCTGCCTCATGACAGGTGAATAACCACATCTTAGAAGAGATTTCTGTCTGCATCAATTTATTTCCTGCCCTTCCTTCCTTTTGTCTCTCTGTGGTGCTAATTTACCACACAGGGCTTCTTTTTTTCTAACTGTCCCCTTAGCAGGTACAACAGGCTACTATCTCTGTGGTTTGTGTGAGGTCTGGGCAGTGCAGGTATTTGAAGTGTAGGAGAATCTACAGGGCAGACTGGCCCATGATCATGGGATGGTGAGTTTGTTATACAGGAGTGAAGTCTAGTCTAGCATCAGCAACCAACCAATAGCAAAACCACTGGGGGCCATCAGTGGCTTACAGTAGAGCAGGGAGAGTTGCATGCTGCACAGTTCTGTGGCATCACATAAGAGCCTCCAGTGTTGTCTCCATGTAACTGCCTAAAATGGAAGCCCCTTAGGACACCACTTGACTTTTCACAGCAATGGAAATAGCTCAGAGTGCAGCAAAGCCCCACACATGCTGTGATGATAAGTCACTGGCTCTCAGCTCATGGTCATTTTGCCTCCCAGTAGACCAACTGCAGTCTGTGGAAAACACGTGGGTGGTAACCATGTGAGAGGTTCTTCTGACATCTAGTGAAACAGATACCCGGCCTAAACCATCCCAGGCTAGATATGACATTCTTCACTAACGAAGTATTATTTACTTCCAAATTCCATGCTTCAGAAGTGTTGATGTAGGCAAAGAATTTAGATTTTTTTTAAAGTTATTATTGGAAGGTTAATTTGCTTTTACTAAACAGTTTCAATAAAATCTCAAGCCTCTGCCCCTTCAACCTTGGCTGTGCATTCCAGCCTAGTCTACCCTTTGAACACCTTTGCGGACAGTCAGTGCCTTAGGACAAGTAGGGCCTCAGCAGTTCCAAGAAGAGAAAGTGCAGAGAGCCCTGGGCAAATTCCACTCTGTAAAACTGTTCTTAACTCACTGTGCAGCCCCGAGAGGTTACACTTTGATCTTTCGTTCCTCTCTCTCTGTTCTACTGTTTTATAGTGCCTGAGTTCAAAAATCAAGAATTCAGGCTAGAATCCTGAACTCTGTATTAGTAAGATGGTTTATGGAGGACACATGTATCAGTATGTAAACACCATTTTGGATATGTAAAAGTGAAAATGGCCAGTTTGTAGGAGAGTGCTATCTTACTGCACAAACTAGTAAAACTCAAATGCTATACCTCTTTTTGGGGGGGGATCAGATTTAATTAATTCGGCAGAGGTACTGGGATCATTAATATCCAGTTTAATTTTAACTTATCAGCAACCATTAGCCTTTGAAGTTTTTGAAATGGTTATTTTCTATTATTTTTCTTTCATATTTATATTTTAGGGTGTAGGGATGTAGATCAGGCAGTAGGATTCTTCCTAATATGCATGAAACCCTGGGCGGGACCCCAGGCTCCTCCTAAGAGCAAGAGCTTTAAGCCCAGCACTGAGGAGTGGAGTCTGGAGAATCAAAGTTAATGTCATAGCTACAAACCAAGCCCAACAAACTGGACTTGAATCCCAGCTCTGCTTCTCACAGCTGTGTACCTTCAAGAACATTAGTCAGATGCTCTAACTGCAAAAAACCTTTAAGAGTACATTAAATTATATAGTCATCTTAAAGTAGCATCTCGAAGAAATAAGTATTCAGCAATATTGATGACTAAAGTTATTGTATGCTATTTAAAAATTGGTTATATTGAGCCTTATAAGTTAAAAAATTCTGTCATTTTACTTTATTTATTAGCAAGTCAGTCTTCCTCGGAGCTATATGCTGTTCATGTGTGTTTTATGTGTGTTATTTGTTCTTTTCCTTCCCTTCCTCTCTCTTTTTCTTTCTTCCTTTTCTAGATGCCCTCCTCCACCTCATAGTGCTGGGGATAGAACCCCAGACATGAGCATGGACTTCACGGCTGAGCTTTGCCACCAGACTCATTGACATGCTTTGCTTCAGAACAACATCACTTTCCAACTCCTTGAAACTACAGCCACCCTTGTGTATGATTACATTTCAGCACGATAACATTATACCGAAAAGTTTGTTTCTGTTATGCTTGATTCTTGAGACCACACAGATATACAGACACAGGAACGGACATGCAGATACACAGACTGTGTGTCAGCATCTTCTTATTGAACATATCTTGCTAAAGACCATTTGCCAGCCCAGTGACCTATGTTGGGTTTAGACATGAAGGCTGGCATGCAATCTGAGAGCCATCAGTCACTATAAACACTATCAAGTGCAGCTTTCTTTAAGGCCACAATATTGTCCTCTGCTAGCTCAGATCTAGCATTTCACATGCTTTATCTGCTTTCCTCATACTAAGAACATGTGTCTGGAAGAGAGTTCATGCGATTAGGGAAGAAGTCATGTGAGGAGGGAGGATAGAGGGAGATAGGAGAGGGCAGTGACAAACATGTGACCTGATAGCAGAATTAGGAACTACCTGGGAAAGAATGAGATTGAACCGGATAACAGGAGAGGGGAATGTGTAGCACGAATTCTAATTGTTCTTAATAAAAACCCAGTCAGGAATTAGAGGGTGAAAGTTGAGAGATCAGAGAAGCAGAGCAGCCAGCCACTAGAGAGTCCTTTAACCTCTACCGAATCCTCAGACCAAAAGGGTGATCCTGTCCTCAGACCGTATCCTCAGACTGCATCTTCAGACAGCAATGAGCTTCGGTTTCCTCCTGCCTTATATTCCCCTCTCCACCCAGTCATATCCCTCCTGTTTCTACCTCCCTAGAGCTAGGATTAAAGGCACGGGAGCCCAAGTGCTGGGATCACCTTTGTGTGAGCTCTCCTTCTCTTTTAAACTGGATCAGTTTCATGTAACCCAGGGTGGCCTTGAACTAACATAGATCCCTCTGCCTTTCTCTCAAGTCCTGGAATTAAAGATGTGTGCTACAACTGCCTGGCCTACAGTGGCTTAGCTCTGCACTCTGACCTTCATGAAAGCTTTATTTGTTAAAACACAAATGAAATATCACTATATAATGTATGTGGACAATGATGCAGGCATATGATAATTCTACTTTGTGTGATAACCAAAAGTTAATACGAGAAAACAAAAATTCAAGGAAGGATGAAGTTTTCTGGCATGAATGAAAAAAATGAGAAATCAAAACTTGTACTGAAATTTTTGTAGTTCTTAAGAATTGTTAATCATTTTTCTATGAAACATTTCTGTAGTAAAGTATCTCGTTTAATTCATTTTTCAAGGTACATTAGACTCTGATGATAAACACAAAGGACAAAATAGTTGTTGTGTTTACTTTTGTATTGAAAATTCCAAGGAAAAACAGCTATGTACACAATAGCTAGGGCCTTTTGGCATTGTTTCTACAATTTTTTTATTCTCAAAGAAACAAACAACAATAGTTTTAATTTATTAAACACTGCTATATGTCCAAGTGTTATCCCATGAACTTCACATGGATTGTTTCAGTAAACTTTGAATTAAACTGTAAATCTGTCAATCACTTAATTTACAATGGATTATACTAAAGCCCACAGAAAGAGGGTGCACAGAAAGGCAGACCCTCACTAGAGTCACAGCTATTTTACCTCACATTTCAACTTTCCCTAGAATAATTAAGAACATCCTGGCCTTATGTTTTAATTATACAAACAAACAAAGTGAGCTAGAACCAAATTAAATCATGTTAAATATTTGTCTTTCCCCCTTTCCTTTATATCAATAATGTACTGATTCTTGAAAGCCTTTTTAATTGTAATATTGTAAAGTGGACATACAGGAACTCATCACTTTTTTTACACTAAGCATCACTCATTAATTTGCATATTCCTAACATTTCAGGTAGCATTTGGAAATGCAAGTGATGGACACTTGGTTTTCTTCAGTATTTATTAGAAGCCTTCTCTAGTTGCTGGGTACAGGGTTCATTTTCAGATCGCTGTTTTTGTGACTTGGAAAGATTTATCCACCCACTGATCATAGGGAGAGACTTTGAAGAAGCATGCTGCCCCACAGCATGATCTTCTTTAAACAGAGAACAATGATGGTAGGAGTTTGTTCTCCACATATGTCTTTTCTCTGTTATTGTAGGGCCTGGGGCCTTGTGTTCTCATTGATGATGGCTTATCTATTGTAGTGTCCCTTAACAGTTTGCATCTTTCAGTTAGTGTCTATTGGTTTCTTTCCTCTTCTCGGCATTTCAAACAAAATCTCCCTTTACAACACTCCCCATCCTTAAATAAACTTTGTCTCCCTAGTCACTATGATGTGTCTGAACTTCTTAATTAGCCCAGGGATCAAGTAACCTTTTCAGCCTCATTTCATGTACTCTGCTCTTTGCTTCCCTGAAATATCCTCATGTACTGTCTTCTCTAATATCTCTTCTGGTTATTTTGGTCCATGATGCCCTTCTGCCTTGTCTTTTTGCTTTGTGATTTTTGACATCTTTTAAACCTCAGTTCAAATGTCCAATGCTTTTGGCCTTTTCTGCTGCTCCTGTGACTCCCAGCAGTAGAGAGGGAGCTCATCATTTATACTCTTCAGGCTTCCAAGATAATTGGCCTCACACTAATAGATTCATTGCCCTCCAAACTCAATAGAGGCTGTTTCTCCCTTCCTTACACATGGGCTCTGCTCCTTCATACAGAGAAGATGTTACTTATAGGCTACTCACATTAAATAGTAGGCAGTATTGATTTCAGACTCCTAGGGAAATGCTACTCCATTTTCTTCAACTGTCAATACAAGATATATATTGAATGGTTATACTTTATATAAAGAAGATAATAACTTCTTTACAAAATACCTAGCTTTTACCTAACTTACAATGACAAATATTAATAATTAATCTAACCACTCATGTTATCATAATGTGACAGGGTAATTCAAAGTCAGAGTTCACCTTGATCTGTAGGTGAACCTGAAGTCACAATCCTCTTGCATTAGTCCCTCAAGTGCTGAGATCACAGGTTGTGGCCCCCACAGCAATCAGAACATTTATAATTATTCCTGTGATTTGTGTATAGTCATCACAGTGTATGCATTCAGATGTATTTAGTGTGAATGTGAATTTATTACGTAGATCTATTTAAACAAGAAACAGATTTTTATGCAACTAATATTTATTTAGCCATCTAAAACTATGTATTGGGAGATGGAGAAATGGGTTGTTATAAGTGTGTTTGTTATAAAAGCATGAGTACCTGAATTTGACCGCCAATATCCACTTGAAAAGCCAGGTGTGGACTGGCAAAAATGAATCAGGTGGCTTAGCTAGTAAGGAAGTTTGCTGCCAAACCTGACAACCTGGATTTGATCCCCTCTGACTCCTGAAGTTGTTCTCTGATCTCCACAATACAACTGTGGCACATGCATGCCAACTCACGTATACACTCACACACAGAGAGACACACAGACACACAGACACATAGACACATACACAGACGCACATACACTCTAAAGGCAAAAAATATAGGAAAGTAAAATTTGAATTTTGTTGGAAAGGTTGCAGATTCTCAGAGCTTATTGGCCAACCAGCCTACTCAGAGCTCATTGGCCAACCATTCTAATCAATCAGAAAGGTCCAGGTTCAGTGAGAGTAAAATTTGAAGTCGTGCATGTATGCATCTGTTAACAATAATGTTGGAAACATTGTGGATTATCAGAGTTCATTGGACAGCAAGGATAATCAACCAGAGAGGTCCAGGTTCAGTAAGAGACCCTGACTCATAAACAAGGTAGACAGCAATAGATAAGACACCTAATAGCAATCTCTGGTCCCCATATGCACAGGTGTACCCTCATCACATGTATGTTCTCTCTCTGTGTCTGTCTGTCTGTCCCCACCCTCTCTCCTAGATGGCTTCTATTTTTCAGGCATCAGTTCAGTAAGTCTTTAAGACCTGCAATAAATTCCATAGTAATGACACAGTTTATATTTTAAATGCTCCTCCAAGGTCTATTTCTGGTTTTAAATATAATATTCTTTATTTAGTCTCTGAGAATATCATCAGTATATACAGAGTATCTTGATCATATTCACCCACCACACCTCCACTCCAAGTCCTCTGGGAATTCCCCCACCCTACATCCCCTTTCAGCCTCACATCTCCGTTTTTAAATAATTAAACACTGAGTCCAGTTACCAGTGCCCATACACTTGGGGGTGGATTCCTGCGATAGACCATGGTTAACCTTTTAGGGACCATACATATGAAGAAAACATTGTTTAGCTTCAGTTCTCCTCACTGTATGACTCAAGAAACCTTGTGCCTTCTGAGATATTCCCTGGGTTTGGGGGAGAGAGTGAGATATAGATGTCCAATTTGCGCCTGAGCACTGCACAGACATTTGTACTATTCATTTTGATCAGCTGTAAGATTTTGTAATAATCTCTACCAGTGAATAAAAATGCCCCTCTGTTCAGGACTGTCAGGAGCACTCGTCTATGGGTATGGAGATAAGTGCTTAGAAGGCAGTTTGTTATGATGCCCATTTAGCAAAGTAGTGGGGCCAATATCTTAACAGTTAAGTCCCACCCTGGTGTCTCTGGAAACAAAAGGAATCGTTTAAGAAGTGGAACCCAATAAGAGGCTTCCTGGTCTTTGAAGATGCTGCCCTGGAAGGGTGACTGGGCACTCAGAGACATTCTCTTTCTCTAATTTTGGCGTCCTGACCACGAGGAACGTGATTTTTATTTTGCTACATCCTCCCTCATGTAGTTTTGCTTTCTCATTGGAAACATAATAGAAATGTGCCTGCCCAGTCACAGTCTGGACTTCTAAAACCATGAGCCAAGTGGAGCCCTTCCTCTTAGTAAGTTTATCATCATATGTATTTGTTACAGTAACAGAAAGTTAATGAATGGTGCAGAATTGTGGGGTTGGAGAGTGCAGTCTCCTCCCCCCCCCCCTTTGTGTTTACTGTGAGTTTGAGAATTTGAACTGGCTCATTAATTGTGAATAAGAAAGCTTGTGGGCTTTATACACTGCTGTTAAACAGAATTTACAATGCCCACATTTCAGGACACCTTTCAATGTGAATTCATTTTTCTTTTTGTCTTAAGAATCTCTCTAATCAGGCAAGGGAAAGCAAAGATTGCAGGCTCTATTTACATCCTGCCAAGAGTCAGCCAAGTTCCTTAGACTCACTATGGGCCTGCATCTTGCATTTTTTTTAATTGCCATCCATCTTTGGGTCCTTTATTCTGGCAAGTCTAAAGTGAGGCCGTGAACTATATGGGGTTCCAACTCTATTTAATTCTGCCTTGAGAAATAATAGAAATAGGCTGAGAGGGGCTTCCCACACTCTATGAGAGTGGTTTCTATTTTATGTCAGCCTTCTAGCTTTCTCTCCATATTTATGCCTATAAATATTTTGCCTGGATGTATGTATGTGCATCATGTATGTGCCTCGTGCTGACAACCTCCAGAAGAGGGCGTCAAACCTCCGGGAACTGAAGTTATAGTGGCTGTGAGAAATCATGGGTTCTGGGAACTGGACCCAGGTACTTTGAAAGAACAAGTGCTTGTAACTGCTAAGCCACCTCTCAAACTCCAAATAATGTACAAACTGATTTCCTTTTTAACAAACATGAACAAAGCAACGAACAGAAGCTCTGCTCTGCTCCTTTTATTTTTGGGGGAAAAGAAGAGGTGATTTTGTTATGAACCTAGCTCTGGCATACTTGAGTCTTCATATCGTAGTTTAATGTCTCATGACATCTGAGATGCTACAGATGTAAATGTGCTGTTGTGTTTGACTCTCTTTTGACAGCTAGACTTCCTTTTGATAAATCGTGGGTATTTTTTGTTGTTTGTTTGCACAAAAATTGTATGGACAAAGACATCTGTGTAGATGTCAGTTCAAAACAGTCTTCAGTTGTGTGAATAGTTGTTAAGCAGCTGCTGGCTGATGCTACAGTAGAGAATCACTCGCTGGACTGGTCCATGACAGGGAACAGTTTACATTTGCTTCTTAGGAACTGACAGCGGGGCTGCAAAGAAGTGATCTGTAAGGCTGTGAGGAGCAGCCTGTCCACAGGGCATCCCAGGGTACAGACAAGCACTGCTGTGCCCCTGAGCAGCCTTGCGGAGGCACAGTACAGCAGTTTGAGTATGGGTGCTCTTTTGCAGTTAACCGATATTTTTGTTTAAGTTAATGAATCAAGATCCTAAAGAAATAAGGCTTTGGTTTAATCCAAATTCACTGTTTACATATGTTTGTTAGTTCTCTGTGCAAAGGATGGCTCTCTTCTGTTTTCTTGGTTTTTTTTTTTTTTTAGAGCAAAATCTGATACTTTCTCTAGTTCATTCATATTAAAAAAATTGTCAGGCATTTAAAATATTCACAGTAATAATACAGTAAATAAGTTAAATGTTGGATGGTAGAGAAAGGGAAATTTTCTGTTTTATTGGTCAGGAATCAGTAGATACAGTGTTTTTTTGTATGTGTTTGTATTGTGTGTGTATCTTTCAGGTTAAAAAATTGAATTTACTGCATTTGAATCAAATATAAAATTTCATGAAATGTGTCAGACTCTGGACAGTTTAAACCAATTTTCATAAATAACGTGATAAACTACTTTAAAATAAAGGAGCAAAATGTAGAGTTGGAGAAATTTTCCAAAAGGAAGTCCTGTTTGTCTTGTGGGGAGATACTTTTCTTTGACGTTTTTGTGAGGATTCCTTATATTTCTGGTACTTGTGTGTTAAGATTCAGTACTATCTGGTACAGAGTCTAAGAAAAACGTTGAAAATAGTATTTTAAAATCTATTTGCTCTTCTGGCTTTTACTTGATGTGGTCCACAGCTTAAGGAGAGGTTTTTAAAGAGTATTCAAGTAAACAGCATCAGGTGTACTTCTGGAGATATGACTCGTTATAAGTTTGTTATGTGCAGGTACACAGTCATCTCTCTTCTGTGCAAGATGTATTTTCCCCATACACCAGCTTGGTGCTTGAGATGGAAGAATGTATCAGATTCTCTCTCTGATTTCCTATACATATATGATCATGACAAAGTTCAACTTGCAGGTTAGGCACAGTAACAGACAAATCACAATGTCTCAGTAAAATGGAAAGGTTAGGAGGGCCTTGGACTTCCCACAGGGCAGGGTACCCTGCCCTCTCTTAAGGATGCAGGGCGAGGGAGGAGGGGTAGTGGGGGAGCGGGAGGGGACTGGGAGAAGGGGAGCAAGTGTAAATTTATGAATTAAAAAAATAAACTGCAGATTTCAAAAAAAAAGAAAGAAAATAGTAGGAATGCTGTCTTACTCACAGCTCACACAGGTTGGGGTTTCATACTCATGGAATACTAGACAGAGGGATGACCCATTTTCTGGGTGTGATAAAGTGAGACAACATGAGAGTCTATCATGCTATTGGAAGAACATGTAATTTAAAACTGTTATTTGATTTGGGACATGTTTGTTCAGTAAGTTTGGACCTTGGTTGATTATAGCAAACCAGAGTCCTACTGTCTGCAGATTACTCTTGGTACTGTATTCTGCTCGAACACATCAAAGATGGAAACAAGGGAGGGAGTAGCCTCGTCTGTGTGGACTCCCTGAAAGATGGGGCAGCTCTGAAGACCAAGACCTGTGGTCCATATCAAATGTGCACAGCCAAATGCCCTTTCGTTGGGCACATTCTGTCCAGTAAAACACTTGGTTACATTTTAGGGAAAACTCCTTTACTTTGTCCAGAGTAAAGAATTAATCAAGCAGATTCCTTGTTCTTGAGATGTGCACCTTCTTACTTCACTTTTTATATTGCAACAAACAACAACTTTGTTTGCTCTGATGGCCCTGCCCTTTCATTCTTTAGTGGAATGAATGAACAAGAAGGTAACCTCCTTGGTTTGTGTTTTCTTTACATCCTTAACATTTCCTCTGCGACGTCCTGGTCATTTGGATTCCCAGAAAACAGTAAGGAATAAGAAGTCCCACAAAGTACCCCCAAATTATTCAACATCCTCTGAAACTTCTTTTTTAAAAAAATAACATTACTGCCGGGCAGTGGTGGCACATGCCTTTTTTCCCAGCACTCAGGAGGCAGAGGCAGGCAGATCTCTGTGATTTTGAGATCAGCCTGGTCTACAAGAGCTAGTTCCAGGACAGGCTCCAAAGCTACAGAGAAACCCTGTTTCAAAAAACAAAGCAACAACAACAACAAAACAGCATTACTGATAATATACTAACATTTGCAAATGATGTTCTAGCCACACTAGAGCATGTTGAATTTTTATTAATTGAATCAGTCTCAACCAGCTATATTGCAATACACTCTTTTTTCTCTTTTATTATATTTTTATTTGAGGGGGCATGGGGGTACACAGGTGCCACATGAGAGGGTGTCTGAAGACAACTTGAGGAAGTAGATTTTCTCCTTCCATCATGTGGGCCCCAGGGGTCAAACTTAGACAGTCAGGCTTGGCAGGCTTGAGCTTGACCTGTCGAGCCATCTTGCTGCCCCATTATATACTTCTTAAGAAAGGGCTTGTTTAAGATTTATTCAGTGGAGAATTCTGAGTAACATGAGATGTGCTTCCTTCAATGGAAAGTCACTTGTTAACACTGCCATAGCAGGGAAGAATTTATCTTAACAAGAAACAAAGAATGCCCTTGGGATTTTCAGGGACCATGAGGAGCAATGTCTTCTCCAGCCCTTTGGCCTTGAAAACCTCTTGATACACTGTGTTACTTTTAGATAAGAGACCTACAGCATTTGCCTTCCCCTTTTAACTGTTTTAAAATAAAATATGATAAAACAAATCCTAACACATCAGAATTAGACAAAACAAACAAATAGAAGAAAAAACCCAATAGAAGGCACAAGAAACATAGACCTACTCAATTCACATATTGAAGAATCCCATAAAAACACTAAACTGGAAGCCATAATACAGACACAGAGGATCTGATGCAAACCTATGCAGGCTCTGTATGTGCTGCATCAGTCTCTGTGAGTCCATGATGTCAATTTAGAAGGCCTTATTTTCATGTGTCCTCCATCTCTTCTGATGCTTACACTCTTTCGGCCTCCTCTTCTGCAGGGTTCACTGAGCTCTGAGGGGAGAGATTTGATGGGGGACATTTGATGAGTGTTCCAAGGTCATTCCATCTCTGCGTAGTGTTTGGTAGTGGGTCTCTGTATTTGTTCTGCTACAGGAGGAAGCTTCTCTGATGATGGCTGAGCAAGTCATTGATCTATGAGTATGGCAGAATGTCCTTAGGAGTCATTTTATTGCCATATTCCTTAAGTAGAACAGTGGTATTTGGTTTTCCCCAAGTCTCTGGGCTATCTAGTCTCAGGTTCTTGGCTACCCATTCAGTGTTGGGTATGGGTTCCATTTCAGTGGATTGGGCTTGATGTCAAATCAGATATTGGCTGGTTACTCCTACAAGCTTTGTGCAACCAATAGATTAGCATATCTTGTAGGCAGGACACCATGTAGACCAAAGGATTTGTGAAGCTTCTAATGGAAGGCTGTTGCCTTTCACTTCAGTCTTGTCTATGTCAGGATCTCTAGAAAAAATAAAAACTTTAAAAAGTGTGACATAGTCACGTGGTGGTGGCTCACACCTTTAATTTGAGGACTAGGGAGACATAAGCAGGCAGATCTCTGTGACTTTGAGGCCAGCCTGGACTACAGAATGAGTTCCAGGACTGGCTCCATAGGTACTGAGAAACCATGTCTCGAAAAACCAAAAAAAGAGAAGAAGAAGAAGAAGGAGAAGGAGAAGGAAAGGAAGAGGAAGAGGAAGAAAGAAGAAGAAGAAGAAGAAGAAGAAGAAGAAGAAGAAGAAGAAGAAGAAGAAGAAGAAGAAGAAGAAGAAGAAGAAGAAGAAGAAATCCATTTTTGCCATAGCATAAAGCAGGCTTTCACAGTTACTTGACTTCTTTTCTGGAAAAAAAAAACAGCAACATGATTTTAGCTTCTAGCATGTGGACACATGCTGAACAGCCACACTTCATTCTTGGTTTCCTAATAGGTGTAACACTTCTGTCCCATCCCTGCTGGTTGGTAGTTAGAGCATTGCCAAGATGATTATGTATCTGCCAGCTCTGAAAAATTTACACTTTCATTGATGGCCAATGCATACATTATAAAACCCTGTTTTATATATTAAGATACTGATCCTAATGAAATGTTCTCTAAGACAGTAAAATTAAAAATACTGAAAGATCAGGGGCTGGAGAGGTGTCTCTGGGTTACGAATTTTCCAGAGGATTAGACTCCATTTCCCAACTCTCTAGTCAGGTGGCTAACAACCACCTGTAACTCCAGCTTCCATTGGCTCTGACAACTCTGGTGTCTTTGAACATATATACTCACATGCATGTGTGTGCATACAGACACATACACTCAGAGTTCAAATAATGGAAATTAATCTCTAAAAAATAAGTACTGAAGTGTTCCACTATGTTTCAGTCTGTGAATGTGCTATACTTAGATATTAAAATGGTTAGTCAAGGGCTTTAGAAACTATTCATGTATTGCTGGTGACTAGGAATAGATTTGAAAGTTATTGTAGCTACCGTTATGGTTAATAAGTTTGCAGAGACGTTGGTACTGAGGAACTCTGCAAGTTACTGGTATTTCCTTGGAAAAAGTCTTTCATCCACTACATATAATTAATGCAGTCTATGCATTTTTAATCCAATGCACATAAAAAGGGTAAAAGCTATAAATTGGAAAACAGATGTTTGCTCCAGTTTGGGTTTACCATGTTCCCCAAAGATCCAAGTGGTAAAATCTTGCCCCCAAGTATGATTGTAGCAGGAGGTGATGCTTAGCTTGTGGTTGTAGGGGCTCTTCAGGTCACAGCGAGTGTGACCCTTAAAGCTGACTATGTTGTTATAGCCTTCTCTCCTCTGTTTTCTTAGCCATGAGGTGAACAGCTTTTTTTTCTTTCACATGCTTTTTGAAATGGTGCACTTTTTTGCTAATAACAAATTACTCAAAGGCAATGGGACCAGCCAATCAAGAACTAAACCTCCAAATTCTTGAGTCAAATGATTCTTTTACCTTATGAGTTGATTTTTGTTACAGTGATAAAAAGATGGCTAATATACCAACCATTTTAACTGATATTTAAATAGTTAATTAATCAGTTACTAGATGAAAACTGACTATGACTAGTATATATCCCTTCTATTTAATGCAAACTTTGTTCTCCTTGAAACTCTTTAAAATTAACATTTCTATTCATTGTATCAGCTTATGCTTTTTTAAAAACAACATCCTTAGTCATCAGAGAAATGCAAATCAAAACAACTCTGAGATTCCATCTTAAATCCTGTAAGAATGGCCAAGATCAAAAACACTGATGACAACTTGTGCTGGAGAGACTGTGGGGTAAAGGGAACACTCCTGCACTGCTGGTGGGAATGTAAGCTGGTACAACCCCTTTGGATGTCAGTGTGGCAATTTCTCAGAAAATTAGGAAACAACCTTCCTCAAGACCCAGTACTACCACTTTTGGCTATATATCCAAAGGATGCTCAATCGTGCCACAAAGACATGTACTCAACTATATTCATAGCAGCATTGTTTGTCATAGCCAGAAACTGGAAATACCTAAATGCCTTTCGACTGAAGAATAGATAAGGAAAATATGGTACATTTACACAATAGAGTACTACACAGAAGAAAAAAAAAAACATCTTAAATTTTACAGGAAAATGGATGGAGCTAGAAAGCATCATTTTGAGTGAGGTAACCCAGATACAGAAATACAATTATTACATGTACTCACTCATAAGTGGTTTTTAAACATAAAGCAAAGAAAACCAGCCTACAAATCACAATCCCAGAGAACCTAGACAACATTGAGGACCCTTAGAGAGACATATATGGATCTAATCAACATGGGAAGTAGAAAAAGACAAGATCTCCTGAGTAAATTGGGAGCATGGGGACCTTGGGAGAGAGTTGAAGGGGAGGGGAGAGGCAAGGAGGGGAGCAGAGAAAAATGTAGAGCTCAATAAAAATAAAAAAAAATCATGTTACATCTATTAATCTTCAAACACTATTCAAACGTGTTACCTGTATAGAAATCACTAGCTGAGGCGTATTTATACTTCATTCACAAGTCTGAATAGAAAATGAAAATTTTAAAACTGGCTTTTGTTTTTTAAGTTCTTTATTTGTAGTTGATCACATCCCACTAATTTTACTTAAATATATGATAGTAATTTTTTTATCCTATAGATTAGTACACACAAACTAGGATAAATTTGTAAGGGATTTTGAGTCAGGTAACTTAGAATTCATAGTTGGGCCAACACGTCCTTTTCTCCTGTGAACAAGTTCATTCAGTTTCAGTAATCTATGTAGTCTCATTTATGTAATATGTTAATAACCATGTGGTTAATTTTTGTGAAAGCTAAAATAGAGAATAAACAATATATTTAGTTTTATATCACTTTTTATATTAAGTTAAAGTCTTTCATTAATATTTAATGTTTCATTTGATAGTAGTTATTTGAATTTAATTATCAACAATATTTAATTTGGATTTTATATAACAGAATGGTTTAGTATGTTTCTAATCATGTTAGACATATTTATTTGACTGATACGAAAACGAAAAAAATTTGTCTTTAGATTCATGTGGAGAAATAGGCGACAAAGGATTTCAACCTTTTAGTATGGAACCATGAATATATTGTTTGACTTATTTTTATAACAATACTCTTAGAGTCATTTACAAAAGCAATATGAGATCAATGATGAATTAAATACATGATTTTTGAAGGAACTTTCTGCTGAGAAGTTATATACAATGCCATAATGGAGAAGGAAGTGGGAAGGCTCCCTTTGTGCAGAGTGAGGATTACTGCCAAGGTTTGGCACAAACTAGACAAGGAAACTATCCTGGCATCAAATTCTGATGGCTGATATTAATGATTAGAATTGTGGATAATGCATGGCACGTGATTTTTATTAAGGAAAGATAAGGAGCAGAAGTGGATTTCATAAGATAAAAGGTAGACAGTTCTAGAATAATTCAGCAATGTTGAAATTGGAAAGCAATGCATCTGTTATTTACCTATACATGGTGTTAAGGATGAGAAATTACCTGAAAAAAATCATGTATAAATTGCTCATTATTTTCTTGACCTGAGTAACTCAATACAGATATGGCATAATACAAATTGTTGTTTTTACTAATTGACGTTAGGCTGAATTTATTTGTTTAGGGTGCTGTCTGTTGTTAGTTGTTATAAAGAGAGATAACTCTATTACATATAATTTAATGGTGACTGTGTGCTAGATTCTATGCTAAATGTTTTATGTGCACTATGTCTTGTCACCTTGCTATGTAGGCTCTATTATTATTCTATGTAAAGAGATGTACCAACTGAGGCTTATGATAAGAGGCCCAAGATCTTAATCAGCTTACTATGACTCTCCATTAAGAAGTGACAGTGCCATGGGTTAGCTGGAATGAGGAGAGAAGTCAGGTGGAGATTCCTTCTGAAGCTGAGCTATCGTCATAGTTAGTGTCCCTAAAATGAAGGGCAGCAAAGCTAAAAGAAGGATAATGTCCTTTTCTCTTCTTGAGGAAGTAGGACCTCCTGAGATGTTGAGTTATATATCAACACATTCGCAGGGAATAGTCATCCTTTTAACCACATATGTGGCCACAACATTATTTTATAATTGAGAATGTCTAGTATTACAGGATAAACATTTTAATGAAGATTACTAAGTAAGAGATTGATTACATCATTGTGTCAATGTCAATGTACATCCAAGTGGTGAATTTTATGCTATTTTAAGACTTTGTATCAAATACAAGCCTACCAATGAGAAACTTGGCTATTTTCCATTTCATTGTGGATTCTACATCATCAGTACCTTTCTCCTGCTTTGTTTTTGCCCAGCAACACTTGATTTATGTTCTCTTATCATGAAACTGGCATCTGTGTTGCTTACTGTTTATCCTTTATTTAGTGGAAGCCCCAGGAAGATAGGAATTTCTATGTGTCTCATTGACTTTTTATCTCCAAGGTGTACCTGAGTCATTTAATTAATAGTTCTCAATTGACTGGGAGACACTTTCCCATAATTAATCTGACTGCTGGAATAATGAATAATGAATTATTTTTCAGAATATCCACCATGATTGATGAGAAATATTTTGGGATATTAGCCTTAAAAGAATCTGGGACACAAATGGGATCTTTTTACAGGGGTAACATAGATCAAGTAGAGGTGTATTTTCAGAACACACCACACGTAATCCCATTCCCCAATGTAAAAATGACTATACCATGATGGTTAGCACCAGATGGAAAGCATACACAGCTGTCTGCATCTACCTTTCTCACTTTCTACCTCTGGGGTAACGGCCTTGTTAGGGATGTAATAGGTCAGCCTAGTGTCCTGACTTGCCCAGGATCAGTGGAGAGAGAGAGAGAGAGGGAGAGTCAGGCTAATAGAGCCAGAAGTCAGTCATTGGTTCTTTCTTTTGTCCTAAGAACGTCGTGTACTTATTTCTGTGTTTTTGCTTCTATATATCTAAAAGAAATTCCTGAATAATTTGGTCATGACATAAGGACAAAAGTGCTTTAACCACACCTAGACAAATGTGCTTTAGAGCCTTGAGATGCTCCAGAGGGAAAGGGGATGTCAGACTTTGAGCTGAGACACTGGGCGGGGTGCAGGGGAGTTGTTTGAAACTGGATGGGTGGAGGAGGGGTTGTGTAAGTGTCCATGATCTTCATCCAGGGTGTTGTGCTCCAGAAATAAAGGTCATGGGACATAGATTTATTTTCATGAAATATGTCAACTGAAATGCAGAGAATTTTCTTTGTTGCAGCCTGTGAGTTCCTTTTAATGTTTCCTGGGGTCTACTTGAAGGTCACCAGTATTTGGGAAAGAGTCTGAGATTGTTTTGTTTTCTTCCCCTTTCCACATGTCCAATCTTTATGCCCATACAAATGATTGCACAAACTCCTAACAAAACATTTTGACTGTTTATAGGAGGCCGATGAGTTGTTTTGACAGAAAACCTCCTAAGACAAGCAAGAGGGTCCATACTGGTTCAAAACAAGGGTGTCCGTGCTGTGTTTTTACCACATATGCCAAAGTGAACCATAGTTCAATGCTAATGTTTGTGGAACTCCCAGAGTTCTTCACTACAGTGATTTAGGATGATAGCATCTCAAGACAGGCTGGAAGCAGTGAAGGAGACCAGTGTGGAATGTAGGCTAACCCTTTGCTCGTTGTGCGACACTTTCAGCAGAGTACTGTGTTGTATCAGCATTGTCTGTAGATGATGGCTCTCGGTGTGGAAATAATGTGAATCTAATATTTCTTCACACTAGTGAAGGATTTCTTCCTCAGCTGAATGCCTTTCCATATGTGATTTTCCTCCTCACAAGCCATCAATGTATTTTCAGTATATTGTATACAACTTAACTTCTCACTGAGTAGTTCATGATAAGCTAGATGTGGTAGCTCATGACTAAACCACAGCACTTGGGAAGCTGAGGAAGCAGGGTTACTGCAAGTTTGAGGCCAGCCTGAACTACTGGACAAGACCAGCCTGGATTATTAGATGAGGCTATGTCTCAAAAACGCCCTCCACACACACACACACGCACACGCGCGTGCGCACACACACACACACACACACACACACACAAATATGAAGTAAGTCTGGGCTAGTTTTGCTGTTAACATGACACACTTGGGAAGATAAGACTTCAGCTTTAGGATTTCCTCAATTGGTGATCATGTCTATGATCATTTTCTTGATGGTAGATTGATGCGGAACAAACTGGTACACTGTGGGCTGTGCCAACTCTGGGCAGAGGAGCCTGGGCTGTATAAGAATGTTAGATGAATATGTGGTTGGAAGTGACTTAATAAAGTGTTCCCCTGTGGTTTCTGCCTTGAGTTCCTGCCTTGGTTTCCTTCAATGATAGACTGTCACGTGTAAGCTAAAAATAAACTTTCTCTTCCCCAAGTTGCCATTGCTTAATATTTTATCGCAGCAACAGAGATACAAACTAAAAGAAAACATATGGCCGACAATCTAGTTTGTTTCTTTATAGCACAAAGGCATGCACCATAAAGTAAGGCTCAGTTATTGTACCAAGACTATGAACTATCTGGCACTCCTGGAAAAGTCCAGAAAGAAAAAGGACTTGGGGGTAAGTTCTTGGCGATGTTTACCAGTTCTTAACGGGACACATCAGAAATGGTCAGCAATCCTTTTTTCTTGATACTGGAACTCTTAAAGGTTTCTTATATTTTTAATTTCAGACTGCGCTGATTCCCTAAGGCTGGCAGAGGAGTCACGCCAGCGGTGGTAATGGGAATGTATAGAGCTGCAAGGGTTCCATCCAGTCATGTTCTAACAAATTCAGCAATGGGCTGCTTAGCTAACAATGTGTGCTTAGAGAGTGGGGTTGCTGACGGGCTCAAGGATGAGTGCAGTCCTAGAGACAGGCAAGTGGAATGTACTGGAGAACGTGCAGAACATTCGGGAGAAAATGTTCATTGATGTTTAGACATAGTTTATATCGGGCAAATGTGAAACAAGTTCTACTAAGCAATACAGGTTTAACAGGCTTATTGTGGAGGGACGTTGTAATGATGTAAGTCTGCATGCATTGATTTCCACAAGGTCCTTTTTGGGTGAGTGCAGTTTTTGGGTGTATGTGTGTGTAGATCCTTCAGTTTGGCATTGGAATTGGTTCACATTGGACAGGCCCCAGAATTTGGCATAGCTCTGTTTTTTCTTACAGCAGCTAAGACAGAGTCCCTCCAGCACATACTGTACTGTAAGGGCTTTTCTACCATTCATCCACTGATGTTATGGAATGAACCTTCTGAAACCCTGAACCAAAACAAACATAGCAATAAGAAAACTAGATAATGCAGGAAGAAACTCTCTCTTTTAGAAACATAAGGAATCTTACTGTGTTCCGTATGTGTCTATGAATCATTGACAGTTCAGTAAGTATAGAGGCAGTTTTTGGTGAAGACTGTAGCATGGATGCATGGTGGCAAAATTCTGCTCACAGAGGGAGTTAAGGCAGCATGCATGCAATCACTTTGGACCAAGGTGTGATGTGCTGGAGCAAAGGTCTGTGGTCTGTGCTGCCGAAGGACTAAGATTGACAGGTGCAGGAAAGAGAATTTCCTTTTGGGGAGCTGGAGGAAAAACAATGATGCTTCTTGAGAAAATGAAATACATACATACTTAGATTGAACTTTAAAGGGTTGATATGATACCAGAAAATTAGAGTTGAAGGCACTCTACATAAAATGAAGTAGTACATTTTATGTGAACAAACCATAAAAGCTGAGTGCTTGTCTGTGGAACTTGATCAGGCTTAGATGGAAGTAAAGTTTGGGGATTATTTTCAGAGACAGGGTAGAGAGTATTAAGTGGCAACTCTGCTAGAAGATTCTTGCACCAAGCAGAGGAAATTTAGTGTTTATTATCTGGAAGAAGCATGTCTGTGAGTGGAATCTTTTCATGGAGTCTTTGATATTTCCTAAATGTACCTTGAGACAATTATACCATTCTAAGAACGAAAGTCCAAAAATATAATAATAAAACTGAAGCAATCCCCATCTCCCTCATGGGAAATGATGCCTTGCTGGTGCTTGTTTGAGCTTTGATGTAGAAATGAATGCAGATTGCAAAATGTTATGTGTTTAGTTTTCAAATTAGCTTTCAAAAAGTGACATATTAAACAAATCGAAAATAAATACTGCATACATTTTGTAACACTTTCTTATTTTACTTCTGTCTTGTATCCTCCCAAACAAGTAACTGTAAGTGGTAGTTAATACTATGAGAATAAAGAGTGATGTGGTTCTTATTTAGAAAGAATAAGGAGACAGCATGGGGATGGAACTCAGTGGTAGAGCACACACACAGCATTTGTTACTGTTATGAGTTCCATCCATTGCACAGAAAGCACAAATCTGAGAAGTGGAACCATATAAAGTTACTATTCAGAAATGTTACTATTTAGAAATGTGTATTTGTACAGGTATTTGTGTTGTATGCATGCTTGTGAATGTATGTTTGCATGTGTGTAGGTGAATTTGTATTTCTCTCTCTCTCTCTCTCTCTGTGTGTGTGTGTGTGTGTGTGTGTGTGTGTGTGCATGTGTGTGTGTAGAGGCTCAGAGCTGACATCTTGAGTCTTTCTTAATCACTTTATTCATGATCTTCATCAATTTTCACTTTGTTTATTGAAGCAGAGTCTCTTAATTCAGAGCTTGCAGATTCAGGGTATGTGGGTAGCCAGCTTGTTCAAGTGTTTCCCTTATATCTACCTCCCTTGAAGTGTGATTGCAGGTATGTCACATTACTACCTGACATTTTTTAGGTTATATTGATATAAATTATTATCTTTATGTTTATTTATTAAGCACCATAGGAGCTGATCTTTTTCCTCAGAAATGTTTTTATATGGTAAATTAGATAGCCAAGCTAAAAATTAACCAGATAATAATGGTGCTTAGAATTCATAGAGGTAGTAAAATATCCCAAATTTACTCAAAGAAATAAATAATATCCAATAAAAGTATCGATATGTGTGTGTACACATATACAACAAAGTCACTTTCTGTCTTAAAGATTATTAGGTTGAATATCAATGGCATCAAAAGATTCCTATTCTAAAGCTGCATTTTAAAGTAGAAGTGCTCAAAAGCCAATGCACTTAGTTCAAGTTTTGTTAGAAACCAACAGCAAAATTTATATTGCTTTCAACTGTAACTTTCTCTTAAGATACAATAAAATTCATGACTTTAATGATCAATGAAATAAGAGATTCTTGTCACCTTCTACTTTTATGTCATATGAAATATGGAACATCTTAACGAAAAGAGAAAAACTTATCATGTTTATTTTCTTGATATATACAAAGGGATTCAATTCAAATAATAACAACTGCTTGAATTGGAAAAAAGGGAGACTCAGCATTTGTTTGTCACATTTTCTTTATATAGACTCTACGAGAGGACCATCAGTCTGGGCTGTAAGTATCAACACTGCTCCATTGTTTATCCCCACTCCAGTGCTTATTGTGACGTCATATTTGCAAAGTGTTTTTGGGATAAGAGTAAGGCAACCATAAAGGAAACCTGCAACTGAGAAAACCTGGTACTGTGGAGGAAGAGGTTGCTCTCTTTGTTTTTACTGATCTTGAAGATGATTTGATATTAATAGAAAACATTTGCATCAACATTCTTGGTTCTTTACAGGACCTGGTTTGTTTAGGGACCCCATGAAAGAAAGGTAGCCGAAGCTGTGATTTCCTTTTTTATGGGGTCAGAGGGAGCTTTGTAACCAACATCATAGTGCTTCCTTCATCAGTGACATGTTTTCAAAGGTAATTCTCTAGGACTAATTATGGATAGCTGACTTTTCTGATTATATCAACTCAGGTTCCACAAAACCTCTTTCATCCAGTTTAATTTCTCGCTACTTCTCAGGCTTTGACACACTCAAACTGTCAAGTATGACAAGGTTACAGAGCTTAAAAAAAGTTTGCCCCTATAAGTCAGGTTCAACATTGTCTCCTACTGAACTTAAAGGTGTTAAACTCTGATTTTTTTCTATCAGTAACTTTTTTCCTTTACATTACAAGTCTTTAAAAGCTAATCCAAAAACATATCTGATCCTTGAATAACTAAATTAATAATACCATAGATAGACTAAATAGAAAAAATCTAAAAAAAGATGAACCTATTTAAAATGCAAATTCAATCAAGAACTCAAAGATGAGCTTGCAAGGTGTTTGAGTCCCACTGCATATTAATTGATCATTGAATTGTGTGGTCACGGAATGAAATTTGTAGTATTCAGAGGTAAAATATCTTATAGATGATGAAAAGCAAAATGGGGGAGGAAGGGAGAAAAGTGGAGGGGGGAACCAATCAGGGCATCATTCACAGTTACCCATGCGTCTAGACATGGCAATGACACAAGAATGTTGCCAATAATGAACCAGAATTAAACTGATAAAGCCTGCATCCTTATCTATCAGAAGATAGCTTCCATTCTCATGGGGCAATGAGAAAATGGAAACGGTCCTTGGTTCCACTCATGGAGTAAAAAAGCACATCCTCACCTGGGCCTGCTGCCTGCCCCTAGAAAGGAAAATAGACCTAATTTCACCGAGCCACTGTTTCTAGCATTGTCGTAACAGTCTGCTTACAATTTTCTTTCTGCTCTTCTTAGGTCTTTATCATGGATTAGCATCCTGGGCATAGTCCGTTCTCTCTAACATTATTCCCTCACATACTCAGGCTGAAGCTTTGAACAACAACGCTGTAATCTGTGTCATCAGAATCAATTTTTCCTCTCTGTGGAGATGAGTTGGACAAGATAGTAGTAAAGACACTAAGAGTGGGATTGTAAAGTGATTTTTCAAATGGTTAAACGTAATGAATATTGCTTTATACGTGATAGATTTTATATGGCATGAATAATGTGACTATATTGGCAATAGCTTGTGTATCATATATTTTCATCAGTCTCTTGACATCTTACTGCTTATGGTGTCTTCTAAAATCAAAGCAGAAGCTTGGAACTTTCATTTAAAACTAATCCTGTGTTTTTAAAAATTTAGAAGAAACCACTTAGAATGCTAGATTTTATATCTCTCACAATTATTAGATATCCAAACTTACATTCTCTTTGCCCCCCCCCAAAAGACATAACATTGAAAAGACATGAAAGAATTGTCTGTGTTTGCATATTATTGTCTTAAAGCATTGTATCCATGGCAATTACTCTTTAACTTTGTAATGGCAAGTAGCCGCCAACGGAAATAAGTGCTGTATGAGCAGAATATGTCTGGCTCGATATGTGGTTAAGCCTGCAAAAAATGCTGAGTTCTATGTCTACAATAAGATTATGTATGAGGTGGGGAAGTATATTGGGGGAAACATAAAGAGAAACAATGGGGGCTTTCATAATGATTGCAATATATTCCTTAAACTATGATATATTTCTTGAAAGTAAAAAATAGGAGCCAATAATAAAATTGTTGATGTAACCCTGGTAAGAAAATCTCTGTCGAAATATAAATAAGAACATCTCGAGCTATTTGGGGCCACTTGAGTGCAATCCACTTGGTGGTCAGAAGTTTTTCATGTGTGGACCCCTTTCCAGTCTCAGGACTTAGTGTACTAGTAGACTAGTCTGAAGGGCTTATAAGGAAGAAATTTAATTTTTACACTTGGATTGAAAGAAGTAGATCCTGAAGAATGTGTTGTGATGTTAATAAACAGTAGTATATTTTAAACAATTTTGTTTAATCTAATTTAAATATTATAATAAATAGTGGGAAATTGTAATAGTTTGAATAATTGACCCTCATAGACAAGGGTCAGGTGGTGCTGTTTTAGTTTGTTAGATGGTTCAGCCTTGGTGGAAAAAGTCTGTCCTTGAGGCGGTTTGGCTTGTTGCTTTTGAAGATGTGGGATCTCAGCACTGGGCCCTGCCTGCCTGCTGCTCTGCTTCATCATGATATACTCTTCCCCACTGGAACTGTAAACTCAAATAAACTCTTTGAGTGTAATTTGTCTTGGTCATGGTGTTCTGTCATAGCAACATGAAAGTGACTAATAAAGAAGTGCTTGGCTTATCAGAAACGAAGAAGAGCAGGGATGTAGTGAACTGTGAGATAACGTGAGCAAGCCTGACAACAGACTGCGAAAACTCTACCCTCCTCAGCTGACAGATGTGCACAGGACGATATTCAATACTGAAAATTATTGGCTCTATAATTTGTGTATCCTTAGACTACTCTTCCTGCTACATTTGCATATAACAATTTATCCTATGTGTTTTGACAATCAAAGTGAGCAGGAAAGGAGCAAATCCTTGCCTCCTTCTCCTCCTGATCCTCCTCTTCTTCCTCATTTTTGTCTTCCTCCCCCCTACTCCATCCCCTCTTCCTCCTTTTTCTAATTTCTTTCTTGGGTACTGCAGTAGTGTGAGTAGAGAAGCCTGGAATCATTATTGTGGCTTCTTCTTTACTATGTGTGTGTTGGGAGTGGGTATGTTCATTCTGAATTCAAAACTAAATATAGATGAAGAGAATAGTGAAAAGCAAACCTCAGTAGCTCAGCCATTTTGACCTTCAGTCCCTGACTCTTCACTGTGGTGAAACGTAGCCTTGCTTGTGTCAGTGGTGATGAAGTACTTCTGCCTTGGCATCCCTTTAAATTTGAGATCATCACAGCATCTTTATTGTGAAATACATTTCCCAATAGTTGCATATTGGAAATGAAAAATGAGTAATGAAAAACATTAACCTATCAATATATTTAAATATAACAATAACAAGCTTCTCATATATTTGAATAGATGACACTTTTACTAAAATACTACATACATTTATTAAAGCAAAACAACTTAGAAGGAAGGCACTATGTATTTTTGTGTCTGCAAATGTCTTGAGAATTTAGCTTATTAGAAGATGCCTAGACTCATGCATCTGATCTTTATGCAATCACGTGATTCACTCATGTTATTCAGAAGGATAGCAGGATGATGACTTCCGGAGCAAATACTAGGTCAGTATTACTATGTGAGTCGTACTGATCCTACATCCCTGTTGAAAGTGCCCCATAAAGCATTCTGGCCTCCAGAAAATACTGCTTAAAACAGAACAACTCCAAATCCGTTGGTGTATGTTTTTGTCTTTTCATTATGCTCTTTCTTAGCCACTGGTGGGATGTTCCGTGTATTACAGCCATTGATATTCAGCAGAACTCTTTCTACCAGAGAAGCTACAGGTCAAAGCTTGGAGAACAACTTAGGTGAATGAAAGACAAGTTCAAGAATACCACAGACAAACAAAACATCTCTCTCTTTTCTTCTATCTCTTTTTGTACACACACTCACAAATGTCTGATAGAAAATTATAAATCGTGTGTGTAAATCATCTGTATATATACATTCTCTAGTAATCAATAGAGATGGTAGTTAAGAGAAATCATTCAGAAGATCCATGATATCAAAGCCAACATTTTCTTTTGTTGTAGATGTAAATGTACTAGAGCTTACTGAGGTCTCCTATCACAAAAGTGAAAGTAAATATGATATTTTTTGAAATAGGGTGGGAAGCTTCTCATAATTAAATGGACAAGCCAGTATATGTCTTTTTTCAGATGAATCAGTACTCAGTCAATCAAGGGAAAGAAGAAAACAATATTTTGAATTACTTCTGCACATCTCATATTTACTCAAGCCAAATCTTAATTATGTGTCTTGTGTAGTCTAGGAAGAGAACACACAGATCATTTTACTGTGGCAATGAAAGGGCTTTGGTGTCCACCCGTGAGAAGTTATTAATGGGCTTACTATGATGAAGGCACATACTTTGTGAAGAGCTTCTTTTGCTTGCTCTTGTTTTGGATTTATGTTATTGTTTGGAAGTTTGAGTGAGAAAGATTATTAATTTCAATATATATTAGAAATATGAAGTAAGGGGTTTCCTTATGACACTGGCATACATTACATTAATTTTTATAACTAAGCTAACAGATTGAGTTCCACTTTGTCTAAGACAATTGTAAGGAAGTATTACTTAACAAATGTTATTGAGCTGATTCATGTTAAAATAGTAAGAATTTTATTTCCTGGAAATTCTGGGGTGTTAAAATGATAAAAGAATCATTCCTCTGTATTTAAGACTTGGTGTTAATTACAAATTTTAATTTTAAGAACATAGTCTTATGTTCTTTCTTTTCTTTTCTTTTTTTTTCTTGTGACTCATTTCTAAGAAACTATTTGGCAACCTTCTAAACTGATTAAAAATGAACAGGAAGGAGTGAATTACCTATGGCAGCTACAGTGGACTGGAGTGAGGTAAAATAATAAGGAGTTAGACATCTAAGGGAGTATTGAGAGTGAGGTGCCTGAGGGAGGTTGAGATTAGAACAGGCGGGAGCGTGGCTAGTACTGTCCTTGAGTATGTAATGGGGCAAAGCCATCTGGGAAGCTCATGCCCAGTGTCAGGCCATGTTGGAGCTAAACAGACATGTACAGATCCAGGTGACCAGGTAACAGACAATGGTCAGCTTTATATAGTGCAGAAGTCTCACAGTGCTGATGGCTATGTGTCCCTGTGTGTATTTAATGTGTACACAGATACTCTGACAGGCCAGACGAATGCATCAGATCTCTTAGAGCTGGAGTTATAGGCACTTGTGAGCCACTTAACATAGGTGCTGAGTACCAAACACTGGTCCTTTGGAAGAGCAACAAGTGCTCATAAATGAAAGCAATCTCTCCAGCCCCAGATTTGTAACTCTTGTAAACATTAGTTAAATCTTGTAAACTGAATGAAATGCCTTGTGAACATTTTTGGCATTTATTTTTCATTATGTTTATTAATGTTTGGTATGCATGCTCGTATGCGTACCATGTGTTTGCTTGGTGCTATTGAAGGGCAGACGGGGTATCAGATCCTCTGGAACTCAAGTTATAGATTATTCTGAACCACATTGTGGGTGCTGGGATTTGGGCATTGTCAAAGGTTGTCCCTCAGCTTGATTTTCAGAAGTCTGTAGGAAAAAAAAATACCCTATACCCCAAGGAAATCACATGATAATCTAATAGAGGGCAAATTTTGACTCAGTTATTGAAAAGTATTTAGGACTAATGCTAATCTTTTCCTTTGTGAATTGAGCACCATTGTAAAACATTCAGGAATGATTTTAAGAGTGGTATACCCCCATTTGATTAAGTATGTTCTTTACATTTATTCTGTGACAACCTCTGTTGTTTCTTCTCATTACCAGCTGTTTTGATTTCTCTAAACGGTTGTGTCCCTTCTGTCATTAATCATGCACTGGGGGACATGTGTTAACTCATTCAAGCCACTTGGGCCCCTTGAAATATACTAGTATCCAATTCATTAAATGACTCATTAATTGTTTCCAAACCACAAGGGTCTCATTTAATGACTTGCCGCAGCCATGTAATTAAATTGTGTCCTAGTGCCCTCAAAATGTATCCTCATTTAATGGCTCAGACTTGAGAAGGGAATTTATTAAGTGGCCACCACTATGCCAATGTTAGGAAGTGAAGTGAGTTATTTTTCTGATTTGCATCCTTTTCCATTCCCTGTGTGCAACTTTTTCATTATTGGTCACAACTAACTATATACCAGTTGTAGTGATATAACAGCTTCAGAATATTTCAAGTTCAAGACATAATTGATCCTCATGCTTCAGTTTGGACATCTACAGGGAGAAAATGAATAGCCCAAGCACCTTGTACTGTAAACTCCATGACAGTATCAGAGGTCACCCCTTGCCTAGACTTAATGATGGAATGATTAAGGCTTAGAAGAGTGGCTAGAAAAAAATAGGTGGCAGAGTTGGGTCCAAGTGGGTGCAGTCACTCCAGGATGCTTTATTGTAACTTCTTAATAAGCTGTTCACACTTCAAATCTCTCCTTATTTATTCATTAGTCCATTCTTTTATTCATTCTGCCTTTCAAATTTAATGTCTATATGCTATGACCAGTATGATAGCATAGTGGGAAAGAAAGGCAGTGAAGGAATCTATCATTCCAATGGTTTCAAATCTGAGGATAGTTCTGGGCTTCTTCTGATCAAAATTATATGTATATATAATTTAAAATTATATATGTATATATTATATGTGCACATATAATATATGCATATATTAGTTTAATTATGTATAATTTTATTATACAGTACTACTATTATTTAAATCAAGCATCTCAAATTGTCACTTAAAAAGTTCTTCGTGTGTGGTATTTTGCATGTGTATATGTGGCTGTATGTGTGGCATGTTAAATATGTGTGTAGTATGTCTTATGTGCATAGTATATGTACTTTATAGTGTACGTATGTGTACATGTGTGCAATGTGTATCATATGTTGCCCAAGGTCAACATCAGGCATCTTTGATTGTGCTCCACCTTTGTGGTTTTGAGATAAGTTGTCTCACTGAATGAACTGGAAACTCATTGATTCAGTTAGGATGGCTGACCAATGAACTTCAAGGAACTGATTGTGTCTATGTCTCTCTCTCTCTGTAGTGCTGGGGTTACAGATGTATACCACCATATCTTTGTGTATGTTGGATAGCTCAAATTCCATTGCTCATGTTTTCATGACAAGCAATTTGCTACACAGGTATTCTTGTTGGGCATCTAATTCCCACTTTTAAACTCAAAAGTGTATATGAATAAAATCATAAAAGTTTGTAGTACAATTAACTGTGTTTTGGATGCTTGCTTGATTATTTAGATGTATGTGCATATGAATATGGCCTATGTGTTTCTCTTGGCTTGATTTGGAGCCATACTTCAGACTTTTTCATGCTGGATCCTCTTCTGTACTTGGTTCTTGGCTTTGGTTTGTTTTTGTTTAAATCTTTACTTGTGGAGTCAAACATAGAATATCATGCTAGGAAAACTCTCATCCACTGACCAAAAACACCAGTCCCTGCTCTCCTGCTCTTGAATTTTCCTGACCATTTGTCATGTGCTTCCATTCCAATCTCTCTATTACATCCATCTTCAGTTGTTTACCCTTTGATTGGTTTTGTCTGTGTGATTGATTCACCTCTCTCTCTCTCTTTCCCCCTTTCTCACACACACACTTACACATGAACCCACAACCCACCTGAAAACAAAAACTCTCTAAGATGTTAGAATAAAAGACAATAGATCTTACTCTCCTCTAAAAAATGTTTGGTTAGTAAGGCTTTTTATTCTCCCAGTAGTAATCAAAAACTGTCATAACGTGGTTCTTGTATTTACTCTATGTGAAAGCACATTATTTCATGTCTTTCATTTTCTGCATCTTTATTTAAAGTGTCCTCCTACCCAAGTTTTTGCAGCCTTTCTCCACGTGCATTCCTTTTCTTCCCTTCTGTTTCTTTTTTACAATCTTCAGTGACTATCCTTCACATTTGTGGAATTGCCCTGTAGAATTTGGAGTGACCTAGCCACAGAGGCTAACACACAAAATGTTATTTTCTGAATTGTGTTCCATATTTCTCAAGAACCTCCTGCAGGTGTTAAAAGATGAAAGCCATATGTTCCCAGCACTGCCTCATACTTAAATGTTCCCAGCGTCTACCCTACCTACAGATATTAAGTATATTTAGATCCGCTGCCTTCAGAATTGGCAACTGCGGGAGTCATTACAAAGCTAGACATGATTAAAGAAATTCTCTTTTGCTTCCAGATAAATTCTACTTAGCTGTTTTAACTCATGTCAGAACTAAAACTAAAGTTTAATAACCAAAAAGTGTGTTTTTGCTTTGAAGTGTTCAACAAAGCAAATGGCCAAATGATGCTTCATGTGAAATTGTTTCTTTGATTTTTTTTAAATTGATATCCATTTTCATAGAATAAGTTAAGAGATCTTTTATGAAACAAAACTAGCATGTCTTTATTCTCATGTTAGAATGTTCTTTTAATGAATTCATTTATTTATGAAAGGAAGTACCTCACATGAAAGTCCTATGTTCCTGATACCTAAAAAGTACTTGATAAATACTAGTAAATCATGATAAGAGCTAATATGTAGATATTTCTTTTACAGTGTGCTTAAGGGCTCTTAGTTCAACCTCACAGCCACTTAAAGCATGAGCGCTCTTATTGTTTCCATGTCAGTGGAAAAGCTATTAATAAGGAAACGAGTCGTTCAGTTTGGTCAAAATCAATTAGGTGGGTAGGCACTGAGCCGGATTCAAGCTCATGCAGCCTAGTTCCCAAGTTTTGCTCTTGACCACTATGAGATTCTGCCATCCCCTTACAGATAAATAAAAGTTCACATGATTCCACATACCAGTGGTACTTGAAGTCTACTCATGAAGCCTTTTCATGTAACATTATACCTATTATTCAGTAACTAAAATTACTGAATGTGGTGCAGATAACAAAACACTGAGATACTAGATTCAAAAAGAGGAAAGGTTTCCTTGGGTTCATGATTTAAGGAGTGCCCATATAGAATTGCTTGCTCCTGGAGCTTTGGGCCTGTGGCAGCACCATAGATCATGTTGGAAGCACGTGACAGAGGAGACTAATTCAGGAGATTGCCAGGAAGCAGTGAGAGAAAGACTGGAAGGGGCGAGAGTCTCTATATTCCCTTCAAATGTATGCCCATATTTACCCCAACTTTCTTCCACTGGGCCATCCCTCTTAGAGGAACACTTCTAGGGATACTTCTGAATCATGAGTCAAGAATAGGAATATTGGTTCCTCTGAAATCTTGTCTGTATGTGTGTGTTATATGTGTATGTCCATGTACATGTGTGTACCTATGTGTGTTGACCAAAGGGTGATTTTATGTATCTTCCTTAATATTTTCATTTAAAGTTCCATAATAGTGGCATTCAGTGGGTCTGGAATTCACCCATTTGACACAACTAATTAACACCAAGCTCCAGTAATGCTTTTCTTTCTGTCTTCCAGTCACTAGGAATTCCAAGTAGAGACATGGCACTGATTGTAATGTGTATGGTTACTGGAGCTCAAACTCAAGGGCTTATGCTTGTGGGAGGCATAAGAGACTTTAATCTCTGAAATATCTCTCCACCCCTTTCATTGCTAAATTTTTAATTCAGACAGTTTCTATTGCATTGGGACATAAAATCCCATGATGAAAATTGATGTAAAGAAATGGAGCTTCTATACATAAAGGTACATATATTACATTTATGTATAAATGTATGTGTTGTATATATGTGTGTATAACTGATATTGAAGAAACCTACATATATTTATATACACATATATATTTCTGGCTATGGGAACCGTTTGGATGCAAATTCAACAATGTTTATGGTTGTTATGCACACATTGTTAATAGTGAGTAATGATTTATCAGAAGTTATGATTTATCACATAGTCTAGTGTGCTTCGTGTTTGCTATAAGAAACATTGGCTATTCTTGACATAGAAAAAAGATAGAACAAGAAAGTGAGTAGTGGTTTGTTTAACTCTTACACAGTGTTCCTATATACTCATTTTTGTAATGCTCATTCTCAATGTCCCAAGTATTTTTAGAAAGCAACCAATTGAGGCTTATTTTAAGTCAAGTAGAAATTCTGTACAAAAAGATGTATCTGTGACCAAAACAACAATGGTTCCCTCTGAAAATAAGCAACCCTACTGTGGTTAGGGGTACCATTTAGGCACGTGAGTAATAAAAATAGAATGGATATTGGTGGCAGAATTGCTCTAAGTGATATTTTATAGTCAGTTTAATAATATTCCAAGTATCAGCTTGTCAGGAGCTAAAATGACAGGTCTTCCTAGAAATGGTCCTTTGCAGATGCCCCCAAGCAACCTTTGAAGAAGAAGCCTTGAATATTTGTATTCGTGAATGACTTGAACAGTTAGGAGCTGATCATGCTGACATCTATGTTCCTCTGAAGTCCCTTCAGCACCCAGAAGTTGGACCTGGCAGAAATGTCCTTCCTACAGTTGTAGTGAGGTTAGAGAAGCAGCCATAGGAAGCTTCAGAGGAAACCGAGCTTGGGCACAGCCTCACGGACTGCAGAAACACAGGAGACAGACATGTGGGAAACCATGTAAAACACCCAGGGGAATGGATGGTTCTCCATAGTGTGGGGAAAAATGACGGTCCTTCAAGTCTCCATGATTCCAGGAAAAACCAAGGTCATCATTTCTTTCATAATATAATGTTTTCCACTCAATCTTAAGGCAGTTAGTTTCCTCTCTACACTTTCATATAAGACAGTGTGGCATAACCCTGAAAAACCACAATCTGGGAATCACAGAGATTTACACGCTTAGGGGCTAAGGTACAGGAAGAGGGCATTCATTTGCTCAAATTTCTTTGTAGACTATTTTATTGCAATTACTTTTCTCATAAAATAAGGGGAGATGTGGGGGGGGCACTAGGAATTAAAGGCAAGGACTTTCACTTGCTAGACAATCTCTCTACCACTGAAATATATCCCTAGCAAAAATGGGAAAAATTACTGAACCAATTCAATAAAATTTGTATATTCTCTGATGATGGTGGGCCTACTGATGTCACAGGGATGAGTGCAGGGAAGTCTTCTAGAGATATTAAGGGGCAGGAAGGATCTAAGATCCTTCATATTTTTATCATGAACTACTAGTGGAAATGAGGTTGGAAATTACCAATTTTGGACTTTTATCTCAGGGCTGGCCACTTCATATTGGATACAACAGTGTGTGTGTGTGTGTGTGTGTGTGTGTGTGTATGCGTGTGCCCACACATGTGTAAAGATAACAATAAGAGAGGAAACCAGTAGTTTCAGATGGAGCCTGGTGAGGGAAATGGGAGGAGCTAGAAGAAAAAAAGAGGATGGAGGAAATTTTAAACTCTATTTAAATAAAATATGTTAATTTGCACTAAAAGGTGGTAAAGAATCAGAGACTGCCAGGAAATCGCAATTCAGAGCTTAAATAGTGACAGGGCTGGGTTGCTTGTTAGTAGATGTACGTGCCTCACTAGCGCTGTGAAGCTACACCTGTTATTTAATTACTTCCCCCCCACACACGGTGGTTACTGTAGGAAAATAGATGTGTCTGTATCACTTTTACTTGTTCTAAAGTTTAAATTTTGCTATGATTGAACTGTATTTTTCTTTGTTCTCAGTCATGGATGACCTAAAACAATTCATGACACGTGGCAGACATTCATTTACCACATACTAAGTTAATGTATATGAATGAATTAAATAAACACTTAAGCAACTACAATAATATAACCACTGGACATGGATCTCTTTGCAAGGTTTTGGCCATTGAGTGATTTCCTGCCTTTATAAAATTCTTTTTTTTTTCCATACATTGTTTTGTTTTATTTTTTCCATTCAAGAACATAATTAAAGAAATAAAATTTTTACCTTTCTTCCCCTTCTCCCGGTCCCCTCCCACTACCCCCCCACCCCTCCTCCCTCCCCCTTCTTTCTTGAAAGAGGGCATGGTGCCCTGCC
>PVIU01001747.1:0-198156 GCA_004026605.1 Ondatra zibethicus
GAGGGGGAAGGAGAAGGGAGAAGGGAAGGACTGAGGAGAGCTTGGGGGAGTGGGAGGGTGGAGATGGAGGAAAGGTGGATATTGGAGAAGGGAATAAGATATCTACATTATTGGAGTCATTTTAGGACTGGCAAGATACTTGGCTCTAGAGGAGATCCCAGGTGTTCACAGGGATATCCCCAGGTAGGTCCCTGGGCAGCAGAGGAGAGGGTGCCAGAACTAGCATTGTCCCATAGTCACACTGATGAATATCTTGATCACATCCATAGAAATTTCGTCCGATGGATGAAGATAGAGACAGAGACCCACATTAACACCAGAGCAATGGACTGAGCTCCCAAGGTTCAGTGGAGGAGCAGAAGACAGAAGACAACCAATCGTAAGGGTTCAGATCTGAATACATGCAAATAAGAGCAATGATTAAGTCGCTGGTTTTACTTCATTTTGAGAATGACATTTTACCATACTGAAAAGAATCTTGCTTTGTATTTTAGAGTTATACATTTTAATTTATGTGCATGTATATGTACGTCCATATATATGTGCATGGATGTATGTGTGTGCACGCACATAAAATTCAGAACACAACCTGGGCTGAGTGTTATTCCTCAGGAACTTACTAATCATGTTTTTAAAAACAAGGTCTTTTGCTGGCCTAGTATTCACCAATTTTGCAAGGCTGGTCCAAGAATCTACCTGCCTCTGCCTCCCCGAAGCCGGGATTATAAACACACTCTGCCACACTCAACAATGTAGGTTCTGAGGATAAACTCAGCTCCTCAAGCTTGTATTTTATTGGCTACATTATTTTCTCAGACCTCTTGGTCCTCAATTAGAGCAGAGAAAAGTAGAAGGATTGAAGATAATCAACCATAAAGCCTTGTCAAATTCCAAAAGGAAGGAAGGATTTAGTGTGTGTGTGTGGTGGGGGGACTTTTGCCTAAAATACTACCATTTTTTGACTAGATTTCTTGGTAGAATAAAAACACTGCATTTTATCTAAATAATAGTCACTGAGTAGCAGCAATGTGCTAAGCGTAGCCTTGACCCATGGGAATAGTAGTGAAGGGGACAGACACACATCTGTGGTAGTGGTGTGCAAGCATATGTATAGCAGCTTAGCCAACTGTACAATGATCTCTCAAGTCCACTTTTAGTCACAAGGCACTATGTCATGAAATCCCTCATAACAAGAATCAACAGTAGTTGATATAGAAAGAGAACACTGACTCAACTTTGTAAAATTATTTTATTGTATCTGAAGCACAAGACCAAACAAGATGGAGGTCATTTAAATGGGCAACAACACACTACCCAAGCAAACGGAAACTACTGAAATGATGTCAAGGAGAAAATAATGTCCTCCATCCTGATAAATGGAACAAAGCACAGTTAGTGTGGCTAAAGGACAAAAGGTGGGGGGCCAGTGACCTGAGGAAGATGGACAAGGCTGTGATAAAAAAAGAAAGACTTCAGCCTAGGAAAAGGGTGCTGAAAATGCAGCAGGAGCAGAGCAGGCAGCAAGCAAGGGAGAGTACAGTGTGATTAAGAAATGCTTGCCCTCAAGTATGTCGTGTGCAGGGTATTGTAGGAGGAAATAAAATGAAGAACCATGGGTCTGGGTAGAGAATGAAGGACAGATGTGGAAACATGACCAGAGAAGGGTTGCTATTCAGCTCCAGGAAAGTTGACTGAGATGAACAGCTAGGGAGGTAGAGCAACATTACAGGAAAGGAGGCACACTAGCTAAACAGTTCCAGGAAGATGGTCTATTCAGTAGTGTAAGACACTGAGTTACAAAAAAAGCACCCCAAATGCTAAGGACGGTAACTAGAGGAAGGGTGTGGACAGAGCACAGGTGAACATCAATTAAGGAGCAGATGAACGCAGAGAATCGAGAGTGTATAGACTTCTACTAACAGAAGTTTGATGGCAATGAACAGACAGGAAAGATGCAACTGCGATGGGCCAGGGTAAGAAGAGTTGTCTGTTACTATAAAAAAGGCATGCCATGGTGAATATAGGTGTACAGATCCAGTTATAGAGGAAATGTTGATAAAATAAAGACATGAGATACGCATTAGTGTAAATTCATTGAGAAGCCAGGTTCCTGGACCACACGAGTAGAGTCCATCTGAGGAATGGGATAGAGAAGAGGAGGAGGAGATGAAAGGGGGGGTCTCTGGAGCATCTGGAAGCAGGTGAGGATGTGCTACTACATTTTCACATTTGTTCTCTTCTACAAAAGGTAGGAGGTCATATAAAATGCTGAGCGAAGCAGCCGGCAGCTGAAACAGGGAGACTAATGAATGAGCAATAGAAAGAACAAGCCTTGGCTTTGGACACTGACAGATGGGCCTTTTACTGCTCAGTAACCTTTACCCTCGACAAGCTACTGTACAACTTTCATGGGTCTCAGTCATTTACTATACACAAGTTGGACAATTACTGTATACTAGCAGCATACTAGAAACAGGTAATGGTAATTGGGTAATATCCTTGAACTCAAGGGCACCATCATCTAATGGGCAAGCAAAAGGGAATTAGACAAAACTAACACATCCCCGAAAGGGCAAAGGTGAAGAAAATTATGAGGTATTCTGTAACACCAAAGCAAAATTCCACTCCAAAACTTAAGAGTTAGAAACAGCCTTCCAAGGAAAGAACTGTTACAATTAGCTTGCATAAACTGAGTTAATTATCACACAAGCTAATTGGTATAAATCAAGGCCACCCCATGCACATAGTCATGCTCTTTGAACCCACTATCTTTCAAAATTGAGCCTTGAACACCTTCTTTATAGTAACACAGAACTGACTAAGATAATGTTTTCTGCAGGATTAGCTTCCTCATTTGACTCCCAACAGTAGTGTGTGAGCTGTACCAATATTCTCTTCCATGGGAACGAAATAATAAAGTCTTGTCCCACTATCAGTACCTATAACCCATGATCTAGCAAAAATAAGGAAAGCTTCATTCTCTGTAAGATCTTAGAAACATATTATCACAAGGAAGCTGTGTACTGGCTAAGAAAAACCACTCCAAATCCATACTCCATTCAGCAATGCCTATTGAAATTTTCCGCCATAATAGAAATGCTACAAAATGACACTAGCCGAAAGGTTTTTACAAAGAACTCAACTATGGATACTATTCTGAAGGAAAGGAATTTTAATTTAAATTAATTATAAATTTTAATTTGAAAGCCCATATATGCCTACAGAATATTGCATCAGACAACACAATCCAGTTAATGCTCACTACGATGAGCAGGAGGTGAAGCTAAGCTCAGGTTCCACAAAAGAAAGTCATTCTGCCTAGTATCCTGAGTCCACCATTCTTATTTCCATTAGATTGATAGACCAATTCAGCTTGAGATCTTTGCCAAAAAGTCATATGTATAAATCTGACCTAGCACAATGCCACGTGGGAGTCACTTTGGAGTAACAACCTTCTAAAGTGGAGCAGGACCCCGGGGCACATACACTTCAGATCCATATTTCAGAGACGGGGCAGGCTTCGAGAAATAACTGTTTTATTGAAAACACTCAGGGGCAGGACTGATATATATTGTTCTTCAGCCATGTTTTCCACTGTGAAACTCAATCTTTGTGCCACATATTCTCATGGCTCACTGAGACGAAATTAGCCACATTCCACATGAAGCTTAACAGTCACTAACCTACTGAAGATTCCAGATAGGCAGTTACCAGAGCAGCCTGGGGTTTATGCTTAGTGACCTGATGGGCAGACAGGTTCTTGTAAATTAAGTAGGCTGGCCTGCTGGGGACTGGCAGATTGGATGTCACATGCCCTGACTATGGCAGGCATCTGCTGTCCTGCTCTGGCCAATCTGGATGTAGGGGCCTACTAGACCATATTACTTTGTGATATTTGTTGAAGAAATTTAGAATTACATATAAACTCCCTAGCTTTCGAAATGTGAGCAATTCGTGTGTATGTGTTAAAAGCGTTGTGCAGACGAAGTGAAATCTGCTTATAAATGGGTTCAACTCCCAGTTTGTAGTTTATATAACACAGATATACAAAGTCAGAGCGCCTGAAAATGAAAGCTTCACTATCAGTCACTAACGAGTGTGCCAGTGTATACACCATACACACCAACTGACAGGCTCAACTGCAGCTGTGTCTGTGGGCTTCCTCAAAGCCTGACGTTTGCTTGACTTATGGTCCTGGAGCAAGGGGATAAATTGGCAAATGAGCTTGGGCAACAACTCTGGAAGAGTCACTTACTCTGGGATTCAATGGATAATTACCACAGCCCCCCTCTCCTCTGTGCTGTCTCCAGAGTTCCCCAGAGGAATGGACTCTCTCATCTACCATGCTAACATACTTCATCACTTGCTCACATTAACAGCTTTTGCCTGCCTACCTCACGTGCCCACTGCGTGTCCATTTTGCAAATGGTCACCTGAATAAAGCTTGAGGTTGATAGCGGATGGAATTCAGCCAACACCAAAGCTCACTTTGCTGTTTCATTTCTCTCTTTGATTGTGAACCATGTAGGGCTCTTGCCTATGAGAATGTTGAAATACATCTAAGGTTGCGCTTACCCTGGTATTCCAATATCTCAATATTCAAAACATAATGCTGAAGCTGCTGTCCTCTTGCATAATGAAGCCATGCAAGAGGAACAAATGTTCACCTAAAAATAGAATCCATTATGTATAGCAGCACAGTCATTAGCTTCTTAGTATAGCAACTAGTTCTGCCTCATAAAACTTTTCATTGAAGCCTTCATTTCACCCAGGTGCACTGCTTGTCATGGCATCATACCATTTCCAGACCATGGACCCGAAGCAGAGTCTGCACATTGCAGGAAGGAAATCTCATGCAAAATCATCCTCATCCAGTCAGCAACCCTTGCAGAAGGCAGAGTGAAAACGAAGCACCATAATGAGAGAATTGTGAATTTGCTTTGCCCATTTCTACCATCTAAAGATGACTCAAAGGCAAGCGTCCAACCACATGTAAATATGACCTGACTTCCCATGGTCTCCCAGGTTGGGCATATTTGGAAATATAGGGAATGTTTTCATAAACTGGCAAGAAATGATACAATGTTGCAACTTAAGATAGAGTCTGGCTTCCTAAATGAAAGTTTAGTTATAAAATTAAATAATTATACAGGATTTATATTGTCTTTTCTTTTAGCTTTTTTGTTTTGCTTTGGTTGTTTTGGTCTGGATTATATGTGCTAAATACTGACCAGGGCCTTGTACACACTAACACATACTCTGTCACTGCGCTGCCTCAGATCTTTAAGGTCATTCTTAATATCACATTCTCATATTCAAAAGGGCAGCTAATTTAATTATGTCTCTTTATCTAATGGGGAATCTAACAAATAAGCACAAGGGGGCATAACCAGGCTTGTATGGGGAATTTGGTAAGCACAGGACAGAGGGATAACACCTGAGCATTTGGGGGAGTGGAAAGCTAATGAATTTTAAATAATTAAAAATATAACCCCCAAATCCTATTCTGATCCACTATTGGATATTAAGAAACATTCTAAAAAATGCCAGTAATTTCTTGCCTTACTAAAACAATATAAGATAGATCATCCAATCATATTCAAATAATTCAGAATCTTGCCAGACCTATGGGTCAATATCCATGCTGAGTGTTACTGCTGGTGAAAAGTAGGCCATGGCACAGACGGCTAAAGCAGTATGTGCACAGCCTCTAAGTTTGCTGAATTCGTTGGTGATGCTCACCTGGGCTGTGTAATACAAACAAATGAAGAGGTTTTTTTAAAACTTAAGTGTACACTACATACCAGCCCAGCAAATCAGAATTCATCCTCAGGGGTGAGGGGAAAACAGCAGTGTTCTTTGAAGCTCTCCAGTGATTTTTAGTGTGCAGCCCAAGTTGAGAACCTTTCTTCATATTCTCTGTCTCTCTTGGAAAATGCACCATGCCTAGTAAGGTTCTTTATAAAACAAATCTGAGAAGGAAAGCCCTGCATATAAACAACCTAACACTTTAATCACACTCTTTAAAATATAAAGTGTGAAAAGCAAAGCCATATGGCAAGACTGACCTGCCTTGATTCTATTTCTGACACTGGTCAACCACATAACCAAAGGGCAGTACATTACCTCTTCATGCACTTAAATTTACTTGCTTATAAATGAGGATAACTATAGTACTGACCTTCACAAGCTTATGGAAATTATTAAATACTATATACATTATTATAACACAGGTAAATAGTTGCTATATAGTTTTAAATATATAATATAATATGTTGTAGACTAGTATATGTATAATACAGTATTCTATTATATGTATATTATTCAAACATTACAATATATAATAGAATATATAGTGATATATTGAATAATAGAATATTTATATTAAATTACATATTATGTGTATGCACATATACATACCATAAAAGTTCACTGGGGAATCATGTACACACTGTCTTTGTCATAAATATATACTATAGAACTATATATTTATCTATTTAAATACAATAATATAAACAATAAATCTACATACTATATATGTATATATATTCCCTTCTCTCTTTTTCTCTATTATATTTCATGAGGTCAGTTATCACAGGTATATTTGCGGTTACTTATGCTAATGTCAATAACAACACTCATGAAAATATACAAGCAAACACACATACTAAGAACAAGCATTTCCCCAGACTTGAATTTGTATGTGAATAACGACTTTTCAATGAACTGTTTGTTCCAAGGTTACATTTTTCTCCTTTTTATATTATTTAAATAAAATAAATAATAATGAAACCCATGAAAATGCAACAAAATAGATATGTTGCCTGTTTCAGTCTTGTGCAGCAAAAAATTCTTTCAAAATGCAGTTCTAAATTCAGTTTTACTAAAATAGAGAAGTTTGTTCTGTTGATTAACTATAGAAAGTGCTTGATGGGATTCCATGAGTAGGAACCAACAATCTTGCCTTGGCCAGAAAATGAACCACTAAAGAACCAAGAACATTGACTGTCTAAGACATCTGCAACTCAAATAAGATAGCACAGTTTTATGTCAGTACTGTACATCTGAAGTTCTGTTTCCTACAAAGGCCAATGACTGAACCCATAAAAGGAAATAAAATTGTAAGCAACATACAAATGTATTTCCTCCACATATTTTTTCAATTCAATACCTCAAATCATGCTTCTATCAAAAAGAATTGAGCCCCCCATAATAGCTTCAGAATACGGAAAATATCCCATTTAATTTCTAAGATTGAGAAGAGCTAAATATAAGCAACTCATAAAACCAAGCATAATTTTGTAATTAAGTTATACTGACAATATTGAATTTAGAATTAAAGCCATCATGCCATCATATTTCTAGATTCTTTGTATCATTTACATGTGTGTTGCTATTGTTGTTCCCATAAGGACACACAGTGATGGTGACATAGCAATCCTATTATACTGGAAAATGTTTGCAAAGAAACTGTCATGGTGCCATTTCATCATAACTACAGTGATTTTAAAATATATTTCAAGAAACTGTGCTTCATCCGAAATTCTATCGAAATGTCATGAATCGCCACCCACCAAGGATTTGTAAAAAATCCAATCTAATAACATGAACGCTTAAGTTGTGTCTACAAACATTAGGCCTGTGTAAAACCTGGCTTTCCTGTGCTAGCCAGTGTTTTTGGAAGTGGAAATCAAGAGGAGGTCCTCCCAGTGAGAAGACAGTGTTGATAGCAATGGAATTTAAAAAGAAATTGAATTGATGAGTAGGAAGATTGCCTGTTCCTAGCAATCTGGCTCATGGCTGTTTGCTTATGCTCAGAATCCTAATTTCTAAGAATCAAGTCAGTGTGGATGAGAAACAGTGCCTGGTACCAACACAACTGTGATAATCCTCAATCGTCTTTTTCCTAGGAAAAAGACACAGACACCTGTGCAGCATCTGAGTGTCCTTAGAGGATATTAGTACCATTTTCTCTTATCAAAGACCTCTAAATCATCTTAAAGTTTATTCCATGAGATACTTCAAATCCCCTACAGTCTAAAAAACTTTCACCTATGATGGAGGATTTATTAGCAAATATCCTCAGAGGAAACATCTTCCTGTCAATAAATCCATTCTTTCAACTTCCATGGCTCAGTTCCCAAAACATTATGAAATACAAACATAAACAAACATCTCGTTTGCCCAACAAGCCCCAACTTCAATGCTCTAGATCAAAAGAACACAATAAAACTGAATATAAAGCAGGTCACTGTTACCAAGAAGATAAAAGTGAATAAGAATGCAAACATGGTGACTTGGTTTTCAAAGTAGCACATTTATGGTCCCTAACAATGCATTAGGAGCAACTGTGTAACAAGAGATTGTTTATATTTATAGCAAAAGTCACCACAAAGAACTAGGTGTTCATAAAGTAGTGGACATGATGTTATTGTTCACCGTGCACCTTCATACCAATCCTAACTCAGCAATACTTTTCTTCTAGAAGAACAAAGCAGGATCTAGGCAGTTACTGAGGTGACTCGAACATAAATCAGACTCAGAACTCAATGGCACATGTGCCACGGCAATTTAAATTGCTTCTGTTGAGGAAAACCAGCCATGGCTTAAAGTAATGGATCTTACATAAGGAATACCTTTGCCACTCTCAATCAGGAGGCATCTACGCTAACCTGATCAGTATTACATACCCATAAAAAGACATCCCCAAACAAGGATTACTGTGAAAACAGTTTACTTTTGAAGTCATTCAAGGACACAGTGGGAAAGAGACAGAAAGAAGAAAGCCTTATAGGGTGCTGTCAAACAAGTTAACGATGAAGTGGGTGGCCTTTATTCTACAGAAATGCTTTAACATTATTCTGCATGCACCTCTGGGTAGACCTGCCCAAGAGGAGGTACAGGTGTGTGTGATATTGTGTGATATGTACCCATCAGATCTCATTGATTAGGGTGGGTGTTACGCACCAGGCCCTGAGAAGCTACGGAGGATGCAAAGTGACTTCTAACAGCTGGGGGAAAAAAGCAAAAGGATACAGATGCTGACTGGACACTGGAACACAGCGGGGGTCCTGTGGAAGGGCGAGGACAAGGTAGTACACTTGGAACTGTTTCTATCTATCTTCATTGACAGTACACATGGAAAGACAGAAACTAGAGAGGAAAGCACTGACTACCGGAGCTATCACTCAGCAGCAACTGGTGCTCTGCTTTGGGCCAGGGAACAAGGCTGCATCATGTCAACTGTGCTACTTCATAAGGTGATTTCATTTATTGTTTGGGCCTCTAGGAAAAGTCAATGGATAAACAAATAGAATTCATCCCCTAATTTATAATCAGATCTTTATGTCCAAGCATGCCATCAGTTTTGGAGTACCACATGAAAGGCCAGAAGTGATGTCCCTGGAATGCACTTGACAAGTGTCTACCAAAGAGGAAGTCCACTGCCAAGCCGTTCATCCTGAAGCAGGTGCCCACTATTTTTTATGGAGGCCAGGCTGGTTTTTCGTAGGAAATCGTATGATTCTTTTTGTGAGGTTTATGATTCATCATCTAAAATATTTCTTAGCTCTGGACTCCTGTTTTAAAAATATCACTGCGGCTTATGTAAATATTTAACTTCCAAACTTTTCATTTGAACTCTGTATAGAAATCTCAAATTACAAGAGAAGGGTATCTACATTTGACATTTATAGAAACGTCAGTCATTGGCACTCTTTCCAAGGGGCCCACAGACTGTTTCAAATCCTAGAGGAGGAAAGAGTAGCAGAGGGAGCAGGTAGCGTGGACAATCCCTCCTTTGCTACTTCCCAGAAATAACTGAATATGCGGGTATAGATGTATGCCACACTCTAGATCATGGGTAAACAGAAAGGGTGGTTATTGCTCAACCAGAAAATGCAAAAGACAGAAGGTAACTAAGAATGAAGTCAGGAATGACAACGAAGAAATTCATATGTGCTGACATCTCAAGCTATTCAAGTCAGGTACGGCAACAGGGTATCAGCTCAGTCCAGCTGCCTTACCATGTACCCTTCACACACTAAGGCAGGAAGACTGCCCCAAGGCAGATGGTGCCATGGGGTGCAACCTTCACTGGCTGCAACTAGAAAGTGTAGAGAGCCACCAACCCATAGGATGACCCTATTTGAAGAAATCAAATTAAGAACTAAAAATCACGCCATTCATCAGTATCCATTACACGTGGATTCCAAACCTTAATTAATAGTAATGATAGCAATAAGGTTGAAGAGTCAGAAGAAAAGGAAACAAAGAAAAGTTGAAATGGGACTCCATCAAACCTTAAGACTTCAAGCCATCTTTTGTCATGCATGAATTAGATGCCAGGGAATTCAAGACAAGCCACAGACAGAAGAATGTATTTGCAAAATTCACAACAGCTAGAACACAAGAAGTATCAACACAAGTGCAGGGGATGTAGCAAATAACCCAGAACAGAAATGGTCAGTCATGACTGAAAATATGCTCAGTTTCCTAGCAAATCCAGTTAGGGCAGATTAAAACTTAGATACAACAGTTGCATCAATCAGGCATAATGTTGAAATGTTTCCTAACAGTGTTGATTGGGGCAGGAGAAAACAGCTTCTCTCACATAAGATTTCATAGGTGTAAATGTTTAAAGCCAAAGACTAAAATGCAAGATATGTATACCTTCCAAGCAGCATTGATACCTGTGTTTCCCTTGGGGAATTCCTGGCCCACATACTCACAGAGACAGAGCATCAAGCTAGCCATTACTTTGTATCAAAGGAGGTTTGTTGTTGCCCCAAATTAGAAACAAATACCAAAAATGCACCAATGGGAACTTTCTTACCATTAAATATGTTTGCAATCCAATATTAGAACACAATAGAGCAAATTAAAAGAAGGGGGGGTTAATCATGAACATCTTGAAGGCATTCTGTGAAGTCAAAAGTTAAGTTTTGAAATAGCAAAAACTAACATAACAGGATAAAATGAATTTTAACAAAACAAAATGCAATATTTCCACATATTGCAAATAAAATGCATATTCAAACTCATGAAAGAAACATGGGAATAAACTAGAAAGATGATACTCATTCTTGGCTGGAAAAAAAGGAAAAAACTAGGATTGGGATTATCAGATTATCAGACAATGCTGAAAATATTTGTACTGCTTTACTCTCTTACTGAAAGAAAATCATTTGCATATTATCTGCATCTAAAGAAATCTGTATCAAAATAAAATAGGATGGTTTTTCATCTCATTCCTTTTTAAATCTTAGTAATTGTCCTCCCTTCCCCAACACTCCTCCTTTAGGGAAAGAAGGAAGGATTTATTGAACCTTTTTGAGCTTCTTAGATCTGAACTAAACTGGTTTTATTTTTATATAAAAATTGGCACAGAATCAGGGCATTAAATTGCAAGACAACATTCTCCTGTGTCACAGTCTAGATAGGCGTTTGTGGGTTCTTCTATGTTGACCCTTTTCTCAGATTTGCGTAGTGACATGGATTTTGTGGCTAGCACTCCCTGTATGTCTGCCAGTGCCCATGTGGCATATTCTAATGCAGACAACCTCTTTGGTACTCGGCGTGCATAGATACTTTTTCTCACTCATAACTTATAAATAAACACACCCTTCTTACATACTCTACACTGAGACCAGAAAAACCACTGGGCTAAAAATAAAATAACCACATTCAGTAACTTGCTTTTGCTAATTGTATTTAATAAACTTTATAGAACCAACAGCAAGTGGAGAAACTGTCAAAATAAGTCCAGCAATGGAACAAAGTATGAACATTTATCTCTAAAGGTGATATTCACAGTCATCTGCTTACACTAACCCAAATATCCTGTCAGTGTTTCACTAAACACATTTCCGCTCTCTAAAAATGACTGCCAGTTCTGGTTTTCAATTCTGAAATCTATCATCTGTGCTGTCTGTCTTCTTTGTCACCTATCATTTCTATGGTTACAAGTCAAAAAAGCGGCTGGGTATGGCAGCATTGCATTTTCTACAGGAGGAAGCCAGCAGCTTGAAAACAGCGGCTCTGCTACAAGGTGCTGTGTAGTCATGGCAAGAAACGGCCATCCTTTAGACTCCATGAATATGAGGGGTTGCTTTCAGAGCTATACAAGACAAGCTCTTATACCAAGGCTCTACTGAGGTGCTCTTTTTTTGTTTGTTTTTTTTTTCGAGACAGGGTTTTGCTGGAGCTATCGAGCCTGTCCTGGACCTAGCTCTTGGCCTTGAACTCAGAGAGATCCCCCTGCCTCTGCCTCCTGAGTGCCCGGATTAAAGGCACGCACCACCACCACCTGGCTCTTAAACTACTCAGTTTCCCTGTGAGCACAGGAGGCTTCCAATGATGGCTAATCAAGGTGTTTCCACATAAGCTGCATGGAGCAAAGGCAGAGCATGTTGGCAGAGGACTTAGAGAGATGAGAAGCATCTTATAGTAAATACAGTGGAAGCTTCCCAATCATGGGAAACAAATGTGTAAACGCAAATGCTAACCTTAAAAGTATTATATTGTTTTTTCTGAGATCTCTGTAACACAGAGGACAGATTCTTAAGGCTAACTGCCAAAAGAAAAAGAAACATACTTTAAACAAGCAGTCCTCTAAGGAGCATCATAATCGCACCACTCAGTCCAGTTGTTCCTTCAAAGGATCTGATACACAACCTCAACTAAAAGCCTGGCATGCTGCCCTCTGTTTGTGTGCACAGTTTGTCCGGCCTGCATAGACACTAATGCATTGTTTACAGTAGTCCAAGACCAAAACGTGGATACATCACTTGATCTGGTTCCAAGACTGGGCTGAAAGCCAGAAAGAAAATGACAAACTTGAAAATGTGGTAAGTTTCTTTTATTATTATTTTCTTAAATCCTCTCATCTTTTAGAGGCTAAGATATGTGATCATTGACCAAAAAATAAATCTCCAAACTGATAAATTAGGAATTATTAAAGATCTAAAAATCAAAAAGTAAAATTTACCATGTCTTGACTAAGATTAATATCTATAAGCGGAAAAGCAATAAAGAAACAGAAGAAATCCCTCCCCCCCCCATCACCCATTATTTGTTCCTATTGGTTATAAACAGCATTGTGACCAAGAGGGAAATGCTAGTATAAAACACATAAAGATATTTTCTATGCTGAAAATATGCCTGGGTCAAAATATTAGACTTCTAGAACAATAGAGATGCATCAAAAGCCTTTGGCCCTACCTGCTTCTCTTCCTCAAGCAAAGAAATGTTTATGATTGGTCTTCTAGTGGAGCTTAACTGAGTTGCCATGAATTATTTAAAAACCCCAAAATATCTTCTGTTGCTTTTATGGAAATTTGATTTACAAGTTGAAAAAATCAAACTGACAGTTTGGTCTCTTGTACAAGCACCCAACCTTTAGAAATGCTCTAGGCATTATAAATAAATCTTTCACAAATATAGCTGTGACTGTTCTAAAAATAGTCTTTAGGAGGAAAAAAAAACCTCTTTCAAGCCATTGTTTTATACATAACAGCAGGAAACCAAACCGAATGTCTAAACCAATGTGATTAACACACCCAGTAATAAACATGAACATTAAGTATGAAATCTTACCCACACATAATTTTTGACACTGGCCTATGTTCTATGATTTGTTCCCACATCTATGACCACAGAAGTTTGCAGAACACACAGATAGTAGTTAGATGTAGTTAGATTTACTCTAGGACCATCAGGGTAGAATTTGCTTCTTGAGAGATTGGGAGGTGACAGTTTGGGGTTGGCCTTGAGAGCAGGTGGTAACTTTTCAGCATGGAAAATTTTCTGGAATAACCCACGCTCTCACAATGAATCTGCCCAGGTAAGATAGAACCTGTACTCACAAGTGTAAAAAGCTGCCCAAAGCAGCCTTAGAACAATTATCCAAGAACTTTGGATACCTGGGACATAACATGGTGTTTCAAAAACTAGCATTTGTAACCCATCACACAGTAATTGAGGAACCTGTAGCTGTTCTGACACTAATCTGTTAGTATTGCTAGCCTATTGGTTTCTAAATGCATTTAGTATTCTCAAAAACAACAAACTACCTCTTCAGATATAAAAACTTAGAGGACCCAAATATTCTATATACTGGGTCTCTGAGGTGCCAGTGATTTTTGAAATAATAGCCACTTCCTATGAATATTCTTGTCTAACTGCCCATTAAACTTCAGATAGATTTTATGATCTGCAGGCAGTTTTTAATAATTCAGTATGGAACTATCAACTGGCTTTATCAAAACTGAACTACTGAATTCTTAGTATTGTGGGCAGAAAGCTAATGTAGGAAGTTTCTTGAAAACTCAATAAAAAGGTTAAAGGAATCTAGCTTTAATTTAACACTATTCTAGTTTCCTCTGGGTTGCTATGAGAAACACCATAGCGAAAAGCAACTTGAAGGGATGGTTTCTTTGGCTTATGGATTAGAATATATAACCAAGGAAAACTAAGGAAGGACCCAAAGGAAAACCAAGGAAGGACCTCAAGGAAAGAGTCTGGAATCAGGAACTGAAGCAGAGTCCACAGAAGGACACTGTTTGCTGGCTTGATTCTAGGCTCATAGGTTTGCCTACCTTTCCTACAGAGGCAGGCTCGCCTGCCTAGGGATGGTACTGCCTATAGTGGGCCTGACTGTACTACATAAATTGTAAGTAGTAAATATCCCATAGATATGTCCACAGGACAAAGAAGGAGGCAATTCTTCAACTGAGGTTCCCTCTCTTGAGAAGTGTCAAGTTGACAACCACAATTACCTATCACAAACATGAGTAAAATTATCAAGGCCAAATTAGGCTAGTACTGGGAGAACTGTTAATTATAGCACAGAGAGAAGAGAGAAAAAAGATTGACTGTTGAACCTTTGGCCATTAAGGTCAAAAGGAATTTTCTCTTCGTCTTTTTTCATTCTGCACTGGAAGGGACTTAAATCAATGAACGCCCAGGATCATGTTCGCCAAATGCAATCCACAAAGCCTGAGTTCTTGTCTTAAAGAGTAAACAACAATTATTCTAGGATCTAGTGAAGTCCCCATTTCATACAAGCATCCATGAAAGGTCCTAAGACCTTTAGCTTTAGTTTCTGAAAATAGAATCAATAAATACACTTCAAAAGTTCATCCGTTAAATCGGTAGACTTATATATAAAGTAAATAACCAACAGAATAATGTAAGGAAGATATCTTATCTCTTACCTTGTTTTGATCTGTCCAGTAAAAGAAAAATCCCTGAGGATCAGTCCTCAAAATAATTGGAGTAACAATAGTGGAGTCCTAGAAAAATGGAAGAAGAAAGTGTACATATCAATTCCTGTCCCTGTGGGAAGTTACTGAAGAAGTAATAATTCATAAGTGATTTTCCAAGGTTATTAATTATTAAGAAAAGTTTCAAGCAAAGTAGACATGGTAATTTTTAATTTCATAAAAATTATTATTCAGAAGACTGACATGATGACTCATGGGGAAAATGAGTGCTGTACAAACATGAAGACCTGAGTTCAAATCCCTAGAACCTACAAAAAGGCAAGTATGGTAACAGATGAGTGAGTGCGCCTGAGACAATATGGGAGGTGGGTGTAAGAAAATCTGCAGAAGTCCCCAGGCCAGCCAACCAGTTGTAAACAGGGAACAATAAAGAGACTTAGTCCAAAGATGGCAGAAAGTGAGGACTGACACCCGGTGATCCTCTGACCTTCACACAAACATCATGATACATGTAAACACTTGCAAATACACAATCACATGCACACTCATGAACCAAAAAAATTATCAGGCACAGAACTGACAGAGTTAAACAATAATTATAGCATCTCCACGTAACTGGATAAGGAGGATAGTAATGCATGCATTTATTAAGACAAAATTTTAAAGACATTGGCATACAATGTGTTAGAAAACTATATTAAGATTTCCAAATAATGTTAACACTAACCATCATTATGTATTTCATCTAATTAAGGTTAATTAAAATCCATGCTTGAGGATAATATTTTAAATTACATTTGCTCCATAAAATGATTTTTAATGGTACCAAAGAGAGTCAGCATAGCATTTGGGCATTGCTGTTTCCAAGGTAACAGTAAATAAGGCCACCTTTTACATATTTGGAAAGGTGCATACAAAATTGTTGCAGATTTAAATTCCATATACTAATCTAAATCATCATAGGTAAATAATGCTCTGATTTAGTATACGAGGGTAAGAAGCTAGGTTGCAAGCATTGTGCTATAACAGCTAACATTGTTGAGATGTGTTCTGTTCTCCCCGCAATATTCAACAAGACTTACTTCCTGCACACATATGTACAAATACATCAAATATGGATCTTATGGATTTTTAAAATTTAAATAGAACTACATCATTCCCCTTCTTTTTCCTCCCTGCACCCTAATTCCAACCTGTCCCAATCCAAATTCATGGTTTCTTTTTCTTTTATTTATTGCACATATGAGATATGTGTGTATGCATATGTATATATGCATACACACACACACAACGTATTGAGTCCATTTAGCATTACTGGTATATACATGGTTTCAGGGATGACCACTTGGTATTGGATAATCAATTAGGGGTCTCATCCATGGGGAAGACTAATTCTCCCTCTCTCAGTAGCCATTAGTTGCCTGTAGCTCTTTGTCTAGGATGGGATCCCATGAGAATTTCCCCTCCCACATGAGCATGTTTAGTGGTGAATTGAAGTACTCAGGTCTTTGCAGAAAATACATTTTTGCGTTTTTCTTTGTCTTTGAGATCATAATTACATCATTTCCTCCCTCCCTCTCCTCCCTCCAAGTCCCCTCATATACCCCACTCTGTTCTATTCCATGGCTTCTTTTTTATTAATTGTTACATGCATGTGTATATATACATATATATACATATGTGTGTGTGTGTGTGTGTATCCCTAAATATAAACTGCTCAGCCTGTATAATGTTCCTCGAATGCATATTTTCCGGGATGACAATTAGGTATTAGATGGACAACTGTTGTGCTCTTCCCTGAAAAAGACAATATTTTCCACTCTCAGCATTCCTTGGTTGTTTATAGTTCTTTCTGTAGGGTTGAAGGGACTTATCTGCCACTTTCTTGCTGTTGTTGTTTTGTGTGTTTGTTTCTAAGACTGTATTATAATTGCAATATCTCTTCCTTTCTTTTCTTTCTTCCAACCTCTCCCACATACTCTTCCTTTCTTTTCAAATTTCATACCTCTTTTTAAAAATTAAAAATTGTTATTGCATGCATGTTGTGGAATAACCTTTTGTGCACTGTGAAGATTTGGTCTCATTGGTATAATAAAGAGCTAAATGGCCATAGTTAGGAAGAAAGAGGCTAAGTAGGACTTGCAGACAGAGAGAGAATACTGGGATGAAGAATGGTGGAGGCGCCAGGAGACACAGGGAGAAGCAAGATGAATATGCCTTGCTAAAAAAAAGTACTGAGCCATGTGGTAGTGCACAGATAAAAAAAAATATGGGTTAATTTAAGTTGTAAGAGCTAGTTAGTAACAAGCCTAAGTTATCAGTTAAATATTTATAATTAATAATAAATTTCTGTGTGATTATATGGGAGTTGGCTGGTGGGAAAGAAAATTACACCTACACATCCATATATATAATATATACATTAATATACAATTATAAATAATATATATTGTATATGTATATACATATATATGCAATTATCTATAGAAGTATATATTACTAAATATAGCCTGTTGAGTTGTATGTATGTTTTGAGGCTGACTTTTGCACAAGACAATAAATTGGTGGGCTCTTCCCTGGGGAGGACAATCTCTCCCACTCCCAGCTTTCCTCAGTTGCCTGTTGTTCTTTGTATAGGGTTTGAGACCTCATGGGCTTTTCCCCACCCAGTTTGAAATATCTGTTGTTGTCTTCCTTGTTAAGCTCACATTTAGGTGGTCTTGTAAAAACATGGTTTTTGAAGGAGACTCTACAAACACTAATTTACTAAACCAGCAAAATCCCTAACAATCTATAAACATTTGTCCTTATACCCATAGATACTTTGACAACTTTTAGTGAAACTTCATTTACCACAGACAGAAACCAATACAGAAAACCACAAAAAATAAACAAACAACAAAAAAGTCAAGCCCTTTCCCAATGGATAATCTAAAAAACATTTCTGCCTGTAAGATCAAGGGACATTGCAGAGAAGGGGTGGAAAAATTGTGCTGTGATTTTGTGTCTCCCAGGGCTGGAGAGAGGGTTCAGTCATCTAAAAACAGAGTTCACAAGCAAAACACCAAGAGTTTATGCATCACTAACCATCTTTGTTTTCCTTTTATTGATAATAGATTTTTCCCTCACATAATATATCCCGATAACACTTTACACATCATTTTACTACTACTAGTTTCCCCCCTCCCATCTGGATCCACTCCCTTTCTTTCCCTCATCAGAAAATAAGGTAGGCTTTTAAGGGATAATTATGAAATACAATAAAATAAAATATAATAAAGAAAACGCTAACACATTGGAGTTGGACAAAACAGTCAATCAGAAGAAAAAGAGCCTAAGAGAAGGTACAGAAACAGACCAATCTAAACACCAAGAAATCACATAAAAACATTCAACTAGAAGCCACAATATATAAACAGAGGACATGGGTGTAGACCCATACATGCCTGCCTCAGTTTCTGTGAGTTCATATATTAATCATGTTAATTTAGAGGACCTCTTTTTTTGGTGTCCTCCATTCTCTCTGTCTCTTTCTGCCTACTCTTCCTTAGGGTTCCCTAGCTCTGAGGGGAGATATTTGATGGCGGCATCCCGTCTAGGACTGAGTGTTTGAAAGTCTCTTGCTCTCTACTCTCTGTATATTGTCTGGCTATGAGTATCAGTATTTGTTCCCATTTGCTGCAGGAGGAAACTTCTCTGATGATGGCTGAGCAAGTCACTGATTTGTCAGTATAGCAGAATGTCATTAGGAATCATTTTATTATTACATTTTTTTTTAGAACAAGAGTATTTGGTTTTACCCTCAGTCTGTGGGCTATCTAATCTCAGGATCTTTGTCATCCAAGCTTTGCCAGGTATGGGTTCCATCTCCTGAAGTGGATCCTCAGTCAAATCAGATATTGGTAGGTTACTCCCACAAGCTTTGTGCCAACATTGCACTAATATATCTTGTAGGTAAGACACCAATGTCATGTCAATCCAAGGTTTTGTAGATGGGTTGGTATTTATGTTTCTCTTTTGGTAGCATGCGGAGTACCTTTATGTATCAAAGATGCGAGAACATGGGATGAAGTCTCTATGTAAGCACCAGTTTAACTTCTCAGTATTCAATGAGTTGTGTAGGTGTTGTTTTCAGCAATGTGCCTTGCCATTAGTTTGGAGAGCTGTCTTGGCAACAGCCTGGATGGTATGGGGATTCACATGAATCCCTTTGGCCAACAACACTGGTTTCATCTGGGTTTGGCAACTTTAATTAAATCATTGTCACATGTGTATGTTATTTTAGAAAGCCTCTTCTGTATTAGGTTTCCATTCTATCCCTCAGATGGCCCTTGAATTTAACTGTCTCTCCCTGTATCCCTCCCTCATCACCCTCTTCCCTTCCCCTCCCTATTTGATCTTCCCATTCCAGCTCCCCATTCATGCATAACTATCTAATCTAATTCTTTTTTCTAAGGAGCTCTATATGTCCCCCCAGACCTTTATTTTAGACCTAACTTCTGTGGTTCTGTGGGTTATAGGTTGGTTATCATTGACTAAAATGCTTATATCTACATATAACCAAATAACATATTTCTCTTTCTGGTTCTGGGATAACCCACTCAGCATGAATTTTTTAAATGGATTCATTTACCTGAGAATTTCATGGTTTCATTCTTTTTAACATCTGAGCAATATTCTATTGTATAGATGTACCACATCTCCTCATCTGTTGAGTGGCATCCAGCTTCCAGTTTATGGATATTATGAATAGAACAGCAATGAGCAAGGTTGAACAAATGTCTTTGTGAGAGAATGAAGTGTCATTTGGGTATATGCCCAAGGGTGATATAGCTGGATCTTGAGGTAAATCGATTCCCATTTTCCTGAGGAACTGCCACAGTCATTTCCAGAGAAGCTGTAAAACTTTGCAGTCCCACCAGCAATGGATGAGTGTTCCCCACTCTCTGTCTTCACCAGCATGAACTGTCACTTGTTTAATTGGTCTAACCAATTCTGGAGGGTGTAAGATGAAATCTCAAAGTAGTTTTAATTTGCATTTCCCTGATGAAGATTAACAATTCTTTAAGTATTCCTTGGCCATTTGAGTGTCCTCATTTGAGAATTTTCTGCCTAAATCTGTACCTCATTTCTTTTATAATTTGGTTGTTTGATTTCCAGTTACCTAGCTTTTGAGTTCTTTATGTATTTTGGATATTGGTCCTCTAATAGATGTAGAATTGTTATAAAAAATCTTTTCCCATACTGTATAGACAGCTGATTTGTCTGAACTTCAGTGCCCTTTGCCATACAGAAGCTTTTCAGTTTCGTGAGGTCACATTTATTAATTGTTGATCTTAGTGCCTGTGCTAACAGTGTTCTGTTCAGGAAGTTACTCGCATGCCAGTGAGTTCAAGGCTATTCTTTTCTTTCGTATCTGTCAGGTTCAATATATCTAGATTTATGTTAAAGTCTTTGATCCAATGGGGTTTTGTGCAGGGTGATGAGTATAGTTCTATTTTTCTTCTTTTACATGCAGTGCTCCAGTTAGACCAACGCCCTTCGTTAAAGGTGTTGTCTTTTTTCCAGTGTATATTTCTAGCTTCTTTTCCAAAAACCAGAAGTCCATAGGTGTTTGGATGTGTTTCTGGGGCTTCAATTCTATTCCATTATTTGATGTGTCTCTTTTTGTGTCAATACCTTGAATTTTCATTACTAAAGCTTTGGAGTACAACTTGAAATTGAGAATGGTGATACCTAAAGTAGGTTTTAAAAAAAAAAACAAACTCAGGATTGTTTTAGCTATCTGGATTTGTGTGGGTGTTTCCATATGAAGCTGAGAATTATTATTTTTGAATATCTATGATGAATTGTGTTGTAATTTTGATGGGTAATTCATTGAATCTGTAGATTGCTTTTGGTAGGATGGTCATTTTTACCATATCAATTCTGCCAATTCATTTTTCATCTTCTGATAGTTTCTTCAATATCTTAAAGTTCTTATCATACAAGTCTTTCACTTGCATGGATAGAGTTACTCCAACATATTTCATATTATTTGCAACTGTCAAGAAAGGTGTTGCTACCTTGATTTCTATCTCAATTCATTTGCTATTTGCATATTGGAGATTTACTGATTTTTTAATTAATTTTGTATACAGCTGCTTTCCTCAAAGTGTCTATCAGCTATAGAAGTTTCTCAGTGGAACTTTTAGGGTCTTGTATGTATACTATCATATCATCTACAAGTAAAGAAACTCTTGGACTTCTTCCATTTCAATCTGTATCCCCTTGATCTCCTGCAGTTGTCTTGTTGTTCTAGGTAAATCTTCAAATACTGTATTGAACATATATGGAGAGAGTGGACAACCTTGTCTTGTACCAGATTTTAGTGGAATTGCTTTGAATTTCTCTCCATTTAAACTGATGCTGGCAATGGGCTTTCTGTAAACTGTCTTTATTGTGTTGAGGTATTTCCCTTATATTTCTTATCTCTTTAGCACTTTTATCATGAAAGAGTGATTGATTTTGTCAAAGGCGTTTTCTGTATTTAATGAGATTGTCAAACGCTTGTCCCTTTCAGTTTGTTTACATGATGGAATATATATATTCATATGCTGCATATGCTGTTTTCCCTGCATCTCTGACATGAAGCTGACTTGATCATGGTGGATATCTTTTTGATGTGTTCTTGGATTAAGTTTGAAAGTATTTTATTGTGAATTTTTGCATCTATGTTTCCAAGGGAAATTGATCTATAATTCACTTTGGGGAGGCCTTTATTATGTTTGGATAGCAGAATAACTGTGAGCTCATAAAACATATTATGCAATGTGATCTTCCTGTTTCCATTTTGTGGAATAATTTGAGGAGTATTGGCATTAATTCTTCTTTGAAAGTATAACAGAATTCTGTGCTAAAGCTATCTGCCCTTGGGCTTTGTTGTTGCTGTTGTTGCAGCCGTTGTTGAAAACGTTTCAATCACTACTTCTATTTCACTAGGGTTTATAGGTTTGTTTAAATTGCTTATAAGATCTTGATTTAATTTTTGGTAAACAGTATATATCTAGAAAATTATCTATTTTCTTTTAAACCTTCCAATTTGGTGGGGTGAAGGGTCTTAAAGTATGTCCTTATGATTCTCTGGATTTTCTCAGTGTCTGTTTTTTATTGTCTCCCTTTTCTGATTTTGTTACTTTGTATATTCTCTCTGCCTTTTAGTTGATTTGTATAAGATTTTTCAATCTTATTGGTTTTTCTCAAAAAAAAGCCTCTGTTTCACTGATTCTCTGCCCTGTTTTTATTATTTCTGTTTTATTGATTTCAGTCCTGAGTTTGATTATTTCTTGTCATCTACTTCTTTTGGATTTATTGTGATTTGTTCCTTTTATTCTAGAGCTTGCAGGTGTGCTGTTCTGTTACTAGTATGAGATCTCTCTCATTCTTCTATGTAAGCACTTAGTGTTATAAACTTGCCTCGTAGAACCACTTTTATTATGTCCCATAAGTTTGGATATGTTTTGTATTCGTTTTCATTTAATTCTAGCAAGTCTTTACATCTTTTTCTTCATATCCGCCATGACCCATTTTTCATTGAGTAGTGAGCCATTCAGTTCCCATGAGTATGTAAGTATGTAAGTATTCTATTTTTTCTGTTGTTATTGATATCTACCTTTTAATCCATGGTGGTCAGATAATATGTTATTTCAAATTCCTTGTGCCAGTTAAGAATTGCTTTGTATTCATGTATGTGCTCAATTTGGGAGAAAGTTCTATGAGCTACTGAGAAGAAGGGATATTCTTTTGTGTTTGAGTGAAAGGTTCTATAAATATCTTTTAGGTTCATTTGGTTTTTAAACATTAGTTAGCTCCAGCATTTCTCTCCTTAGTTTTTGTCTGAATGATCTGTCTACTGGCAAGAGTGGGCTACTGAAACCACTGCCAGTTTGGAAGAATCAATATGTGGGTTAAGCTGTAGTAGTGATTGTTTTATGAATGTGTATGCCTTTCTGTTTGTTCTACAAATACTAATAATTGTAACGTCATCTTACTTAATTTTTCCTTTGATGAGTATGTAGTGTCCTTCCCTATTTCTTCTGATTAGTTTTGGTTTGAAGTCCATTTTATTAGATATTAAAATAGCTACAACAGTTTGCTTCTTAGGTCCATTTTCTTGAGATACCTTTTTCCATCCCTTTACCCTGAGGTGATGTATATCCTGATGTCGAGGTGTGTTTCTGCAATGCAGCAGAAGAATATACCGTTTTCTCATTTATTGCTAGTCTGTTTCTTTTTATTGGATAACTAAGACCATTGGTCTTGAGAGAAATTACTGAGCAGTTTGTTGATTTCTGTTACTTGGGATATTTATTTATTTATTTTGGTTTTCTGGTGGTGGTGGTAGTGGTGGCGGTGGCAGCAGCGGTGTGTTTACCCTCTTTTGAATTGCTGGTCTGGTCTAAGATTATTATGTGCAGTTAACCTCTTCAAGTTGGAGTTTTCCTTCTAGTGCATTCTGTAGGGCTAGATTTGTAGACAGATATTGCTTAATTTTTTATCATGAAATACTTTTTTTCTCTATCTATAGGGATTGAAAGTTTTGCTGGACATAGAAGTCTGTCTGTCATGTTTGTTCTCTTAGAGTCTGTAGAGTATCTATCCAGGCACCTGGCTTTTAAAGTCTCCATTGAAAAGTAAGGTGTTACTCTAATAGGTCTGCCTTTTTATGTTACTTGGTCTTTCTCCCTTGAAGCTTTTAGTAGTCTCTCTTTGCACTGTATGTTTTGATTATTCTGTGCCAAGGGGACTTTCTTTTCTGGTCCAGTCAATTTGATGTTCTGTATGCTTCTCATCTCCTTCTTTAAATTGGAGAAATTTTCTTCTATGATTTTATTGAGAATATTTCCTGTGCCTTTGACGTGGGTGTTTTCTCCTTCCTCTACTCCTACTATTCATAGATTTAGTATTTTCATAGTGTCCCACATTTCCTTGGATGTTTCATAAGTTTTTTTTTAATTCAGTATTTTCTTTGATCAAGGTATTCATTTCTTCTCTCATGTTTCCAATGCCCAAGATTCTCCCTTCTATTTTGCATATTCTGTTGGTGAGGCTGACCTCTGAAGTTCCTGTTCTAGTTTCTAAATTTTTCTTTTCCACATTTCCCTCAGTTTGGGTCTTCTTTACTGACTCTATTTCCACTTTAAGATCTTCAACTGTTTTATTCATTTCCTTCCACTGTTTGTCTTTTCATAGATTTCTCTGAAGAATTTGTTTCCTCTTTAAGTAACCCTATCATATTCATAAAGGCTATTTTAAGGTATTTCTCTTGTTCTTCAGCTATGTCACAATATTCACGGCAGGCCATGGTAGGGTTATAGGGCTCTAATAGAAATATATTGGCCTGGCTGTTATTGATTGTCTTTTCATGCTGGTGTCTAGACATCTGAATTTGGGAAGATTATAATTCTAGGTGCTGCCATCTGGTCTTGTCTTTGTTGGACGGGTGTTTTGTTCTTGGTTTCAGTTTCCTCTTTGGTTCATAGTGGAGTGTGGTGGCCGTGTTGACTGGCAGGAAATTCTTCTGGGATCCCGAAAGTGTGGCCTTTAGCCGTTCCAGGTAGAAGGTCTCTCTAGGTTGGGAACTGACACTTAGGAACAGGGATGGAGGGGTGGGGAGGCGCCTTGGGAGGGAGGAAAGTAGGGTGTTCTACGAGAATTTCTTAATCCCCTGAGAACCGAAGCAGAGAGTGAGGAGAAACCCTGGCAAGTGGTCCTGCTACAGAGCCAGGGAAGAGACCAGCGGATTGGATTCAAAGGGAAGGAGGAATAGGTGAAGATCTGCAGTTTGCCTATCTGCTTCCCCGGCTGAAGTTCACATTTTTCAGCATTTTCATATATATCCTAACCACAGCCAATCCTTACCTCTGAGGAATCAAAAGATGTTGTCACAAAAACGTACAGAGAACTTAGAGAGAACTTTAGAAGGTTTTATTGTTTGTTCAGGGTAGGCAGAGTAGCAGTAATGGATTTTCATTTCCCTGTAGGTTTAATTTTAAGAGCTCAGCACTGGAGGCTGCCCACTTGATTTCCAATGCCTCCCTATTCCCTTTCTCAGTTCTTCACTGTGCAGGGATAGAATGGCAGGGGTACTGATATGTATCTGCCAAAGCTGCACATCAAAGAGGATGATTTTAGTAAGGCACCTTCACAAATACATGCATGCCACATAACAATGTTTGCTATTAATATCGACATATTTAAAAACAAATGTTGACACAGGACATGAGGTGAAAGCAACTCCTGCTCAATTCCAGGAAACTGAATGTGACCCTAAGAACCCAAATCTCTAGTCTTGCATCCCTATGATGAGGCTGAGGACAGAGATAGAACTGATCCGAAGCTTTCAGGCCAGTTACCCAGGAGTCCTCGTCAAGTGAGACACTGAACTACAACAAGAAAATAAGCTGAGAACCAACTCCTGAATGCTATTCTCTGACCTCTAAAAATTCATCTTGGCAAACAAGTGTGCGTGCACACACAAAAATAATAATTACTAAAAATGTGCTGAAGGATTAAATGTATGTTTTTCTTAATATGCATTTTATTGAACAAAACAGTTGAAACATAAAATTTATCTAGCTAAAATCACAGTTGAGTGGCATCACATTTACACACAATCATATTACCATGTCGTGCCACCACCATCCACTAGCAGAACTACTTCATCTTCCCAAACGGAAGTGCTACAATCATTGAACACTACATGCTATTCCCTCTTTCTATAGCCCTGAAACTATCATTTTACTTCCTGTCTCAAGAAATCTGATTACTTTGTGCAAGTCCTATAAATGGAGGCATGCAATGGCATCCTTTTCTGCCTAGCTTATTTCACTTAGCAAAATATCCTCCATTCATTATCCGTTCATGTTGTAACATTGTACAACAGTCTTCCTATTTAAGGCTCCATATTATAGCTGTACCGTGTTTTATTATCTACTCATCTTTCAGTTGACATTGAGATACAGGCTTTGGTAACTGCGAACAATGCTGCAGTGGATAAAGAAGTGTGGACATCTCTTTAAGACTTTACTTTCAATTACTTTCAGTAGATACCCAAAACTGCTAGAACTACTGGCTCATATGTTAGGTCTATCCTTAATATCTTGAGGCAATAAACATCCTGTCTTATTCTGATATTCATTACATATTCTTTTTTTACATTTTTTGCATTCTTTATTTAATTTTTTTTTAAAATGAAAACAAACAGTCTTTTTTCATTTTACATACAAATCTCAGTTTCCACTCCTTCCCCTCCTCCCATTCTCATCACCCTCCCCCTCACCCCACTCCCACCCACTTCTCAGAGAGGGTAAGGCACATTGTTTTGGGGAAGGCCCAAGGCCCTCCCTACTATATTTCGGCTAAGCAAGGTATTCATCCAAAGAGAATGGGGTCTTTAAAAATGTATTTATTTTATGTGTACAGGTGTTTTGTCTTCTTGTATGTCTGTGAACCTCTTGCATTTCTGTTGTTCACAGAAGTCAGAAAACAAAGTTGGATGCTCTAAAACAGGTGTTGCCAACAATTGTGAGCATCCCTGTAGGTGCTGGAAATCAAACTGGAAGAGCTTCCAGTGCTCTCAACTGATGAGCCACTTCTCCAGCCCATTTCCACACATTCTTAACATATAGCTTGGAAAATTATCTTTTAAAAGAATTGCACTGGTGCATGGAATTTGAGAAGGAGTCGAAAATTTCAAAATTATTTAAAACTTAAATGTCAAAAAAAGAAGACATTTGGAAATAAAATTTGTTCTTAAAATACAGGAATAATTCAAAACTGTTTTAGGCGTCTGTGGGATTACAAGTATGACAGGTTCACAGATACACTTGCAGACATGCTCCATCACCTGCTCTTCTCAAGGTGAGAAAAACAAAAGCCTTTGTGAGCTGCGCAAAGCACATCCTCTAACTTCCAGACCAATTGGCATTAGCCTACAGGTCATTTTCAGGTCAACTCCTCTTCTTTCCAGAGCAATGGACAAGATTCCAATAAAAAATCTTAGCGACAATTCACTGCAAGAATCTTAAAAATCAAATGTTAAAGTTAAAAACCCCAAATCTACTAAATTTAGTCTCTATCTTAGGCGTCTTTGCTTTGTTCAGATACTGCTGATTCCAGTTAATTAGTTCTCCCTCCTGACCCCACGTTTGGTTACAGGTCCTCAGTAACCATTTGTCTCAGCTTCATGCTCACGTCCTCCATAATCAAACTCAAACATTCCAGGACCGACTGGAATTCAGCACTTAAGGCGTTATCTGCCTCAGAAAAAACCCAAGTCTTCATTTTCCATTCCACTTACTACATAGCTGAAAAAAAAATCTGTGTTTTCCCCATATCAAAACAGCTACTGTGGCAAGATGCTACATATTAACTGTCAGAAATTGTGCCTGGGATTGACATCTGAAACACATGGTCATCTTTGCACTCCCAAAGGATATGATTCTTATGTCAGTTGGCCACTCTAGAATTGGGCCAACCCTCAGAAAGTATCATAGTTTGTCTGATGATTTCTGTTCCAGTTTGCTTTCTGTGGCTATGACAAAGATCATGACTAACACAACTTGGGGAGGAAAGAATTTATTTAGTTCACAGGTGACCATCCATCCTTGACGGAATCCAAAGCTGGAACTCAAGGCAGGAACTGAAGTAGAGAAGATGGAGGGATGCTGTTTATTGGCTTTTTCTTCATGACTTATTTATTCAGCTTGCTTTCTTATACAACCCAAGGCTAATTGCCACAACCCAAGACAACATGCCCAGGGGTGGCACCACTCACAATGGGCTATGCTTTTCCACAACAATTATTAGTTTTAAAAAAATATCCCATAGGTCTGCCCACAGTCCAATTAAATGGAAGCATTTTCTCAATCAAGGTTCCCTCTTTCCAGATGACTCTAGCATCTATCCAGTGGGCAAATATCTAATCAGCACAGGTATTTTTATATTATTGTTTCTCCATAAATATCAATAGCACGCATATTCCATAATGACAGTTTTGAAATTCTAAGGTACACGAGATGCACCAAACTATTAAAATGGATTACTGGGCCCTTTCCACAAAGTCACTAATAAGTAACTTTTTCACTATGTGTAGGATGTTATCTGGGAATCCACACTTCTAATAAGTTCACAGAGATGCATGTGGTCTAGAGTCCATACTTTGAAAATCACAGTGGTGGGGCTTTGGGTCAGGAAGACAATGACAACCTAGGGGGACAGTCCTCAGGCTCTGCCCACTATTTGGGTGACAGCTCTCCAGCCTCGCACTCACAAAGCAGGTCATGCTGGATGACTAGTGAGCCCATGGGCCTACTTGTATCTGTTGCACACATATGCACATATCCCCCATACACACATATAAGAAGTCTCACGTGGGTCACAATATATTTCTATTGAGCCAGTACAGCTACAAACCCTGATGGCAACACCATGAAAACTTGGTTTTTTCACCTGACAATCCTATCGAGAGGTTTTCCATGTTTGCTTTATGTTTAAGTACTGAAAAATAAAAACTACTTTTTACCAGGCTGAGGTAGGCTACAAGCTGACCTGTGTCTCCTTCCCTGAAATAGGCCCAAAGGACTCAAAACATGAGCTTATTTGGAGATAGGGTCTTTAAGGATCTGATGACATTAGAAAGTCTTCAGGGTGGGTGTTAATCCAAGATGATGAGTATCCTCGCAAGAAGAAGAAACTGGGCACAAACACAGACTGAAGGAGAGAGAAAGAGAAACCAACTACCTGTAAGGCAAGAAGAGAGGCCAGGAACAACCCCTTCCCTCTGGCACTTAGAAGAAAAGAAGCTTGCAAAACGTCTGCACTTTCAGCTTCCAGAAGCAGGAGGGAAGTTCCTGCTGCAAATCTGTGCTCCTTCCTTAACGCAGCCCACATAAACTGATAAGAAAATCAGCAAAAGCCTCATGACTAACTTCAACCACCAGTCCATTGACATCCCAGATCATTCCTTAGCCTGTCTGAGGTCTTGGCCAAGGCTGACCACAGTTCTGAATTCATGATGATTGTCATGCTTTCATGCCACTGCAAGAGAACACATGTGACTAAACTCATGCAATTCTAAAGGTACCAATACTGTAAAATCAACACAGGCACAAAAACCCAGCAATGCTCTACAGCTATTGCCCGAGATGCATGTTAAGAAGTGGTAGAGAGAAATATAATGATAATGTACACTGGGGTGGAAAAGCTATGCCAAGGAAGGAGAATTCTGAGTCAGAATTCCAAACATCAACAATACAATTGTGAATATGAAATAAGAACATTATAAATTTAACCTAGGATGCCATATTCATTGCTTTTTTTCCTTGCTGTAACGAAATACCCAACAAAAAGCAATATGAAGAAAAAGGTTCATTTGGGCTTATGGTCTGAGGTAATACAATTTATCACAGTGGGATGGCATGTGACTAACAGCTCACATCTGTTAGTGTGATCAGAGAATATGGTACCCACACGCTCACATCTTGGAAAGTCAGAGATAGGGAGTCAGCAGAAGAGCAGACCGATAGCCCTCCAAGCCCATCCCATGATAGTCCACTTCCTCTAGTGAGGCTCCTTCCCTAAGGCCTCACAACCTCCATAGTTAGCACCACCAGTGGGTGACCAAGTGCTCAAACATATAAACTTGTAGGAGACATATGACATCAAACTATAACAGATGTGAAAGCAGAATGCTGAATTAGCATAACTGAGGCAGAATTGCCACAAAAATCATCACTGATGGGTGGTTTTTTTCCTCCAGGGTTACAAGACTGGAATTTCTCCAAAAAAAGGAAAGCAGAGATAAGGAATAAAAATTCCTTTTGACAGAACATGCAGGAAAAGCAGAAGCATGATTCTTTAAGTACCATGCAGTGTGTGTCAGACACTGAACTAGGGGACAAAAGAGAAGTCTAGACCCCCTGTGTTCCACCTAGATGCTCATTATGTAGTATGTTATCAGACAGGAATGATCTTTTCAATACAGCTCTGGTAGGTATCAAGTAACCATCCTATTTGGCTTTAATTTACAATGATTTATCATCAGTGATGTTGAATATCTTTTTATGTACTTATAAACTAGCAAGCTTGTGGTGGTCAGGGACAAAGAGAGGGAGCGAGGGGCCTGATACATTTTAAATCAGTGAAGAACAGAGCATGTTATTTTAATCAGTGGTTCTCAACTGGGGGTGGTTTTATAACTCCGGGGACTGCTGGAACTATCTAGAAACAATTTTAACATCACAACTCTGACATCTATTGGGTAAAGTCAGATTGGCCACTAGGCATCATATAATACAGGCCAGAAGCTCACAACAGTATGGCCCCAAATGTCAGGAATGTGTACACTAGAACCATGTGTTTAATAGCTTCTTATTGACTTTAGGAGTAAAAACTTCCCAGACCAAAGCACTACACAAGCAGGCTCTTACCACCACACATCACTATCTGAGCCACCCTCCCTACTCGCTTACTACCACACATCACTATCTGAGCCACCCTCCCCACTCGCTTATCTTGCCTCTCTCCATCAAAGGCCTGTGTTCCCTGACTCCTTGGGGTATCCCCACATCCTCTCTCATGGGTGAAACACATCCTATCTCTCATGTCAAGTCCTACATAGTGCCCAGGTCTTCTTATTAATAAAATGTCTCAAAAAGAAACTCCTTCCACACTTTTTATAAATACGTGTACCTTTCTTTTCTGTAACAACTCAATTAGAATAAAATGATACCTTTGCTTGACAAGTATCTATCTCCTCCACTTGCAAGTAAATTCCATGAGGATAAAAACAAAAACATTTATCATTATAAATTTATAATACTGTGATACCTTTTAAAATGTATCAACATAGTTAAAGCCTGAATATTAACAGTGTGAAAGGATTTTAAAAGTGCACAGTAGAAAAAGATGCTACGTAGACTCCAAACAATATCACTAGGAGGTAGGGCCTGAACTTGCCAGAAGCCACGGCAAGAAAAATTTCAAAGCAGTGATTAAAAATTTCATGCCAATGATGAAGGAAAAACAAGGCTTTGGAGTGCCGAGAAGGAGTAAGTGAATGGTAAGAGATGGGGAATAGAGGTTACATCCTCAGGGTTGGGGATGCAACTCAGTTGGTAGGCAACTTTCATAGCAAGCCTGGTCACCCTCAACTATGTGTGGTCCTACCCAACTCTACTCCTAGCTCTGACATGTTAGAGGCAAGAGGTTTGGCGTTCAAGGGAAAATTCTGCTACACAGCTAATGTGATAACATTAGATCTGGGCGATCAAGGAAGAGGGGAGAGAGAGAGAGAAAGTAAATCTTCGTTGTGGGAGGGGAAGAAACTGAAAGAGGAAAAAGAACTGGGACCACTGTGATGTTTTTATGTTCAGAATGTGGGGAGTGGGCTAAAGGTTTTGCTTCAGTTTGGACAGTCGATGTCAAGTAAAAGCCCATGTGTTAAAAATCCCCATGCCCTGAGTGAGACTACTGGGAACTGATGGAGCCTTCAGAAGATAGGGACCTATTGGGAGGTGTCCAGAACTGTGGGGCCCTTCTCTTTGACTTGCTGGCGATGGGAAGAGCTGTTTTTCTTTGATACTCTCTTATGACATGTGAGCTGCCTTACCCACAGGACCAAAAGACTACAAGTTCTAAAATCATGAGGAGAAATTTCTCCTGATGAGTTGACTATCACAGATACTTGGTATTGTAACGGAAAGTACTTCGATTGGTATGTTCTCAGAAGAGATTCAACAGAAGAGGAGGAGATATTGTCAAAAGACAGGTGGGCTGGGGACAATAACGAAGCCTAGAGTCTCGGAAGCTTCAGGAAGGAGCTGGGCTGTGAAATGAGGATGGTGGACTTGCTTCTAGGGGCAAGAGCTTAGCGGAAGGAGGGCACAGGCCCAGGTCCACATTGAAGTTGGAGGAGGAAGAAATTTAGTTGTCTGATAACTTTATTGCTTCTGTGAAGAATAACTGATGCAACCGGAGATTTTATTTTAAACAGAAATTCAGATCTGTAGGTTTGTATGGTTATTTTCCTCATTTTAGCAATGAAGGTAATATAACTCTCTCCCTGTGATTCATTCTCAGGGCAGAATGCTTTCAGACACATCAATCTTTTATTTCTCTGTAATTCTTCACATTTAGGAATTCCTTGAAGGGTAATTTTCATTGGTTATATGGATGAGCATCTCTAAAAATAATTTTAAAAAAACAAGAAACTATGGTGATATTCATAGCACAAGCTAGATGAGGCGGCAAGCACCTATAAGTAAGACAGGGGAAGGCAGTAAGACAGTGAGTTCAAGTCTAGTATCTGCTACATAGTGAGTTCAATGCAAGCCTGAACTTGAACCAAAGACAGCAGGACTTTGTCAGGCAGAGTTTAATGGACAGAAACCTCTTTGGGATTCTGAACACAGAGGGATGAATACAGGTGAGTAATCACTTGACAGAGTCACTGGAAAGGCCAAAGCATCAAGCTTAGATGATTCTCCATGAATTACTCTAGTCCCTTTCAAAGGCAAGAAAGGCTGCCGAGACCCAACACACCAATTCAGTTAAAGGCAAAAGGAGAAGTTAATATGATAATGGCCTCTAAGGAGCATGACGAACTCTTACCCAATATGCCGGCTTTTCAGCATCTCACAGAACTGCATAAACAATACAGTGTAGGAAGTTGGCCTCTTTTACACCTTTGACTTCCAGGATTCACTCATATCTATCAATTTAATATGCAGTCAGAATCTCAGCCCCAAGGCATTCTGGCACATGGAGTTTAGATGTCCATTTTGTTACAGGAACTCCTACCAACAGTGTGTGGGATGGATGCAAAGACTCAACCACATTCAACTGTACAAATGCACTGTTTACACCCATCACTTTTCTTGAATCAGCTGGACCACTTTCTGACTTGCTCTGTGTACTTATTGCTCCTTTTTAAACTTATATAGCCTCATATATATGAATAAAAATTATTTTTCTGACGTTCATTTTGTAGGTAAGTCTAAAATACTGATTTTTTTTTAAATAGCAAAACCATCTCTTTGAGTCCTCCAGGCCCCAGTGCTGTCCAGTGATACACGCCATATCCAGTCTAAGTGACAAAGTTTCCTTTGCTCACTGACCCCTTTTCCCTTGGACTTGCTCATAAAACTTCGATGCAATAAAATGAAACAAAACACTGTGAACTAAGAAAGCCCTGCAAATGGAAAACAGATGTAGGATGTTTTTAATTCTCATTTAATAACAACTACTTATTGTTCTCATTTTATATTAATAGTCTATTTCCCAACCTATAATATTTTAGCTTCTTGATAGTTGTACACATTTAGTCAATGTCAATTAATACGTAAACTCAAACATTTTTCAAGAACACAAGATTTTTCAAACTAACACATGAAAATAAAAAATGAAATATTAGACCTTCTAAAAGATCAAAGGGGACTGGGGAAAGCTCTTGAATAGCCAGCATTCTTTGTATCCTATTTCAGCTCTTTCTCTTCCCCCCACCCCCCAAGAATTGAATGTTTCCTTAGGATTCTATGAGTAAATAAATGACTTCAGCAATGTGTTTGCAGGTCCTTTGCTCTGGAGACAGAGGCCATCCGGCTCTGATTAAGGACTCAAAGGTTGTAAATTTGCAGTGCATATGGAATTTGTGATGCTGAAAGGCTCCAGGAACCTAATGCTAGCCCAGGTAACAGGAAAACTGATATTTTCAGCTAGCAAGGGTTTGTATTTAAGTGCAGCTCCACAGCGCCAGTCAACAACTAGCAATCAATCCTCTTGCAGTTCTGCTACAACTTTACCACTCACAGTTACACGAGACACTTTGGGAAAAGACAGGTTACCAGGTTTGCCATAAAAAAAGCAAACTGTTCCTATTCCAATTATGCATCGCCACAGGTAAGTACAATTTGAAGCAATTTATTGATAGGCTACTTTCAAGGGAAATAGTCAAGAGATTCTAATAGCCAGTAAAACTTAAGCTAAGGCCCTGGGAGTAGACAATGTCTGCATCAGGTATTAGGAAGGGGGAATGGCCTGCAGTTAGTACAGTTCTATTGGTACTTGGGGTGCCAGTGAACTGTTCCCTTTAAAATGGTTAGTTTGTGTTATGCGAATTCTTTCTTAACTTTTACATGCTACAATCAAAAAATAAAATACTAAATTACAAAAATGAAGGCTGGGTACAGCCAACTGATACAGTGTCTGATTAGCATATAGAGAGACCCCGAATTCAATCTCCAGCACAGAAGGAGAAATAAAGGGAGGAAAAAAGGAAAGAAGAAAAATGCATCCTGACAGCAGCGCTCTATGAACCTGCTGAGCTGTGCCAGCAGCTGCCTGTGTGCATTACTCTCCCGGCTCAATTCCTAGAGCTGTGTTTCCTCCTGTGGGGCATTCGCCACCCCTGCTACGCTTTCCAGGCTCAGCCTCAGGACAGATAAGGAGCTAATCAGGGGCCATTGACATGAAGGATCAGCCACTGTTGTTGCTGCTGTTGGAGATAGGGACAATTTCGGCAACAATAAAAATGCTGTAGGCTGGAGAGGTTTGGTTTAGTTTCCATTCAAAATAAAAATAGCTGTCGTAGATTAAAAACAGGCATAGCCATCTATGGACTTACCAGTCATAAAAAGCTACCCCGAGGGTAGGGATGGTGTTAAGAATGGACTCTGTCTTCTCAGGCTTGCCAGTGATGATGTCCCTGGAGAGTATGTTAGTGACAAGTGACGGCTCTGTGGACAATGATGCATCAGGACACATGACCTGTATTTTTTCTTATATACATGCTACACTATGATGCAAAGTTGAGCTTACCTTCTTCATCTCTCACTTGGAGAAAAGGATATTTTTGCATTTATTTAGATTATTGTCATTACTGGTTGTCAACAGAAAAAAATCAGAGTTTCTTGACTGACAAGAAAAGACATTTGAAGGTATTTTTTAAATTTTTATTCATTTTACATGTGTGCGTGTATGTGTGTGCATGAGCGTATTATGTACATCATATGCATGAAGAAGTATGCCTTTGGAGGTCAGAAGAAAGTGTCAGAGCCCCTGGAACTGAGTTACAAACAGCTGTTAACAACCATATGGAGGCTAGAAACTGAACCCAGGTCTTCTGCAAGAGCAGCTAGTGCTCCTAACTGCTGAGCCATACTCCCAGCCCCCATGGAAAGGTTTAAGTGGCTCTGTAGAGAGGTCAAAACCTCATCTCTGTGGCTGACACAACCCGGATCCACCTTCTGTCAACTCAGCTGCTTCTTCTATTCCCCGTACCCCTTCCAAGGAGAACCTGCTGACTTCCCATTTCATGGTACCTTCCGTTCTGCTCCCTTCATTAATCTTGTCATGATTATCTCATCATTATAGAAACCAGAACTAATTCTACAGAATACTGAAGTTCTAGCTATGATTTTGTTTAGGATGCTGTCTTAGCTATGGGGTGGTTTTCATTTGTTTGTTTGTTTGTTTTTTACCTGTTTGGCCTATTATTTAGTTTTTTTATTGGGTGGGCATTGAACAAAGGAGGGTATAACCTTTTCAAACCCAGGGGGCATCATAAATATAAATCTAGACCTCTAAGCTTCCATAACCATTCCCAACAACTCAGCCCAGCCAGTACTCTTGGCTTCTGGATGGTAGGTTACACTTACAAAAACAGGATGTACCGTGTGGAATTATGTGTATGTGCATGTGTGTTCGTGTGTGCACAAGTGTGGTGTGTCTGTATGGGTGCAGAAACAAACTTCTCGATGGGTTGTAAACTGAATTGCTCGTAGAGACTGGATTCTGTTTTGAATTATATAGACTCATTTTCTCCAGAACATCTGAAAATTTTAAAAAGGGTAAAAGTAGATGTTTTTCCTTCTTAAATTACAAAATACAAAACTGAAACACATATTAAATGGGATGCAAGGAAGGTATGGAAATTATACCTATAGAATCAGAGTGGGATCTTACTGAATACCTTCCCAAAATCCGTATCTCCTTTCTGTTTCTATTTGCATAGCTTGGTTGCTTTTTAAACCTCCCTCTACTGGGGTTCCCATGTGACAGAAATGATAGAAGGAAATACATATGAGGTTCGGTAGCTCTTCTGTGATATAACAAATACAATAGGCATGTTACAGTAAAGAAACACGAGGTTGAGACATACTAGGCAACTTGCCCACAATGTGACATGAATTTGGGAATCAAAGCTGAAAAAAAATGATAAAAGAAAAGAAAAATAAAAATCCCACTGCTGGCCTGGTGGTACATGCCTTTAATCTCAGCACTTGGGAGACAGGCTATAGGGTCTTTGTGAGTTCAAAGCCAGACTGGTCTACAAAGAGAGTTCTAGGACAGCAAGGGCTGTTACACAGAGAAACCCTGTCTTGAAAAAGAAAACAAATAGAAGAAGAAAGAATAGAAGGAATAGAAAAGAGGAAGGGAAGGAAGAAACGAGGGAGGGAAGGAGGGAGGGAAGGAGGGAGGGAGGGAGGGAGGACAGGAGAGAAGGGGAAAAAACTCCCCAGAGACCAGAAAATAAAAAAATAAGGTCCTAGGTTTTAGAAACCTGCAGCACAGAGGCTGGGGAGGGGGCTTTTAACACAGTTTTGGATGATTCCTTTCCTATCTCATGTCCAATTGTTGAGTAGCAGTTTTCTCAGAGATTGAAACATTTCATCCTACAAGGAAGCTTATTAAGCCATAAGATAAACCATTTGAAATAGCTTCAGGAAGTCCCTGAAACTGACCAGATTCACTGGGCCTATTTCTCCCTAGAGCAAACAATAAAGACTGCTAAGAGTCTCTCTCACACAAGCCAAGCAGCCAAGTAGACTCTCAGACAAGCGAAGCTACCTGCAAGAAGCAGAAATCAGCCTAGCTGCATGGAAGAGTTTTGGACCAACTGAGTCACTTGGAAAGAACACTCTCCATCCTGTTGAGCTGCCTACAGGTTGTGCAGTGTGCTCCAGGTTCACCCGGGCTGAGGTGGGCTTTAGTGAATGCAGCTGTCAGTCATTTCTGCTTCTGCAAGTAACCTCTCACCCACATTCTTGTAAGTATTCCCAAATGAAACTTACTGTTCACCAAGGTGGACTTTGGTGGCATCTGTACTTTGGTCGGTCATGGGCTTCCTATCTGAGGTGAGTAGATATGTGTGTGGCATTTTTTTTCAGGAAAAATTTTGCCCCACAAAACCCATCCACACAAAAGTCAAAACTCAAAGGAGACCAGCACCAAATTCATAATAATCTCCCTGTTTTCCTACCTAATATGAAGAAAGAAATTGCCGTCCACTGTCTACCTCACCTCAGCTCTCCTGTAACACCCACAGTACAAAGGGTTAGCCATGTCCCACCTTTAATCTGGTCATATGCAAATACAAAATAAAAAACTGCAATTTGCTTTATTGACTGTTATTAGTAAACAAGCAGTCACAATGGGTTAGCTTCCTCGTTTCACCAAGTTCAGGAACACAGGCTCAGCTCTGATGTGGCATTAGGTCCACAGCTACTAGTTTTAAAATATTACAAGATTCCAAACCTTCCCTCACTTCTAAGGACTCCTGGATCTTCCATAATAAGACAGCAAGTGTCTGGCTGAGTATTACAGAGTGTCTGCAGATCCCAGCTCCTGCTCTTAGCCACTCGGTACCTATCGTCATGTTAGTGCCTTTGTCAGTGACAGTCATCCTTAGAACATCCACAACCTCACCAAGACAAGGTGTGCATGGCACAGCACTGTGTTGGTGACACCTCCCATTCCATATGGTGGCCAGCAAAACATGACTAGTGCTTACATTATGTAGCAGCACTTCACCATCCTAAATAGCCCCAGCACATCACTTTCAATCCTCCGTAGGCACTGTGCTGTCTAATAGGAGGGTAAAAATCTATGGAAGCTGCCCACACTCCCTCTTTACCGCAGGATTCTACTGCTTTCACAGCACAGCAGTTGTACAAAGGGCTGCTAAGTTGTTTGAAGCATTTATGCTTCTTCTAGACAAGGAAATGGGATGCTCCTTTAGGGGAAGAAATGGGGAGCATTTCCCCCAAGACAGTGTCAAAAGTTAAAAGACAGAAACTCCCATGGCTCTACAACACGAAATCAAACCAGAGACCCTCACAAACCTGGGGAACATGAGAAGAAGAAAGGAAGAAGGGAAGAAGGAAGGAAAGAAGGAAGGAAGGAAGGAAGGAAGGAAGGAAGGAAGGAAGGAAAGAAGGAAGGAAGGAAGGGAGGAATATAGAATTCTTCACTCAGTACCTATCAACATTTCAAAAGAAGTGTAATTCTGTGAGTTATTCCTTCCAGTCTGAGTACTGATGATGCTTCAGTCAATAACCCTGTCTGGGGTTATTTATCTAACAATACTGCCATTAGAGTGTTCCCAATTCCTAGATGACAAATCTCTCAGAATGTAAGCATAGAGATAAAATGAAACTCACAAGTCAGTGAATATTTACGCAGGCTAAGAAGTCCCAGCAACAGTTCATTATCAGACTTTCCCGGGTCATATACAGAGTGTTGTTTCTCAGACTGGCAGCAGCCGCCACCACCATATCACCTACGCACCGTGCTGTGGGAAGGGAATACTCTCAAACCCTTCCTCAGAGCTCAATCAGAAACTGGATGGACCCAGCAATTCCAGGACTACCAGGCCTTCTGGATGCTTCTGAGGGGAGAAGTGGGGAGAATGCTGATCACCGAGGCTTCCCACAAACTATTACACCAAATGTATAGGAAATGCAACACTACCAGTTTTGCACAAAAGACAACAAAAGTTCAATGTGATTACTGGTATAAAGTCACACTGCTAACAGATGAGAGAACCCAGACCCTGGCTGGATTCAAAATTTGGTATTCTTTGACTGGAAAGCACCACTTCACATATATGCATTAGAAACAGCCAGCCAGATCAAACTGACTTGGTTCTAAAAGAAGAAATACAACCTAGGAAGACTAGAGAGGGGGTACGCATGGTCTACAAATGATAACTAGAAAGTCTGGATGCCTCCTAGTGCACAGATCACAGTGAGCAAGAGAGCAAGAGTGCCTGCAGGGCACTTCTCTGAAGTCCAGTTAACTCATCCTCTGGGTGCAGTCTCTTTCCTCCTTAAGGAGACTCGCTCTCTCCAAAGTGACTGCCTCCTTTGCACAAGCCTTCCCAGAAACTCACTGTTGCAGTGATGGGAGCATGCTTCCCACCACTCCCTTCCCCTAGGGCTGACTAGTGGCTTCTCCATCACTCCCAGGGCATCATTCAATCTCTCCCATCTGTGTTTTGATGATTTTGGTCTTTTCTATTTAGTACACCCAGTCTTTAACAGGAGAGGTTTTATCTACTTTCTCCATCACCCCACAATGTAGTTCAAGACAGGCACTGATAAATTAGCATGAAATGTTTGTTACATAAATACATGCAATACAAATCACCCACCTGGTTATCTATATCCTTCCTTCTCAATATGTTAGTATCTCACAAATCAGAATTCATGGAAGATTAAAATATATTTTAAAAATCATGAGTTTTGTAAAGAATTCCAGAGCTTATGGCTGAAACTACCCCCCTTTTACTCTGGGACTCTGCTCTCCTCCCTCCCCGCTTCTCTCTGCTTTACCATTCCCTCTATTTTCCTGATCCACCATTTTATTAACTCTTTACTTAAGTACGTCTAGATGGGCAAGAACATTTTACTTGTTGAACTGTGCTTTGCTTTTGTTTTCTTGACATAAAACAATTCATCTGTGTCTGAATTTGTTGTCGAGATTCTATTGCATTTATAACAGCATCCGTCCAATTCGACTGGGACAGAAGAGAGAAGAGTGCAAAGCGCACGGTAAAGAGAGTGTGTTTACATCCTTGCCTACATCATTTAATAATTGGCACGAGATTTTAAGGAGGCTGTGGCTCATCCTGCAACTGGACAAAATATAGGCACAGATGCACTCAGCTAAGTAATTGGATTCACTACCTGGAATATTTAAATTGTTTTCAGACACTAGAAATTGGCTTAAGAAGATTAAAGTAAAATACCCGGGAGGATAACAGGCTGTAATTTACGAGGTGGGAAATCTTCTCAGTGAGACCAGCTCATTCTCCTACAGCTGCTTCTGATGAGAGAAGTATTCGTCATTAGGACTTAATTTCTTTAGAACCTGACAACTCGGGTTTATTCAGGTGAGTTGTTCTTACCAAACCTTTTGGACGACACCCAGGAAGCTAAAGTGATAGTGTAATGTGCATCCCATTCGCGTTTTCAGTAAGAATTCTTTAAGTGTTCTGAAGGCAACTAAGGTAGAGGAAAGGGAGAGGTCATGGGAAGTCCTGGGATCTGGACTGTAGGTGTAGCAGTGGAGTCCCGAGGCTGGACAGGATCTGTCCTATACAGCAGAGGGTGCAAGTAGATCAGAGGGTGAAGTTGGGAGTCTATTTCCAAGTAAAGACTTAAGCAAGCTCATTTCTCAAAACCTGGCCCACTCTGCAGGCCCATTCTGGGCTTCTCAGCCCTAACAGCTTCTCATTTGCTCACTAATCTGCCTCTAGTGTGCCCTCTCCAGCCCTTTCCAAGGCCCCTCACTCCAGAACCAGGCGCTAAAGTTTGGCATCAACGACCACCTGTCGGCTGTACCGCTGTGTCTTCTGCCGAGTGGCCAACATTAAAATGCTCAAGGTCTATCTGTAACTGCAAGGTGTTGGACCTGAGTGGTAAGTATTCCTTCTTGAAAGAGGGCAAAGGAGGTAACCGAGCTCCTTAGCTAGCCGAAAGGGGTGCGTCTAGTTCTTTCCAGCGCTATCCAGCTGGTCCTAACTTCATGCTCTTTCCAAACTCTCAGGACCCGACACGGGGTAAAGCCTGTCCCTCTAGCTCAACTGGCCCTAAAGACTTAAATCCCTCAGGAGGCAGGCGCTGGCCAGACCCAGCAAGGATGTCAACTCCAAACCCCCCTAGGAGGAAGAGAGCGCGCGCGAAGCTGTCACCCTCTGTCACCCAGCCGGGCAGCTGGCAACCTGTGCGCCCCGGGCTCCCCGCGCCCGCTCCAGCGCCCCATTGCATAACGCGCCCCTCGCCCCACCCCCACGCAGCCCGCCCTCGGGTGCCCGGCCCGCGCCCCACCGCGCCGCCCCTCACTTACATCATCCCACTTGACGAATTTGATGCCCTTCTTGAGGCTGTCGGACACGCACACTGGTTTGAGTTGCAAGGCGTGCACTCCGGGCTGTGCCCCAGCCATCTGGGCTCATCGGGGTTCCGGGCAGCCCGGGCGAGCGCGGCGGGGATGGGGAGCGGAGCTCCGGGCACGGGCGGGCTCGGCTCTCGGCTCAGCAGGCTCTGGGCTCCGCTGCCCGCCGGCCTCCCGGCCTCTTGGCCTCCGCACCTCTGGCCAGCACCGCTCAACAAGCGGGACGCGCGAGGGCGCAGCAGCCGGCCATGCCCCGGGCGGGACGCAGGGTCGAGAGCCCGCGGTGTCTACGCTGCCTCGGAAGACGCGAAGGAACAGAGCCCGGCAGTGCGAGCCGCCCGCCGCCGGATCCTGCTTGGCCGCCGCCTCGAAGCGCACCATTCAGCACATCCTCTGTGCCCAGAGGGAGCGCGCGAGTGACACGCTCCGGTCCCCTCCTCCCTCCGCTCCTCCCGCCCCTGCTCCGCCACCCTCGCTCGCGGTCCTCCTCCCCCAGCTCCCTGCCCAACTTTGAGCGCTGGGTCAACGGCGGGAAGCGGGGACGCAGCGGCACCTCCCGGCTCCCGGGCCCCACTGCAGCCGACGCCTGCGCCACGCGCCCTCTGAGCATGCCCCGTGCCGGTGGCCTGGCTGATGTTCAGGGGGCTTTTCGGGGAACCAGAGTGAGAGCATGGATGTTACCTTAGCGGATCCTAACCTCTAAGAAAAGAAAAGAAGGACGTTGGGGAGGAATGGGGGAGAGAGCCTTTGTCTTTCCTTCTCGCTAGTGCTCACCAGTCTTTTCAAAAAGAGGGTTATTATTTATATAGAGAAGCACTTGAGAGATTAAAAGCAAAAACTCCATAGAAACCTCACCCCGCCAGAAAGTTGGTAGTGTGCTAGTCTGGATGGTTCGAAAACTGTTTTGAAAATTAAAAGTTCATCTGGGGGGAAACCAAGCTTTTATTTCCTAAGGAAGATGAAAGGTGTAGGGAGCAGGAAGGGATGGAGATCATATAGAAACATAGGTGCCAGGATGTCTGTCTTCACTCCCAAGGTTGATAACGGCAAGGATTTGAGAGGGTGGGGAGCAACTGGAACCTTCTTCCATCACAGGGGTGGAGGGTGGGGGGGGGTAACGTGGTAAATCCACTTTAGAAAGTAATTTCTGTGTAGTGTTAAACATTTACTTATCACACAATCCAGAAATTCTACTTCTAAGTTTTTGCTCAAGCAAACCAAAAACATGCTCACACACACTTGACCAACAATGTTAAAGGCAACTAACTAGAGAGACAAACTTTAGTGTGATCGTGTGTTCCCCAAATTAGAAAACTATTCCTTGATGAGAAGGGACAGACACTCAAGAACAGAGCCATGAGTGTACAAAGTTTAAGCTTAGTGAGACAAGCCAGACAAGAGTGTGGAACAAGATGCTAGGCAAGGTGTTCTGTGGTGACAGAAAGTAGATCAGCTAGGTGCCTGTGGCCAGGGGTGGGCAATGATTGGCACAAAAGACAAATAGGGGCTTTTGAGAGTGACGGAAGCATTTCGTATTTGTGTGTTTACAGTTGTCAAACCTCTCAAGACCAGACACATAAAATGAGTGAATTTTGTTGTAATATTGATTGCCTTAAAGGCCGATTTTAGAAAAGAAGAAACTATATGAAGAGGTTCTGGTAAAGTGGTCTAGCCGGTCACAGCACTTGCCAGCAAGCCTGAGGGCCTCAGTTCCATCCCCCAACTCTGCATGGTGGAAGGAGAGAACTGGCTCCCCAAAACTGCCCTCCGACCTGCACACCTATACCATGGCACACTAGGGTAAATGTGTGTGCTCATGCATGCATAAAAAGAAAGAAAAGGGGGGGGGGAAGCATTACTTTCATTCTTCCTTCTCTGTGTGCTTAGTGCCTGCGTTTCTGTGGATCATAGTTTATAAACCCCGTCAAAAGACTACCAAATATACCTGAAAGGAGGGTGTATCCCAGGCTAGATAGCTTGCCTTATATGCAGAGAATACTGCTGTGAACCCCAAGTACCACTTAAATATACATAGGTAGACAGAAAGAGAGATGACAGATTGATTATCAGTAGATAAGATGGATAACCAGCAATATTCTTGGAACTATCATAATTAAGACCACTAAATCCTGTCGTCATTGGAGGCCTTATCTTGTTCTTGGAACAACTTGCCATAAAAAAAATAAAAAGCATTATATGACTATCTTATTTCATTCTGATGCTGCATTGCCAAAATAGAACAGGAACCTGATAGCCATAGTTCTTCAAAAATAGTGGCCTTGACCCACTAGTTACCTCTCAGGGGACAAGGCTCTCATATTCACATAGGTCTTTACTGTCAAAGACTGCAACTCGTCCCTGCTTCCAAGGCTCCTTCTCAATTATCCTTACAACACGCCCTACCAGGTTATTCTTCTCCAGTCTGCACTTTCCTTGTCTTGTTTCTCCATCAATTATTTCATCACCCATTGGAGTAATTATTGATCAGGAAGCTTTACCTGTTGGAATGCCTTAGGAAGTCAAGAGGGACTTTGGCTGTTCCCTGAACAGGACTCTAGAGAAACTTCAGGCCAAGGCACTGAGCTGAACACTTCCCAGACACTCCATAGTGGAATCCTTGCTATCTGTCAGCATCTCTACCCTTTTCATCCTAAAAGCAAACACTAAATTGTTTAGCTGGCAACCGTACTTAGTGAATAAATTATGAAACTAAGTATAATTGTTCTATTTTTCTCCAATGACCTTTATCTGTAACTGGTGGAAAGGGTACTTAAGGGACCCAAATTTAACGAATAAGGTATAGATTGGGTGCTTCTGGGGGAAATTTCCCATGTTTGCATCACTTTTCCCCTCTCTTTCTTCCCCTTGCTCTCTCTCCCCCTCCTCCTACTTTCTAACCACTGAATAGAAAGATGCAAAAATGGAAAAAATAGTGCTCCTTCCTGGACTCTTTAATCCTCTAAACTGTCTCTAGACATTCTGATATGTATCATAATACATATCTTTATTGGTTAGTGTTACTCTCAGCTGACCTGCCAAATAAAATAACTAACCCCTTGTAATGGTTAGTTTTCATGGTCAACAAAACCTAGAATCCCTTGGTTAGACAGTCCCCATGGAGTACTTATCTACATCAGCTGGCCTGGAGGCATTTCTTTAAGAGATTGTCTCTATTGTCAACTGTTGTAGGACCCAGCCCACTGTAGGCAGTGCCATTTCCTAGGCTGTGTCCTGAGCTGTAGAAGGGAAGAAAGGCAGTTAAAAGCAAGCAAGCAAGCGAAGATTCATCTATTCTCTTTTATCAGTTGTGTATGTTCTGCCTCGACTTCCCCAAAATGCTGGGCTATGTTCTAGGTCACAGAGCTAGGAACTATATTGACCCCCAGGAAGTGTGATGTTAGAATCCTGACTTACTACACAGATATAGGTATTTTTTTTCTTTTTTTAATATGCACACACAATTATTCCAAAAGCTGTAGAAGCTGTATTGTGGTACTGAGGCTTGCTACACTGGAAAGGACAGGTGTTTGATTAAGCACTGTCTCTTAATAATCAGTTATACCAATTGCTAGCTGTGTGAAGATGGGGAAATGGTCACTCCTTCAGAAATGAAATATACTAATATGGTTTTATTTTCAAAAACCAGAACCTGGAAGTAACATCCCTCAACCAAGGAATAGATAAAGAAAATGTGGTACATTTACATAATGGAGTATTGCTCAGCTGTTAAAAAATGACATCATGAAATTTGAAAGCAAATGGGTGGAACTAGAATAAAATCATCCTAAATGAGGTAACCCAGACCTAGAAAGACAAACATGGTATGTACTCACACATAAGTGGATATAAAATAAAGGATAGCCATGCTATAATCCACAGACCCTGAAAGACTAGGTAACAAGGAGGGCTCAAAGAGGGACCCCCAGATCTCCCTGGGAAGGGGAAATAGGAAGAAGATAGTTCTGAGTAGACTGCGGGTGGAGATGGGAACATGAGAGCTCAGGTTGGGATGAGTGACAGAGGAGGAGAGTACTGAAAGGGACTACTGGAAATTCGGGGCATTTCAGGGTCAGGTAAAAACCTGGCACAAGGGAATCTCCCAGGAATCTACAAGGATTATCCTAGCTAAGACTGTTAACAATAGCAGATACTGAAAAGTAGCCTAAACTGGCCATCTCCTGTGACCAGGCAAGACTTCAAGTGGAAGGAATGGGAAACCAACCCAGACACGTAACCTTCAACCTACAGTCTGTCCTGTCTATGGGATGTGCTGGGTAAGAGTGGCCTAGAGATTGAGGGATGGCCAACCAATGACTGGTCTAGCCTAAAACCCAGGCCAGGAGAGTAAGCCCACCCCTGATACTACACTAGGACCAAAAGACTGGATGACCCAGAGACCGAGGATAGAACCAAACATGACTGAAGGAAAAAAAAGTCAATGTAATGATGCCTAACGATATTCTTCTATACTCATAGATTGATGCCTAGCCCAATTGTCATCAGAGAGGCTTCATCTGACCAAAACAGATGGAGGCCTATAGCCAAACATTAGTTGGAACTAGGGGAATCCTGTTGAAGAGGAGGCGAAAGGATTGTAGGAGCTAGAAGGGTCAAGGATACCATAAGAAAACCTGGTCTCATAGGGGCTCACAGAGACTTATCTGACGAGGGAACCTGCATGGGACTGACCGAGGCCCTCTGCATATATGTTATAGTTGTGTAGCTTGGTCCTCTTGTGGGACTCCTAACAGTAGGATCAGGGGCTGTTCCCAACTCTTTTACAGGTTTTTGGGGCCCTACTCTCCATACTGGGTTGCCTTGCTCAGCCTTAATGCACGAGGCGGTGCTTAGTCTTACTGAGACTTGATATGCCATGTTGACACTCATGGGAGACCTGCCTTTTTTGGGACAGAAACAGAAGGAGTAGATTGGGGGGGTGGAAACAGTGGGGTGTTGGGGGAAAGGACCAGGAGGAGAGGAGGGAGGAAATATTGCAGTGAGATGGAAAAGAAGAAAAGAAAGGAAGGAATAAAGAAACAAGAAAAATGTTAATAAAAATAATTATGGTGAAGGCTAAACATGCTCCTGGTACTTTTGAAAAAGTTTTATACCTTCAATAATTTAATTCTCATATTAACCCTACAAACAGTATTTCTTTAGTTTCTTTATTTTATACTTGAGGAAAAATAGAGAAAATGGTTGCCTGAAATTTTCAATCAAGTAAATGGGAGAGCCAAAGACCAAACCTAGAGAGACTGGCCCCCAGTCTACAGATGCAATCGCCACAATAACCTATTTTCAAAAGTAATTATAAAGACCAAATACAATCGTGTGTTAAGTCCCTGCTACGTACCATAAATCAATAGTAGTTAACATACTTAAAATTATTCTAAATTTATAATAAATTGCCTCTATGAGCCCTAAAATAACTGAATCTTTAAAATAGTACCATAATTCTGTGGTCTATGATTCAGTCAGCTCCATTTTTACATTGATTCTATAAACTCTAATCAGATTCATTTTCATCACTAACCTTCTAGAACTGAGAAGCTCTCTTTCCTTATGAATAAATGAGTTCTAATTGCAACTAAGCATCAGGGTTCCTCTGACCTTGTCATTTTGAAAGAATGGAGAAATAGGAAGAAAACCACATGGGTTCTGCTTTGTAATGAGCTCATCTGGGTCATAGTAAAAGCCCCCATTTATGCTGCTTCTCTCTCCTTTCTCTCTCCCTCCCTCCCTCCCTCCCTCCCTTCTTCCCTCCCTGTCCCCTGTCTCTCTCTCCCTCCCTCCCTCTCTCTACCTACCTGACAGGGATTGATATGATCCACAGAGCAACTTTGAGGACTGTCTATTGAAGAAGGTAGAGCTACTATTAGCCAGAGTCCCTTAATAGCTTTGTGGAAGGTCACTCTAATGACTTACTCATTTGTCCAGATCAGTGATGTAAATAAGAAATATATTTAGAGTGTTTGAGCCAAGAATTAAATGTCATTGGCATCATGGTAATAATTATACTCTATATTAATAGAAGAGATAAGGCTTACATATCTTAGATGGCAAATAAGAAAATACGCCCCTGATGGCCTTGCTTGCCAAGTTCTGACTCAGTGAGCACTGTTATCCAGTGAAATATGGAGATGGGCAGAGCCCCAAAGAAGACAACATGAAATTATCATCAGCACATGCAAGGGATACATATTTTTTGCTTTCCTACAGGCGCTTATTCACACCCTTTCTTTAAAGCAAAATAAACTTCCCTAAATTCTATTACACAAAAGAAAAAATAATACTGTTAGTGATGTTACAAAAACAATGGTAATTTTTTTTCTTCTTGAAAAATGACCATAAGTTTATTTAAGTGCTGCTTTACCCTTCACTTAAAGCAAAGGCTTTCATTGAAGTTGGCTGACTGCCTTAAACACAATTCACAAAAAAAAAAAAAAGGAATCTTGAAGCTCACATCCAAAAATGTTTAAGGAGAGACACTCAGAAGAATCTGGATTTCACAGAAAATATCGGTGTTAGGGGAGGAAGGCTGCAGAAGGAATGCCTTGCACTGAAAGGGAGTGTCCGCACCTCCTTCTCTCCCTGCTATCTCTGACCCATGGATGGAGTGACATAAGGACCAAAGCACAATTTCCATGAAGTCAGTGTCTCTCACAGACATGGATCATCCCCATTCTAAAGATAAACATCATACTTGCTTCTTGCTTCAAATGAAACCACTAAGTTTTGGTTCTCCAGTGATACCTACGTCATAAGAGACAGAATCTAACAATTTCTTTCTGTTTTCATGCTTTTGGATGCTATGAATGGATTCGACTTTTTTTTTTCAAAAGGTTTGCCTTATGGTTGATTTGTAGTGAATTCTAAGTTAAGCTGAAATTAAATTCTCTATTTCTCTATATTCTTTCCCATCATATACACAGATTTCAGTTGCAATTGCTGTTGTAGTAGCAGCTGAAAGACACAGGAACCATTCCCTAGTATTTTTCTAAGATCTTGACAAGAATTAGCATGGCCATACTCAACACCAGGACTCCTTTCTCTAACATTGCCTCACTCAACTACAACTATCCCACCTTAAGAACTAAAAGCAAACTTTGCTAGCACCCTTGGTTGTAAAAATTAATTGTATTACTTAAACTTACAGGGTGGTCAAGAGAGTGGCTGATAAAAGAGTTCCCACTGGAAATCTCTACCTGCTGTCCAGTACCAATTCTTAGTGTATAAAAGTAGTAGGACTCCAGTTTCATTCGGAGTCACTTACCTTCCCACATCTTCCTGTTGCCTGGAATGTAGGCTCGATGGAGTATGCATTGCTCATGAAACACCTTGTGATCTAAAGCTAGGGATTCAACAATTGGTGAGTCTTCTAATCACTATAGGATCTTGGAACACTTAGATTTAAATATGAAAATAGAAAGCTTTGGTCACACTTAAACCCCTCTGATTTAAAAGCATTTGTTGTTTTTTTTCTTGTGGACCCAGAATGAATCCTTGCTTATACAGCTACAGGCAAGAAGCCCCAGTAACCTCTGGTGCTGGTGCTGTCTCCACAAGTGGGGATTTCAGTGAGAATGAGCAACAGGCTCATAAATTAGAGTATTTGGTTTTCAGTTGGTGGAACTATTTGAGAAGGATTAGGTGTGGTCTGGTTGGAGGAAGTGTGTCACTGGGGTGAGATTTGAGGTTTTAAAAGACTTGCACCATTCCCAGTGTGCTCTCTGCCTCATACTTGAAGAACAAGATGTGTGTTCTCCACTGTTTCTGCCACATGGCTTTGCTCAGCTGTGGTGAAATCTAACCCTCTGAAACCATAAACTGTTGGAGGAGCACCCGCTTGTTTGTCCCAGCGACCCAGATAGCTTAGGCCGGAAATAATCACACAGAAACTGTATTATTTAAATCACTGCTTGGCCCATTAGCACTAGCTTCTTATTGCCAAGCTCTTACATCTTAATTTAACCTATCTCCATTAATCTGTGTATTACACATGGCAGTGGCTTACTGGCAAAGTTTCGGCATGTCTGACTCTGGCAGCTTTATGGCATCTCTTCACTCCACCCTTCTTTCTCCCAGCATTCAGTACCATCTTCCCTGCCTACCTAAGTTCTACCCTACCAATAGGCAAAGGCAGTTTCTTTATTCATTAACCAATAAAAGCAACACACAGACAGAAAGAACTGTCACACCAATAAGCCCAATTAAATGCTTTCTTTTATAAGTTGCCTTGCTCATGGTATTTTGCTTTAGCAATAGGAAAATAACTTAGACACTACAAGTTCTCTCATTACCTTTCAATGTTTTTGTCAGCAGATTGGGGAAGATCTTTTGTTTTATTATCATGTGTTTTGCAGGGTTCTAGTTCTGATAAAGTTGCTGGTTTTTATTCTAATTTGAAATTTCTTTGCATGGCTTTCCTAAGGTTCAGGACAGAATTGCTGGTTTTCATAGAGAAGAACTGTACTTAGAACATATGTGAGTATGGATCATAAGGGAGCTAGCATAGTGATGCGTTTCATTTAAAATGAATCCCAATGCTACTGCAGCAGCTACATAATTACAGGGCATATCACAGTTATGTCAATCTGCCATGATTATAGAAATGGGAAGTTTCACTTTTTCTCACTTGAACATCTTTTTTAGATTAATATTGATATCATGTATGCTAGAGAATTGACAGACAAGGGTTTGGCCAATTTCATGTTTCGTTTAACTAAATTGTGCAACTCAAATTGTTTTCTAGTATCCCTCTGATTTGAAAGACCAAAATAGATGAATAATCTGTCATTGTTGATCAAGTTTTGTGATGCCAATCTGATAGGAAGAATATTTGCAATCCCAAAAAAAGGTACGAGTTTTACAGTTTAAATCAATGAACATTTGAAACAGTTGTCTTAGGATTATTATTGCTGTGAAGAAAGACCATGACCAGAAGCAAGCTGTGGAGGAAGCAGTTTATTTTCCTCACACTTCCATGTAACAGTTCATTATCCAGAGCAGTGAGGGCAGGAACTCAAGCAGGTAGGACCTCATGCAGAAGCCATGGAGAGGTACTACTTACTGGCTTGCTCCTTCTGGCTTGCTCAGCCTTCTTTCTTATAAAACCCAGAACCACAAGTCCAGGGACGGCACCACCAACAATGGACAGGGAGAACCCCAATCAGTCACTAATTTAAAAAAATGTCCTACAGGGTTTTCTGCCACCCAATCTTATGGAAGCATTTCTTCATTGAGGTTTCCTTCTCTCAGATGGCTTGAGCTCATGGCCGGTTGACATAAAACAATTCAGCACAATTAAATATAATTCCCTATGTCTATATGCACTTCGAGTAAATGTAAATATTTTATGAAAGTGTATGCATTTCCCTACCAAATATTATCCATATTACAGTAAGATAAGTATCAGGTAAACATGAGCCAATATGCACAAAGAACATGAAAGGACAGCTAAGCTGGGGAGCAGGTGACTGTGATTATGCTACGAATAGAAAAAATAACTTGGAAAATGGTTTCCTTAAAATTACAGGAAAAATAAAACAAAGACCCAAACATAAATATAAAGATACACAAAATACATAGGCCAAAAATGCTAAAAGAAAAACAGTAAGTGACTTAAAAGAAATTAATTGCTTTTTTGCATTTATCATTAAAAGAAATAAGTTGCCAGAAAAAGGAAACCCTTATAATGAGTTTTACTCTGCTGTTTGAGGTATATGACACAGAATCAGAGTGAAACATGTGAGACCTGGAGTCATCTCCTGCCTTATTTCTAATCTTGCCCGTGAATGCTCTGATGCTAACTCCTGGTTCCTTTTCACATTAGCTTATTAGATAGCATTCAATTAGTAGCTCTAATGGCAAACATTTTCTGTCAAAGGTTAGAGCATAAATCCTTCAGACTTTGTGACCTTTCTGGCAGTTTCTGTCACTGGTACTTCACCATTGCAGACAGAAACACCCCAGTGAGAGGTGTGTGTCTGTGGTTCAATGAGGCTTCATTTACAAAAAAAATAATAATAATTAAAACTTTATCATAAAGAATGTTCAAATAAAAAAAATTAAATGGTAACATTAACCAGACCCAAGCTTGACACATGTCAATGAACTTCATCCAGTTAGAGTAGCCATTGTGAAGCTCAAATTTCTTGTCACCATCAGTTTTATCTTTATGAACTTACACATACACATACACACACACGCGAGAAAGTTAAGACTAGAAAACAATCAACTCCATATCCTGTTTAACGACTCACATGTCCATTATTTGCATTCCAACCTTCTCTACACCTAATATTAATCTTTCTCCTTCTCCTTTATAAATCTTATACCACACTCATATGTGCACGCATGCACAAGGGCACATGTGCTATTAGCATATGAGAGAGAGCATGCCATTTTTTCCTTCTGAGATTGCCTGACCTCTCTTAGTATTGTGCATTATAAGTCCATTCTTTAAATTTTGGGATTTAATTTTAATTTAATTTAGAGCTGAATAACATTCTGTTCTACATATGTAAGAGGTTTTCCTTGTCCATTTTTCTGAGTGAACAATTAGGTTGTTCATTTTCTTTGATATAATGAACAAAGCAGTGATAAACACAGGGGTATGACTATCTATATGGTGGGGTATGGAGTTCTCAGGATATATATTTAAGACTGAAATAGTTGGGTCACACACACACATTCTATTTTTATTTTATGAAGAAATTTCCAAAGTGATTTCCATAATTGCTGTATTATTTTGCACCCCCATCAACAGTGACTAAGTCTTTCTCTCTCTCTCTCTCTCTCTCTCTCTCTCTCTCTCTCTCTCTCTCTCTCTCTCTCCACATGATTCTAACATTAATTTTAATTTGCATTTCCCTATTGGCTAGGGGTACTGAGCATTTTTATAAATAATTATTGGTCATCTGTGTTCCCTTTCACAAAAGCTCTATATTCGGTTCATCTGCCCATTTGTTGGATGGCAGTTTTGTTCCCTTGGTATTTAATGTCTTCAGTTCTTTGTAAATTCTGAATATTAGACCGCTGCCTGAAGTTTAGCTGGTAAAAATTTTTGCTCATTCTGTGGACTGTCTGTTTGCTCTGTTGGTAATATCCCCTGCTATGCAGAAACTTTCCTTTTTCATGTAATTCCATTTGTTGACTCTTGGTTTGGTTCCTAGTCTTCTATTTTAATCCCTCAGTCTACCTGTTTATTTAATGTCAGTAACAAGCTTTCTTAACCACTAGTTCTGTAATATAATTTGAAATCTGCAACTATAATACTTCTAACAGTATTCTTGCACCTTAGAAATACTTATGGGTATTTGTGGGTTTTATGAGTCCATGTGAATAGTTGAATTTTCTTTTCTAAATTTTTGGAACCTAACATCAGAATTTTGAAAGATATTATATTAAATGTGTAGGTTAATAGTCATTTTCACAATAGTCTCCCATCCAGAGAAATCTTTCATCATCTAGTGTCTTCTTTAATTTCCTTTTCCAATGTACTGATCTCTTCGTTATAGAGATCTTTCTCTTACTTGGTTAGGTATATTCCTCAATACTTAGTTTTTGGTAGTTCCTTTGTAACAGAAAGTTCTCTTAAAATCGTTATCTGAGAATACATTGTTGGTATGTGTGAATACTACTGTTTTGCTTTCTTTTTGTTTATTCTGCATACTGCAATATTACCGTTTATTATTTATTATTACTATTTATTGGTGTTTTAGGAATATAGCATATGATATGGGGTCTTTGAAGTAAAGAACAATGCTATTGGCAAATAGGAATAGTTTGATTTCTTCTTTTACCATTTTCATTGCTTTAATCCCTTCTTATATCTAATTGCTATTGTTAAGACTTCGGACACTGCAGCAAATATGAGATAGTGGGCATCCTTGTCTTTTTCCTGATTTTAGAAGAAATACTTTGTGTTCATTTAATATAATATTGGCTACAGGCTTGTTGTATATAACCTTCAGTATTTTGAGATATGTTTTATCTTTTCCGAATATCTCCACAACTTTTATTGTGAAGGCACACTAAACTTTGTCAAATGCCGTTCAGCATCAATTGAAATGATTATGTGCTTTCTGCTGTTAGGCTTCTTTAAGTGGGATATTATATTTGTTGGTTTATGTATGTGGCACTAACCACCTTACTGGGATAAAGCACACTTGATAGCAATGCTTCTTAATGTATTCCTCAATTCAGTAAGCACATATTTTATCAAGAACTTTTGCATTTGTGTTCACCACAGAAGTTGGTTTGTATTTTGTCTTTGTTGTTGTTATTATGACTTCAATAGTTTTGATGTCCGAATAATACTGGCTTCTTAGAATAAATTTGGTTTGGCAGTTTTCCTTTGCTTTCTGTTTTGGGGAGGAAGTTAAGAAGGATTGCTATGAGATCTTCCTAGAAAAACTGATATAATTCAATATTGAATCAATATATTTCTGGGCTTTTCTTTGGGGTAAAGATTTTTAGTTACAGTTTCTGTCTCATTTCTTGTAATGTTATTTATATCTTCTAGATTTAATTTTGGTAGATGATATGCATTTAGAAAGTATTCTATTTATTCTTCAGCCTGTTAGCATATAGACTTTCATAATAATCTCTATGTATTTCATTTGAGTTTCTTATAATAATACCCTCTTGAGCTCTAATTTTGGCAGCTAATGTCTGCTTTCTTTTTCTTTTGTCATTTAGGTCAAGGGTTTAACAATTACTAACTTTTTCTAAGAATCAACTCTTTGGTTGATTTTTTATTTTACTTTATTTTTGGTTTTTGAGACAGGGTTTCTCTGTAGCTTTTGGAGACTGTCCTGCAACTAGCTCCTGCAGACCAGGCTGGCCTCAAACTCAGAGAGATCCACCTGCCTCTGCCTCCCGAGTGCTGGGATCAAAGGCATGTACCACCACTGCCTGGCTTCTTTGGTTGATTTTATGTATTGCTTTCAATATCTATTTCATTAATTTCTTATTGTCTACTAAATCTGGAATTGGTGGCTTGGCTTTTGTTTTTGTATTTTAAGAGCCCTGATGTGCATCATTAGGTTTTTGTTTGATATATCTCAGATTTTCTATATGCGCACATATCACTACTTTTTTAGTGACTTATATGAAATCACAGACAAAGGATCCCAAAGAAAGAGTATAAATATGTTCAAAGATCTCAAAGAGGACACCGATGAATGTTGGTGGAGGCCGCTTGTTCATTTCCAGCTGCGCAGACTCAAAATAACCACACAGAAACTATAATTATTTGCAAACCTGCTTGGCCAATAGCTTAAGCATATTGATAGCTAGCTCTTACATCTAGAATTAACCCATTTCCATTATTTTATATTTTACCACAATGCTTGTGGCCTACTGGCAAGGTTCCAACTGGTGGCTCATGTCTTTTCCCTCTAGTGGCTACATGGTCTCTCACTGACTCAGCCTACTCTCTGTATATATATCTCTTTTAGCCTGGCTTTACTCTGTTAAGCTATTGGCTGAAAGCAGCTTCTTTATTAACCAATAAAAGCAACACATAATCAGAAGAACTTCCCACACCATTATCCCTTTTCTGTTTAAATTAAAAAGAAGGTTTTAATTTTAACATAGTTAAATTACATATAACAAAACAGGTATCAAGCAAGAATTACAGTTATAATATTTATATCTACTTTATCTTTTATCATAACTAAGGAAAACTTTATCTATTTCAACTCCATCAAAGACTCCAGAAGGATATAATATTACCTAAGTAAACAGAAAGTGCATTGTAAGCAAATTCCAAAAACTCTAAAATTGACAGAGACATCTGCCTGCCTGGACAGTCACCCAAAGTTATTCTCTAACGTTGGGGCATCCATCTTTAGCCTACTGGCCCATAGTATCTGGCAGACTTTTCCATTAAGCAGGAAATTTCAAAGATAGTTCTACTTATATTGGCAGTTTGTAAGTCACTTTCTTCTGTGTCCTGCTGAATGTCTGTCAGACTCTTTCATGAAGCAGGAGCCCTGAAGGACTGTCTCACCATCTTTAGGCAACTTCAGCAGTCATTTTTCTGTGGGTCCTGAAAGTCCAGTCAAACAGTTCAGGAAAAAGCAGTTTCTTGCCCAAATGTCTAACAAGCTCCATGAGGAGCCTCATTGATATCTATCATCCTCTTGAAGTAATTGGTGCTGCCAGGAACAGATGTGTCTCATTGTCATGAGAAGTCCTAAGTTTTTCAAACATTTTAAATGCCAAATTCTGAAGGTCTCTGAAAGATTTGAAAATTTTCTATCTAACTGAAATATATCTCTATATATCTAGAAAACCTAACCAACATTACTACAAGGTTGACTGTTATAGATGACTATCTATTAACCTGTATTTCTTAATTATACATTGCATTTTTAAATGAGGTGCACAGATACAACACCTTAACCAAGAGCATATATATATATATCAAAATTGATATTAAATTTGTATCAATAAACCATAAACCAAGATCCATACCAATGCAAATCTCTACAGCATATACCCCTTTAAATGTAAACAAACATTTATAAATAATCATTTAGGGATTTAGGGCGTAGTTCTCTCCAAAGTGCTTCCTGCTTTTTGGGGGGCAAAGTAATTTGGGGGGGGTGTTAATGGTGACCTTTGGGTAGTCTTGGTCAATCAAACAACATTAGTCTGGAAGAAATCCACAAGTTCTCATCTTCTGTGGAAACAAGAGAAGAACCTCTTTTCCAAAGCAACATATCCTTAGACCCAAATTTGGAAGTCATGATACCTTTATAATATACATGTTGGTTTAGCTTAGCAGCCTATAGAATGAAATCTTTCTCTGTACTTACCTCCTTCACAATCAAAAAATTCAAAAAAAACACAATATCCAGACTCTCTGTATATATTCCATCTTTACGTGGCTTATTTTTCTTACTCTATTACTTTTTCTACAAGTTTAATATTTATTTTATTATCTTTACTCCTTTAATCTGTGACTGTCTGCACTCTTTTATATTACATTTACTGTCTCTTTACTCTTTTTCTTCTCTCTCCCAAACCTACATACATTTTTTAAACACACTGTGTCTCATTTACAGGTCTTTTAGGTCTGTATCTGTCCTATTGTGTATCTGAAATCCTTTTCTGTCTAGGGGCACTTTTTAAAAATACAAAACAGCTTCATTAAGACTAAGACTGCTTTGTCTTTTGGCTCCTCCCAGTCTGACATGGTGGAGGTTCCTTCATTGCCTCTGAGAGCCATTTTCTCTGCTCCAGATCCAGGGTCGGGTCGCAGCACATCTGTGTTGCCATTAAGCAAGTTGTAGCACTCTGTTCACAAACCCCATTTAAATGCTCCCTAGCTGGACCTCTTGAAAGAGTCAGAATTTCTGCTAGCAGCACAATCTATGAAGCTGCTGTTTCAAAACCGAGTGGGATTTATTTATTTATTTGCAACTGCTGAGTCAGGAAGATCTCTCTTAAAGGCGCTACGGCATGCTACCAGCAAACAGAGCAAGAAGCTGTGTTAAAGTCTGAATTTGTGTGTGTGTGTGTGTGTGTCTAGAATTCCTTCCCAAGCACTCTCAGGTTTTAAGTGGACTTAGTTGGCACACGTTGGAGTGCCAATCTGTTGGTAGAGGCCACTCATTTATTTCTGGCTGCCCAAATTCAAAATAACCACACAGAAACTATGTTATTTGCAATACTGTTTGGCCAATAGCTTAAGCATATTGCTAGGTAGCTCTTACATCTAGAATTAGCCATTTCCATTATTTTATATTTGACCATGGAGCTCATGGCCTACCAGCAAAGTTCCAGCTGGCAGCTTGCGTCTTTTCCATCTGGCAGCTACCTGGGGTCTCCCTGACTCCACCTACTCTCTCTATATATCCCTTTCAGCCTTGCTTTTCTCTGTTAAGCTATTGGCTAAAAGCAGCTTCTTTATTAACCAATAAAAGCAACACATAGACAGAAGGACTTCCCACAACCAGATAAATTTGTGAATAAATTTTAAGAGGATGTGAATAATTTCCAGAGGGAATTTTTAAAAGTTGAATGAAATAGTTCAAGGCCATCCTGATCTATAAGAACTAGTTCCAGGATGATAGGCTCCAAAGCTACACAGAAACCCTGTCTCAAAAAACTGACAAAAAAAGTTGAATGAAATAAAGATGTCCTTGTAATATATAAAAATAGAATTCAAGAAACAGAAATACTTTTTAATCCAAAAGTTATCAGAAATGAAAAATAAAAAAAAAAGAACTTCAGTGAAAACAATTTTTTTCTTTTGGTTTTTCAAAACAGGGTTTCTCTGTAGCTTTGGTGCCTGTCATGGAACTAGCTCTTGTAGACCAGGCTGGCCTCAAACTGATAGAATTCCACCTGCCTCTGCCTCCCGAGTGTTGGGATTAAAGGCATGTGTCACTACTGCCCAGCTTCAGAGGAAAATCTTGCAAATGGAATGGGTCATATGGACAATAGAGTAGCAGGGCTAGAGGATAAGGTAGAGGAACTAGATAATTCAGTTAACATAAATAACAATTCCTTTAAAAGCATATGAACAGAATGTAAGAGATTTGTGAGATACTTTGAAAAAAATCAAATTTACAAATTGTAGACATAGAAGGAAAAGAATTCTATGCCAAAGGCATAGAAAATATTTTCTATTAAATCACGGAAGATGATTTCTCAAATCTAAGGAAAGAGATCCTCATCCAAGTACAAGAAACATATAAAACACCAAATCGACAAAACCAAATCATAGCGCCCTCTGCACATGTTCCCTGAGCCTTGTTTCCTGAGATGTGTATTCTGCACAGAATCTCTACCTACACTCGGTATAATGGGGTATCATGCAAAGCTTTAATAGTTTATTGGAGATGGATTTGAAAACTCTGTGTTGACACTGCCATGAATAATGTATCAATCACCAAGTTACACTTGTTAGAATATGTTTTCATATGGCATAAGGATGGCAAATCATGAGAGAACCACAGGGAAAAGCTAAATCCTTTATTTATTTACTCATTTAGTATGCATATATATATCGGGGTGTGTGTGTGTGTGTGTGTGTTATGTGAATGGGGGTCTGGGTGCCATACTACACATGTGGAAGTCATAGGGCTAATTTCTGGAGTCCATTCTCTCCTTCTACTTTCATATAGATTTGGGGATCAAACTCAGGTCACTAGGCTTGTATAGCAAGAGCCTTTAGCCATAGTCATACAGCTAGCCCAAAATTCTTAATTTCTATGATGGTTGCTTTTGACTGTTAACTTGATTGGATTTAAAATTAGCTCAGAGATGGGTAAAACATATCTTGGTGTATCACATGTCTCAATAGGAATATCTAAATAAGATTAAATGAGGGTATGAAGCCACCCTGATTACGGGTCTTATGTGGGTCCAAATGGATAAAATGGGGAGAAGGAGAAAGCCAGACAAGCACTAGCATTCTCTGGTCACTCATTAAGTCATCAACTCTCCATATATTTCTGCCACATTTATTTGTCCAAGAACAGAAGCCACGTGATGCCATAAAACCATGAGCCAAAATAAATTATGCTCCATCCAGATTATTCTCAGGTGTGTGAGAAAAGCAACTAATATAATTTCCATATTAGGAAAATTAATTTATCCCAATGCTTTCCCTCTTTTCCATCTTTATATGCTGAGAGAATAGATTATATTCAAGGTACAGTGATCAGTTCTATCTAGAGAAAGGATTCTCCACATGATTCTAAGTTACTAACATTTGAGGTTTTGCATTTTTAAATATGATGACAATTTTACACCTTTAATTTCTGATCTGTCATTTTACCAAAGACTTTTATAAATTTTAATGAGACCAATTAATATAGTCAATTTCTAGAAAGACCTTTCATTGAGGTCCCAGAAATTTTTTTTTAATGGTGCTGCAATGTTTGTTGCAGGGAAACAAAAGAGGCTGCATGCTTGGTCGCCGCTTTCTTCTTGACTAGTCTTCACTAAGAAGTTGTTTAATGGGTTTGGGTCCTCAAGATTATACTATGGAGTAGATAGATGAAAACTAGATAAAGAACTGCAGTGATTCACAGACAAAAGCATTGCTTGTGATGGTTTGATGTCAGCATCTGTGCAATCACAAGTATATGCATGCTCACTTTAAAGCTCCCACTGATCTGTTTAGTTGGAAAAACACTCACTTTCAGTTTTCACAACTGAACCAGTGAACAAGACCATGCATATATTGTTTTTAACTTTCCTGTTTTGTTTTCATCAAATTATATACAAACATAATTTTAAGAGATCAAAGAAATCACCAAAGCTGTTTAACAAAAGAAGGAGGCTCCTGTCTTACCTTCAACTAACTTTCTTCTCTTCAGATAAACTTTAAGTTACTTTTGCTTTATATTGAATATTATACATTGTTTTTCTGTTGACACAGAGGCTGGGCTTTAATCTACTGCTGTTTTTGTCAGCAAATGCAGCTCCACAGTTACTGGCCTGCTTCTCTGGCAGTGGTCTGGCCACTCAGGCCATGGCCTGTAGGGAATTCTGTTCCCCACAGGCATTGGCTATGTCTTAGCCACCAAATATAACTTTTAATTAAATCTCTGTCATTCTATTTATCAATAAGACTTGGGAGTCAAAGGCTGGGATGAAAAATCAGCTAGCTCAGAGAGATTGAGTAGCAACTAGCTGACTTTCTGTTTTTCCCAGTGTCTCAGAAAGAGAAAGACCTTCCACACTATCAAAACACAAGACCAATGCTACACTAAATTCCCCCCACTACTTCCTGTGCATCTATCATCTTATAGACACCCTATGACTCTCTATGATTACTTGCTGTCAACTACTTGTTAACTTGGCCTCCTGACCCAAGGTTAATCTTATTTCATTAATGCAAATGCAAATTTGGGCTTCACAGTGTGATTGAATACCCTACGACATTTCCCCCTTCTTGTCTAAATAAAAAGGGAAGCTTTTAACTCTAACAAAATAAAACTATATACAATATACAATAAGTACAACTATCAGGTAAGGAATACAATCATAATGTCAAGTCCATTTGTATTTGATAAATCTGGAGAAAATAATGTGCTATCTATCCTATCTTAGTTAGTCCTAAGTTGTATACCTAAACCATTTTCTATCATAACTTGTATTAGCACACAAAATATACCTTTTTATACCTTAAAGCATGTTTGTAGATAAACAGCTTAAGATTTTATGTTTCTCAACTTTATAGACTTTACATCTCTTATGTAAGTTTCTGAGTTTTATAACCAGGAAAACTGTAACTATAAATAACTATCTAGTCTTCAACATCATCTATGACATGAGAAGATATAATATAATATTCCTGAGCAAATAGGAAGAGCAGAGCAGGCAACTTCCAAAACTATAGAAAAGGCATAAACAGCTGCCTGGACCATCACCCAAGTTTTCTCTGCAACATTGGGGCATCCATATTTGGGCTATAAGCTTTGAATATTTGACATACCTTTCTATGAAGGAGGAGATGTGTGAAGAGTATTTGACAGATTTTTCTGTGAAGCAGTGAAAGGATTGATCTACCTTGTCTTGGTAAAGTTTGACAGTTACTTTCTTTTGTGTCCAGCTTGTTCAGTTTGAACAGCATACTGTCAGAAGTCAAATCAAGAAGCTTCCTATCCAGAAACTAACTTTGCCAAAAGTAAAAGCAAACTCCACATGGAGATTCTTCAATGCCCATATCATTTTTTGAAGTAAATTAGTGTTGCTGGGAACAGACATACTTCACAGTCTTTAAAAGCTTTAGGTGATTAAAACATCTTTAAAATGCCATATTCTGTAGGTCTCTGAAGTGTTTGAAGACCATCTATCTATTTAAAATATATATCTGTTTGACCTTGAAAATATAACTAACATGACCACAAGTTTGATTGTTATAGATAACTGACTATTAACCTTTGTTTCTTAGTTATCCAAAATGGTTTATAATAATAACTTTTCAGAAATAAAATTTTATATTGTATTTTAAATGAACTATATAAGTACAATACCTTAAAATAGAATAGAAACATATATAGAATATGTTCTAACAAAAATAACCTTAAGGTTTTATCAATATGTAACAATCCATACCAATATAAAATATTTGAGATTAATAGTTGTTTCTAGTCTAAAAGTAGATTCAATAATCTATTCTTTTATCTTATCATTCCTATATTCCCTTTTTCTTTTCAGAAAGAGAGTCTTGAATCCAACCTCCTTTGTTTTGTTTCCTCCTTTACTATGACTAGTAACAATTTGCAACTAAACTTCCCTAAATGATGACAAATATCGACAAAAAAGTGAATGACCAAAAACCACCCATCCCAACTCTGGGGAATGTGAGTGTTGTGTTATCTACACTGCTTCCTGTTGTCTGGGGGTAACAACAACTGTAGGACACCCTGAGAAAATTGAGATAATGGTTAAATCCTGAGAGAGCTAGCTGTATTATTTTCTTTGTTTAGTCTTTTATGATGGAAAAGTGTAGAGCTTATCTGAAGTTCTAGCTGGAGTAGTCTATGAGGCTGAACAATCTCAGCTAGCAGGTTTGAAGTTTTTCTGGATGCAGAATTTTGAGGAAACTGCAACAGAGCCATTCTGAGAGACTGGATCACTTGGGCTACTTGTCTTTATTCATGTCTGGTCCTTTTGTTCTGAAAACAAACTTTTAAAGGTAGCATACATATCTGAATTAGCACAAATATGGAATATGCAATATGCTTAAGTCAGATAAAGATGACTTTTTTATGTTTGAGCAGATAAAAAGCATCTGTTAACTTAATCAGTCTGTGTGAATTGTATAAACAAACCTCTATCCATATCTTTTGAAAGGATGGCATGTAATAATAAGTCATGAGGACTCTGTAGCCAACTAAATTTATCATGTCTCCTCCAGTCTCAGAGCTGTTCCCATGTAGAGGGATCAGCATATATATCACCTGTCTTGTTATTTTTCCTTTTTTTTTGCTCTTCATGTCTATAGCCAAGATTTTCAGGAGGTCTTCCCCAGTCAAATCTGGTCTTTATTAATTTTGAAGAAATCCATAGCTTTTTGTTTCCTGTAAAAACAAAAACAAACTCTCTCCCCAATGCAACATATTTTCTGACTTCCATTCTGAAGACATTCTTAAAATATGTAGGTTGGTTTAACTTAGCAGTTTCCATAATCCAATGTTTCTTAACAGCTATTGTTTTTGTTCATTAGCATACAAAAATTCAAAGTCAACCAAACAACATCCAGGACCCAGGCATCATCTTCTTGTGGCTTTTTTTTTTCATATTACTTTACTGTTTCTTTAAAGACTTCATTTTTTCAACAATTTTTATAATTATCTATACCCATTTTCTTTTCTTTCTTTAGCATCTAAGCACATTCTAGATCTGTTTAGAGATTTTTCTCACTCAGGATCTGACTTTTTGTGTGTCTGTAGTGTTCTTTTGACAGTGTGATCCAAACCTTTACCTGTTAGATGTGCACAGCTAGCTTAGCATATGGCATGCTAGAGGCTTGCTCTGCCCCCAACCTGCCTAACCGTCCCAGCCCTGGGAAGCTGCAGTGTTGATGATAAGGCAGAAATTTGTAGCCAGCAGGCAGATGCTCAAGGGCTCTACTGCACAGCAGGGCCTTTTAAAGGAGCTGAGCCTCTATAAACCATGAGCAGCAAGCCTATTGAAGAGAGCTGGGTTACCAGGAGGCCAAACCGCATCTGACTTCATGTTCAGAACTTCTTTTTATTTTTCTTCCAGCTGACTTCCAAAACAATAAATGCTATAGCTATTGCCATTGGTTGCTGAAGGCTGGTTCCTATTGCTGAAGACCCCACACACTCAGGACACAAGAATCAGATAACTTGAGCTGGATCTAACCTGAATGCATTCCATTCGTGCTTTCATAGCAATAGAAAGTACTATTAGAGCTAGTGAGGAAGGGAAGCAATCAATATTCCTGTCCAGCTGTGCTATGAGTGAGTGTGCCATCCAAATGCCTTCCGTCTGAGGACTCGCACTCCCAGACTGAGCAATACAGATAACTGTCCTTAAAAGCAAGATGTGAGATGGAAGCTATCAGAAAATAACATGTTTAAATTAAATATAGTACATAAAACTGTGTAGAGGCTAAACATTATTTGGTTAAAAGGATGCTTAAGAACATTTGATTGTTCAATTAGCACAAATGGGATGCTTCAAATACTACAGAGTCCATTTTAGCCAAACTTGCACATTCATAAAAATAGTTGGCGTGTATCAGAGATCCCTCTAAGTACAAATTTGGCTGTCCTATTGTAGTAGCATGCTACTGTTGCAATGGCCAAATCTCTGAAGCTTAGCAGATGTTTGTAAGTCTTTGACTATTGTTTACAAGGAAATTCAAGTAGAGTAGTAAGTTAAACTGAATGTAAAATGGCACTGATTTTCCCCCTCTTCCTATACCCAAAGCCGTTTTTGCAGCTTCTCTTATCTAGGGACCAGCTGGTCTTAGGATAAGAATGATGTCACAGTGAATGTGTCTGTTTTGAGCTTTAGACCCAGTTGTCCTGGGCTGACAAGCAGAAAACAGGTACAGTCACCAGGCACTCTGAGCACGGGAGACAGTCCAGCCAAGGTCAACAGAACTACCTTACAATCCAGGGCTAACATGGCATCTGAGTGGACAGCAACAACCAGAAGACCCGCCCAGCTGGCCTGCCTACTAAGGAGCAATTGTAAATGCCCACTGTTTTCATTGGAATTTTGATCAGGTTTACAGCACAATACTGATAAGGTAATAGATAATAATAAGAGTATTCATAGCCATAACTATTGAACAAATTGCTGACTATACTTACATTGTTTTTTATTAGTTCTTCTATATTCTCCTTTCTCTGTGCCACCCAGATGTACTTACAGTTAATCAAAGCCATTCAAGGTTTGAGTTTCATTTGTTTGCTTTAGAAATACCCATAAATTCTGTTTTCTCAGATTAGGAGTCTGACTCTAATATTAGTCAAGAGTAACAAAATACCATTTGTGCAAGAAGAGAATAAATTGACGTAGGAGATTTTATGACTCATCAGCTGCACTAACCTCAAGAGGAACTTTCATTTAGTAGGAGAGGATTTAAATTCCCTTTTTCTTCCTTCCTTTCTTCATTCATTCCTGCCTGCCTTCCTCTTGCCCCTTCCTATCTCTGTGTCTCTGTTACTCTATCTGTCTCTGTCTCTCTGTCTCTGTCTGTGTGTCTTTCTCTGTCCCTGTCTCTCTGTCTCTCTCTGTTTCTCTCTCTGTGTTTCTCTCTCTCCCCCCCCATGTGTGTGTGTGTGTGTGTGTGTGTGTGTGTGTGTGTGTGTGTGTGTGTGTTTTTCAGGGACTCAAACATAGAAACTCATATATAATAACCATGCATGTTCCTGTCAAGCTGTATACCCAGCCCATGTTACCCTTTTTCCTAGGTAAAACAACAGTGTTATGGAGCAATATTTTGGAGATGTAATTGAGCTCAACGGTGGAACCAGCTGTGGTTCATCCGGTTTTAGACATTACTACCAAAAGCTTGAATCTAGTCTTTTGTTTGAGAGAGGTTTATTTGGGTCATTTCCTTAATATTAGGGGTGTCCATGCCGCACACTAACAAAGCTGTGATCACCATAGCCCAAGAGGCAAAGTGAGGCCAACTAAATTCATGGGAAGGTTATTGCTGGAGTAGTGAGATTGAGCAGTGGGGAGACTTTGCAAATTAGGGCTCCCCATGACACTCCACACAGAAGAATCTATTCATGAAGAAATAGAACCAGCTGACTCTGTGGCTTCTGTTGTGTGTGTTGTTTGGTGCTCAGAGACAGAATACTCTTTGAATCAGTATTTTGTCCTCAAAGGGGAGGGGTAAGTGCACTGTCACGTTCAATTAGTGATGACTATGCTTTGCTAGTTACAGTGAGGAACGACTGTGCCTGTACTTCCTCTGCAGGAGATGCCAGTTGTTCTCTGGAAGATCTCAGTACAAATTACAGCTTGTAACCCTCTGGAGCTCAGGACTCTAGCCAAAACTGACTGCTGCACCCAGTGTATATGTTGAGTGAAGCTGTAACTCCATTTGCTTGTGCTTTGAGACAAGAACAAGCTACTTTTCCAAAGAGCTCAAGATCAGCTAGCATACCAGCTCCATCTGAGCGCCCCAGTTTACTAAGTCTCTACCAAAACTCAAGCTAAGTATATACATGGATTTTCCCTTCTATTACCCAGGATTTGGAGTGGCAAACTCTCCAAGTGGGATCCGTTTTGTTAACTCCAGACCTCTCCCCATCTTTCTCCATCTTTCTATCTCTCTGGCTTCTAGGATACTGACAAGGATGGATATGTCAGCTGAGGCACAATGCTGTGTGGCTCCTGTTGGCTTTGGTCTCAGGTAGCATCAGGATGAAATTGAAGGCAGAAGACAAGGGAACAAAGTAGAGGAGGAGACGCCATAGATTAACACATGGAAGACTAGAAGGCCTTAGCCTACCAGAGCTTCATTCAGTGAAGGGAACAATCTCAGAAAAAAACTTAAGGGAGCAAGTTACTACACAATCCTAACCCCTCCCTTTTAAGTACCTTGGCACTAGACCACAGGCCACTTCTGGCACACCTCCAAGCTCCTTTGTATTTTCCCTTTAATAACCTCTGTCCTCTACTTGCTGTTGAGATTCCTGGCTTAAACTTTGTTAAGAAGAATCTCACTGTTTCTACTCACTGAAAATAAAAATTTATTAAGATGTTTTTCATGAAATATATTTTGATGATATTCTGCCCTCCTCCAACTTCTCCCAGACCTCTCCACCTCCTTACTCACCTACTTTATATTCTCTGTCTCTCTCACTTCCTCTCTCAAAATAAACAACAAAACGAAAATCAAAACAAACAAAATAAAAAAAAACTAGTAAGACAAAACAAATAACAAAACAAAAAGCACACAAAACCCATTGAGTCTGTTCTGTGTTTCCAAACCTGGGAACGGGGCCTGTGATGATTTGTATGTCAGATTTTCTGTAAAATACCTTAGTCATAATGTCTTCTCATAGCAATAGAAAAGAAACTAAGACATGGGTTGGTATCAGAAGAAAGACATGGCCGTGAAAGGCCTGACCATGCTTGTTTTTGAAGAGATACTGAAAACTTTGGGACTTTGGGCTGGGAAAGCAGTTGAATGCTATAAGTAAGTTTAAAGGACCATTCTAGTAGTAACTTGGAAGAAAGTAATTCTAACAGTAATTTGGATAATGAGGTCCTCCAGAGGCTTCAAAGGGGAGCAATAATAGCAACTGGGATAGGGACCATTATGATGGTATTTTGGCAAAGAATGTGGCTGGTTTTATTTGTTTATTTTTGGTTGTTTTGTTTTATTCACTCTTACCCTAAAACTGCTAAATTGAAGTGTTTTGAATGAATTTTGTTAACAGAGAAGATTTCAAGGCAACCTAATATTGACTGTGTTCCATGGTTATTGATAATCACTAGTATGCGGGTCTACAATGGAAAAGATCAAGCAAAGCAACAAGATATACAAAATGTAGAGTTTGAGGAGAAAAGACCAACAGGAAATGTAATGTTGGAGCCAAGGTTTGTGCTGACAGAGATAAGGAGAGGCAAAATGGAATAAAGGGAGTGGTACCCCTGGGCAAATCCCCACCCAACCAATCATGCAACTTGGGAAAGGAAAAGTCCTGAGAGATTACTTGGACCTCAAAAGTATCAAGACATCAAAACTTACCCAAATGAGGTTTCAAAAGCTCATGTAAAGCCCAGAATCTTCAGTACCTGCATGCGTGACACCATGTTCCTCATCATGATGATAATGAACTCCGAAATTGTAAGGAAGCCACCAGTTTAATGCTTTATTCCATAAGAGTTGCCTTGGTCTTGGTGTCTCTTCACTGTAATGTACCGGCGACTAAACCAAGTAGCAAACACTCATTTCTGAAAACATGCGTGCAAGTAACGTTATACAGATTGAGTGGTGCTTACGTGTTTAGGAGCACACACACACATGTAAAAAGAGGCCATGAATGAGGTCATGAATTTGAAAAAGAGCAAGAGGGTGGGGATATATGGGAGAACTTAGAGTGAGAAAAAGGAAGGGGGGAAAGATGTGATTATCTTACAATCTCAAAAGATAAGAAAATTAGTAAAATTGCTAGTTTGTTGTTTTCCCATGGATATCCCTGAAGATGTAGTCTTTGATATGCTCGTGGATATTATACCTAAAGATATTTAATCAAAAAATAAAATGAAAAATTTGCCTCAAAATGTACAGAGACTGTCTGATTTTTTTATATCAAAAGAATGTTATTATTATTAATTTTTGAAGAAAGCAGCCCAGGTTTCTTTGGTGAGGTAGTTGTTCTCCCTTTACTCCTTGGAAACATGAGGGCCGAGTCTTCCGTCACAGACAATCTTAAACATCTGACCATAAAGTTTGCTTTAATATTAGTCACTTGGCATAAGCCACTCCGGCTCCTCCCTGAAATTCCCTGCGGCAGCCACCTGTCTGATGCTGGAGGTGGTGAACTGACGGAATGACAGCCTGGGTTATTGCAAGCCTTCGGCAAGTCATTAGTTTTGCATTCTTCTTGGTACCTGAAGTTTTAGGGAGATCCATGTTGTGCACTTTATGTTACTGGGAAAATTGGGGTTCCCTCTCTTAGGCTCTTATGCTCACGAAGGAATTTAAAAAATTACTTTGAAGGAAGTTTAGTGGCAACTCTGTTCGAATTTGAGACCAACAAAACTGGGAAGGCAAGGACACTTTGGCCTCTGCCCAGGAAAGAAAGACTTAGATGACAAAAAGCAAAAACAGAATCATTTATAAGCAGCTTCTAGGCAAGTGTGTGGGTGGCTTCAGAGAAAGCCTGAGAAAGCCCAGAACATCAGGGGAAAAGGATATCCCAGCTTTGGAAAAGAAGAAAAGCAAATAAAAGTTCCAACTTCCTGAGTCAGAAAAATGGATAGGCCATCGCACTACTTAACGGAAGCTCTACACTTGACTATACAATGACAGTTCCTGGGGAGGATGGTATACATTATCTCATTTACAGGATAACTATTCCTCCCATGTCTGTAGCATGATGTTAGGTGAAATCAGCCTTCGTGAAGGGTGGTTTCCTGGCAAGGTGACAGGCTCGGCAGGATTCACTTTTAAGAGAGGAGACAGTAGTATATAATGATATAATCTTTGGAAAAGTTCAGAATCATACTTCTTCACCCAGAGTCAGAAGTGGATTCCACTTTTCTGACCAGAAGGAAATAGCTTTTTCTTAATGGTCTGCAGCAGATCTGCAGCTTTAATGGCTTCCGAGGCTATTGTAACATCAACCAGTCTATTAAAACCCTAAAATCATTCAAGAGATGGGCCGAAAATGACGAATAGAAATAACCTATTTTTACCCTGAAAATCTGGAAACACAATTCCAAAGCTGTTCTCCATAGGGATCTGTTTTTTGTTCACACCATCACATCAGCCTTCAGGCAGAGGTGTTCATTTAGAAGATAAAGATCCCTTCTGGAATTCCAGGCCAGAGAGCTAACAACATACCCTGCTTCGGGAGAAGAAGAACAGAACTGTTCACTTGCTCAGATGCCTGACTCTAAATTGGCCTAACTGGTTTCTATCTCCTATTTTCCTTTCCTCGTCCTTGGGATTTAATGCCGCACTAAAACAAGGATGAGATGTGTTAGGATTTAGTTTTCCTTTTCCCTCTTCGTGGTATCAGAGGGAGCACACAACTCATCACGGTCTGGAAGACACGGCTGCTGGAGTTCGTTCCAAGCAGGAGTGTGTGGCTGGTATTTCTCACACTGTGCCCAAACAGGCAGAGAATCCCCCCTGTAAATGGCAGACTGGCTCAGGCTAGAGGCTGAGATCATCAGCCCATGCTCAACTGATGGAATGCAAGAGGGTCACTGGGAGAAGGGGTCAAGAGCAAAAGGCTGCTGGGAGTGGGGACTTGAGATGGACAGACGGACAAACAGACATAGAGACCGGGAGACAGAGAAGGAACAAGATGGAGAGAGCATCCTGGGATGGACGAACCTTTAAAGGGGCCCTTGTTGCTAAGCAACACTGTGTATCTCCACAGACTGTAGCATCAACCTTGAACATGTTACACCTGAATTCCGGAACCCCAGTCACCACCACGAGACTGACTCCAGTGTGAAAACAAAGACTCTTCATTCACGAATTAAAATTCAGGGGTTTATATAGGGACAGAGGTTTGGGGCATGGCAAACCTCAGGCGGGCTTGTGATTGGCTGCCACCTAGTGACATGAGGGGGAAGTCCAGACTTCCAGGCTTGGGATTGGCTGCTGTCAGATGAGGTAAGGGAGCTTTCCAGGCCTGAGAGGAATTCCCAACTGTCAGTAACTGCATGAGGTTCTGATTGGCCCGTTTTCCCTCTTCAGGGATTGGTTGGTTTCAGGTCAGGGGCAGAAATGGCTCCATTTCTGGGGCTAAACGGTGTTTCTTTTTCTGGTTCTTTCTACTTTTTTAACCCTAATTTTGAGGCCAGGCAAATATCTTTGGTATGTCCTGAATCTAGGGACTTGAGGCATTCTTTTGGTCTTAGTTTCTGGGTTCGGGGGCTTTTCTTGGCCTTCAGAATTGAAGACAAAGAGTTAACTCCCGAGGTTCCTGTCCTGTTTTCAGGTTGTGTTTCTTTCCTGGGTGAGGGTTTGGACTCTAGGCATTCGGGGTCTGTTTGGGACTATGGATCAGGGATTTTCCAGGGCCTGGGTCTCTCAAGCAGAGTGTCTGTCTAAACCATGGCAGGAGAAATGCGTGACTCAGTCATAGAGACTGACAAGCCATCAGACATTTCAGTTGTATCAGCAGGTTCAAAACAAATTTTTTCTTTGCTAAAGCTAATTTGATTTAAGCATCTGGAACTGGCAATTAAGATTTGATTACTGCCTATTGTCATATAACTTAAAGATGACTCAACAAGTTAGAAACTAGGATTTAGAAGTTCTCTGATGTTATTTTGCACCTTTAAAAAATATGATGCAATTAAGGAACAAGTCAAGAAAAAAAGTAAAAGTTCAAATACACTTGAAAAAGAAATGCTGCATAAAATGCTTAGTTGAAGAAATAAAACAAAAATTGATTTTTAGCACATTAGCCTACCCATTTATTCAATTCATTCGATCCTGTTACAATGTACTGAGTGCTTGAATTATAATAAGTAGGTGCAAAATTTTGTTCTTAACTAGTTGGTCTGTTAGAAATACGCAACAACAGTAGCACAAACAATACATAATAACGATCATAGGTTGCTAGGTAACAGAAGAATATTATTGTCCTTGGACTACAAGAAGAAAGCAACTTGCCTAACCCCATTGTGAAGTTAAGATGTGCAAAGGTTTGCAAGGAGTGGGCTCAAGAGAATGAGGAGAAAGGGGGACGAGATCTGGGAAGTAGGATCTGGGATTCGGAGAAAGGAGAAAAGCTGTGTAGTCAAACAGGAAGAGAAAGCTCCTGAAGATGAAAGCACAGCGCCTCCAGGAACAGCTCCTGATGGGTTTTCCAGATATTCCCAGGACTTTGTATTCCAGCAAACAGGAAGTAGGGGAGAGGGATGTGAAGCTGTGATCTGACATGCTAAACCCTGTTCCCTGGCAACTGGGCTGGTTAAGAGATCAAGAAATAAGTTTAAAAACAAAGACATGAAGAGAGGAAAAAACTAAATTAAAGAAAAATTTAAATCATCAATGGTCATTTGAGGAGGTCTAATTAACTACACCACCCAAGTTTCAGAAAGAGAAATCAGGAATTGGGCATGGGGCTTTAGGAGTTGGTGGAAAAAGCTACAGAAATTGCATAGGTAAGCTTCTCGTTGAGAAATAAGACATAAATCTTCTTCCCCAAAGTCTCGCTGAGATCTAAACAAATGAAGAAAAAAAATCACACAGAATATCAGTTTAAAAAAATAAGTGCCTAGATGCTTTTAAAGAGGAAAGCTACCAAAATGGTAGTTTCTCAAGAAATTCGAATAAGAATATCAGATTTTTTTTTAACAAGCAACAACAGAGTCAGAATATGTTATGGCAAAGCCTCCTAAATTTAGAGATCAAATTATCTTGAACTAAGAATTCCATACTCAAGTCACTTTTTGAAAAGTCAGGAGAAAATATATTGTCTGATATGGGAAGGCTCAGCTAAATGTTCTGAAGGCTATATTTCCACTGTAATTCAAACTAATGCAAAGAAACTTCAAGAACATTGAAAACATTGGGAGCAATTAAATAATAAGAACCAATAATAAATGGATTGTTACATTATAAAGATAACCAAAGAAATAAATAGAATAATAACAAAGTCAGTAAATGAGTTTCAATTAAATGTCAGTTCAATATCCATTTATATTTTTCAAATTTAACTTTTTAAGATAACTGTAGACTTACACCAAATTTTAAGAAATAATAGTAAGAGATTACTATATATTTTCTACTCAGATGCCAGGTGTGGAATTAGAAGTGTAATTTCTTAAGAAACAACCAAACATTTTTAGATCACTGTATCATTTATATTCCATTCAGCAATATACGAATGAGATAACTGGGTGCACTATTGCTTATATTTGACATTATCAAACTGTGCTATTTTAACTATTATGATGGAATGCAGTGGTATCTCACCGAAGTTATCATGATGAGTATCTTATGTCCTCTTTGGTAAAATAATTCTTTTATTTTGATCAGGCTTTGATTGTTAGGTTTTTAGAAAAAGGGAGTTTGGGGGAAGGCATTGAATTGAACGTCCTTCTGGTACAAGATTAAGCACTTCAACAAGTAGTTTGGGAGGGACCCTAAGCCATCAACCCTTAGATGTTCCCAAGAGCGGGTGGTCCTGCCCTTCATGGAATCTGGCTCAGTAATTAGGTGATCTAGGGTAAGTGCCTGCAGTCAGGTTACCTCCAATTCCAGGTGGAGGGTGCTGGGTAAGGAGAAGATTTGGCTATGGGGTCTGTTTAGCTCCTCATAGCAGCTAGGTTTGAACCATTCCAGGTTTTTTCTTTTGGGCCACCAACCAGGTCCCAAATCATGACACAGAGACTTATAGTTTGTTTTGAATGCTCAGCCTAGCTTAGGCATGTTTCTGACTAGCTCTTTTAACTTAAATTAACCTGTTTATCTATTTTTGCCCCAGGGCTTATTACCTTTCTTCTATGTATCTTACATTTACTGCTTCTCTGTGTCTGGTGACTGTCTGGCTTCTAGCCTGGGCACCTCCCTCATTTTCCTCCTCCTTCCTCTCTCCTCATTCTTCTTTCGAGTCTAGATTTCTTTTCCTATATATTCTCTCTGCCCACCAGCCCTGCCTATCCTTTCTCCTGCCTAGCTATTGGCTTTTCAGCTCTTCGTTAGACCAATCAGGTGGCTTAGGCAGGTGGGGGGAAGCAGGTGCAACACAGCTTTACACAATTAGCATACAGCCTTACATTATTAAGCAAATGCAGTGTAAACAAAAGTAACACACCGTTCTACAGTTAGAATAATGTTTTGCAGTATAAACAAAAGTAGCACATCTTTGTCCGATTATTTTAATATTTAATATTCTACAGCTTTGGACAGTCAGGATTTCCTGCAGCTGTAAAAGGAGACTAAGAGGAACTACACGCGGAGGCTCCTGAAAGTTCCTGGAGGGTCTAGGTTCTGACGACAGCGTTCCTAGGGCTTTTATTGCTGAGTTCTATGATCCAAGAAGTAATTAAGTTAGGCATCATTAAAGCTGAAAGGTTTTGCTCTGTGAAAATTTCCTTAAAGAATGAAATGGTGCAGTGTGGAAAATAACATATTTGTGTTTCACTTATCCAAAAGGGGACCACTACCTAGACTATAAACACAAACAAACCACCATTCCATGTACCAATTGGTAGAATTTTAGTTATTCCTCCTTGTCTCCATGCCCTTTGTTTAGCTTTTCTGCTTTCCCAAGTGCTGAGAACTTGCAGTGTTATGCTCAAAAAGAGTAGCAGGAACAGGGTACTTGTTCCGTTCCTGTCTGTGTGGAAAATCTTCCCTTTAAGTAAGATGCAATCTTCAGAATTTGTAAATAAAACTGATCAGTTCAAATGATTTGTCTTCTGCCACTCTCCTAATAATTCTTTTTTCCCCCATGAAGTGGTCTTGAACTTCATAAAATTCCTTTTCTTCTTTATTGACATGGTCATGTGACTGTCCTTCATTGTTATTTGTGTTTGGATGTTCAGTGACTCTTCTAGCCCAGGAATCAATCCCACTTGACCATGTTTACTATTTTTTTTTGTAAATATTGTTGAATTTCTTTAATATTGTGTCAGATACTTTGTATTTATATTTTTCTTTTTTTAAAAAATAGTCTCAATGGACACAGAGGGTACCCCTCCCCAGGCTCTCAGGTCTAGGGGGCAACATTTCAAGTAACAGTCACTGGGTCAACCTGGCCTGGATCAGCAGTAAACGCAGAGACCTCCACACCTCCCACAGACCCTTGGGTCTGGGGTTGAGGGATGGGAAGGCACTCAAACAGGAGCCGCAGACCCTTCCTTGGGGGTCTGAATTGGCTATAGTCACAACATAGCCAAGTGGTGGGACACTTTAAGGATCTCCTTGGGATGAGGACACATGGCTCATCCTTGCACCACAATGACTGGAATGAGAAGGGAGACACACCCCAGGCTCAGAAGAGAAAACAGGGGCCCACCTGGCACCTTACAGTACCAGCCAGAAGGCCATATTAGAGTCAAGAGAGATAAGGTATTGTCTCTTATGGAAGAGAGGGAGAAAAGAGGGAGAGAGATATGGAGGGAGGGTAGAAGGGAGGGAGAGAGAGAATGGGAAAGAATGGTTCAGATCCCTTGGACAGAGACAAATCTGAAAAGAGAAAGGGAGGAGATTGAGATGGTGAGGGAGCTGACCCCTTGACTGGGGCAATATACATGAAAGCAAACCCTGCATTTTGTCTGGACAGCACAGCAGAGATGACCCTGCTGATGGGAGCTCTGTAATCCAGGCTGGCCTCAAACTCACAGAGATCCAGCAGCCTATGCCTCCCAAGTTCTGGGATTACAGACATGCATCACCACCACCCAACTCAGAAGTTGGTTTTACAAATTCAGTTTTCTTTATGGTTAAAAGGCATTGTTTGTATTGGGTGAGTTTTGTACTGTGTGTCATTTGAGGAATTGGTTCATTTCACCTAAGGTGCCACATCTATGTGCTAGAGTTGTTTATACCAGCCTCTTTGTGACTGTAAGGCCCATAGTGACCTCTCTTTCCATTCATGACTTTCACAGCTGGTATCCACTTTCTCAGTGTTATTAGACTTTCACCAATTTTATCATCCGTTCAGTGTCAACTCTTGCTTCATTAAAATTACTTTTTCTATTATTGTCTTTATTATTTTCTTCCTTTGACTTGCTTCGGACTTACATTTGCTTTTTATCATTTTATTAGTCAGTATTCTCTAAAGGAACAGAATGGATAGAATCAAATTGTATGTATAGATAGATAGATGATAGATGGATAGATAGATGGATAGACAGACAGACAGACACTATATAGACAGGTAGACAGACATATAGGTGATAGATAGATAGATAGACAGACAATATATAGACAGGTAGACAGAGAGAAAAACATGGACTTTATTAGAATAGCTCACAGGCAATGGTCTGGGTAGTCCAACAATAGCAGGCAGTCTCCCAAAAGAAAGGCCAAGAACAACTACCAATTTTTTAGTCTGTGAGATGTCTTCGCAGTTTCAGTCTGATGCTGCAGTCTGGGAGGATCCCTGTGTAGATGATGGTCTTCAGTCTACACTGGAGTCCTGAAGAAGTAGTTTCTAACACCAGTGTAAGGCTGCCTCAGCAGGAGAGTAGATTAACTTTCAAGCTGGAGTGGGGGCAAGCAAGCAAAATGTAAAACTTCCTTCTTTCATGCCCTTTCCCATGGGTTTCCACCAGAAGGTGTGGCTCAGGTTTAGAATAGGTCTTTCTGCCTCAAATAAACCAATCAAGAAATTCCTCACAGGCATACCCAACTTCTTGGATTTTTGTTGATGCTATATGTGTTCAAATTGATAGCCAAGATCATCATCGTAGTCATTTACATCCTTAGAGTGGAAATTTTTATTATGGATTTGAGATATTTCTCTTTTTTGTGAATGAACACAATACTCAAATTCTAAGTGCATTGACTGCTCATAACTCTTGATACATTTTTATTTTCATTCTTCACAGAGTGTTTTAAAATTTTCTCTTGATTATTCTTCTTTAGCCATAAGTAATACAGATACATGTTGCTTAATCTCCTTTTGCTTGGAGATTTTCCTGTCATTTTTTTTGCTAATTGTATTTAATTTGTGTCTTATGTGGCTAGAGAACATACTGTATCACAACTATTTAAAACTTTTGAGTTTTTATTATATACAATCAGATGATTCTCTCCTGCCTAACTATCCCAAACACCTGGCAGTTGCTTCCCAAATAATAGACTTGGAGGCTTATTATTACTTATAAATGCTCGGCCAATAGCTCAGGCTTGTTACTAGTTAACTCTTACATTTAAATGAACCCATTTCTATTTAAGCAGTGCTATGTGGCAGTACCTTTATTACCATGGCAAGTTCATCTCCTGTTCCCTCTGCTTCTGGCTGGTGATTCTTGACTCTGCCCTTCTCCTTCCCATCATCCTTAGTTTGATCACAACACCAATACTTCCTGCCTGGCTATTTGCTAATAAACATTTTATTAAACCAATTCAAGTGACACATATTTATAGTGTGCAAGAGAATTATTCCACAAGAGTTGCAGGTAAGGATATGGTCTACAATGGTATACATTCCGTTGGTGCATGAAAAGAATATATACTCTGCCTTTAAAAAGACTGATAAATAAATGCTAATCATATCCTGTTGGCCAATAGTGTGCTGAGTTTTCATATGTGTTTTCCAAACTGCCACCTAATTGGTCTATCAATTGTTGCAACATGAATTTGATGTCTCTAATAATAGCTATGGCTCTGATCTCTTTTCAGTTCCATTGGTTTTATTTTCATCTATTTAGCAGCTCTGCAGAATTTCTAAGTGTTCATGGAAGATTGATGATTTTGTCAATATGTAATATCTTTATCATTAGTAGTCTTCTTTGCTGCTTTGTCATTATTGTTAAGCATTATACTATATTATATATTATGCTATATCTTTATATAATAATATTTATTACTTCATTGTTCAATCTATTTTATTGGCTATGATCTATATCCATTTCTTACTTGAAAATAATCTTTTTTAGTATTTATGCCTCTGTTCTATTGCAATGTTAAATATGAGGTTGGTTTTTGAAGATAGCATATGTTTGGGGAATGATTTTATTTATGTCTTTTTTAGAGTGTAGTCCAGGCTGGGCTTGATCTCATGATCCTCCTTCCTCTGCCTCTTCAACTTATCCTACCATTGTGTAGTAACACAGTCACCTGAAGGGATGTTTTTGTAAGTATGTATAGACCATGTACAGTTGATATAGTTGTATCATAGTTATATTGTAGTTATAGTTTCCATTGTATATTTTCTTTACCTTTATTAAATTTTGTTCACTGATGTGCTGTTTAGAATTCTTTTGTAGCTTCCTTTTAGTGGGTATTATAGGTATTGTATCACATATGCAAATGTAATTACACTGTACTAGTGAAATGATTTCACCATTTTGAGTGATGGATCAAAACTTTACCTTTTGATTTCCCTTTGGCTCTCCATCCTTTAAATGTCCTCTTCATTTTATTTTCATTTTATACCTAATAGGAGAGTGTTATCATTTTATTATTCTGCAAAATGCATGTGTTGGGGGGATAAAATAAGGTGCAGCATAACCAGTAAGCACCTTAGAAGATGGCCACTATCATTAGTCACTTGAAACAACTCATACCACAGTGGGAAACTACTTGGCAACAACCTTCAAGACAGCTATATTTAAAAAGATAATAAATAGTGCAAACCTTGAGAAAAAATCGAGGCCATTGCATTTTGCTGACAATAAGAGTACATGATAATTTTACTTTTTTGAAAACAGGAAATTCTTCTGCATTAAATATGCAGTTATATATCATATAATCCAGTGATGCCCAAGATTATAGAAAATATGCTTATAAAATGTGTATACCTGTGTTCATTACAGAATGACTCAAAATAGCTTCCAGTTAGATACACTACAAATGTCCATCAACTAGTAAGTAGATAAAAAAGTATAGCATGTACAAACAATGAAATATTTAACCATAAAATTTTATTTAACCATAAAAATGAATAATGCTATCATAAGAATAAACCCTGAAAACTTTGTACTACATGTTAAAAGCCAAAGATAAAAGACAATGTATTGTATAATTCTATTTCTATGGAACTCCAGATCAGAGAAACCCTTAGAGAATATCGCTTGGGGATTTCCAACAACTAGTAGGCAAAATGAATGGAGTGAAAAGTTACTGCTAATGCTTACAGAGTTCTGTGGAGGATTGTGGAATGTTCTGGACTAAATGGTGGCAGTTATGTAAGTTCAAGATGGCATTTCAAAATACTGAATTGTGTGCCTTTTGTTCTATGGGCAAGTTCTATGGGATATAATTGTATCTCTTTTCTGTAAAGGAAGCAGAAGGTTTCTGTCAGATAAGGAATCCTCAGAGCTGCCTCCTCAGTCATTTAAAAAAGTTATTTATTTATTTATTTATTTTTAATGAATTCTTTCAAAAATTCATTCAATATATTTCTATCATATTTACCCTTTCTTCAAACTCCTTTGAGACTGACCATCTTCCATAGCTACACAACTTTGTTGTCTTTTTTTTGGTCATTGTTATTTTGGTTTTTCATACCCATCAAGTTCAATCTGTGCTGCTCATATGTTTTTGGATTTATGGACTTTCACTGGAGCAGGACCCACTTACCAGAGTCTATACTTTTAAAGAAAATTGACTCTCCCTTTTCCAGCAACAATGTATTGGCAAAATCTCCTTGGCTAGAGGTGGGACTTCCTGCCCACTTCCCCTATCCATGTTGGGATTTGGTCTTGCTTGAGTTTGTCAAATATTGTACATACTGTCATAACCACTGTTTGTTCATATGTGTGGTTTTCCTGCTATGGCAAAAAAATGTGAAATTCCTTGTTGTCATATACATCCTTATTGTATCTCTGGCTTGTACAATCGTTGACCCTCTTTTTTAGTGATCCCTGAGCCATGGGAGAATGGGATGTAATACAAATTTTCCTTTAGTGCTGAATATTCCAAACTCTCTTATTCTCTGTACTTTGACCAATTATTGTTTTATGTGTTAATCACCATTTTCTATAAAGAGAAATTTCTCTGGTAAGGGGTGAGAGATGCACTAATCCCTGTGTATATCAATAAATTCTTGAGATTTAGTTTGACCCTGTGTCCATTTAGCAAAGTAATAGTAGTATGTTCTCTTCTAGGGCCTATGACCTATTTAACCACAGATTCATGACCCTGTGGATGACAGGTGTGGGGTTCATCTTGTGGAGCACCCCTAAATCTAGTTAAAAAGTGGTTGGTTAATGCCATAATTTCCATTCTACTTTTGCCCCAATGGGCAGCATGTCTTGCCAGGCCAGTCATTATTGTAGCACCCAGGACTCATAACTGGGTATGACTGATGATTGCGTTTCTTCTCTGGTGGTGGTTATAGCACCTTCCAGGACTGTGAAACCTAATCAGTAGGAATAAAACTTGCCTTATACCAGCTGGATTTTATCATGTTCTGTACCTCAAGTATGTAATGTCTGCATCATAGGGACCTTCTTGTCTGATTCTAGATGGTAAACAATAACCGTAATCTTTGTGGGTCTGTAAGATCTCACGGTCAACAACTCCAAAAAAGATAACCCATTCATGGCACCAGACTTTTTTTTTGTTACCCTATAATATCTAAGTAGGGACATTGTACTACCCCATCCCCATTATAGAGTAAGTCCACTTAAACTCTTTATATATGTGTATGTGTATATTTTAGGGGGCTTCTACAATTGTAGATAGGTTTTCATATAACTTTGGTAAAAGGGCTTTAGTCTTAGGTATTCTTCACTAAAGTCTTTTCTCTACCCTGCCTTCCCATCCCCCACACCAATTGAGCCCTTCCTGGTTTTGTTTTATTTCCTTTTAAGCCTTTATACTTTTGCATTTTCTCTCTCTTCCCTTCCGCATTCCCCACGACCCCTTATTAATTTCCTCACATCTATGGGTATCCCAAAAAAACCAAAAGGCTACTATGCACAAATGAGAGAAAACGTGAAAGTTTTCTTTCTGCGATTGGCTCATCTCACTCAAAATGATTGCTTCTAGTTCCCCTTACGTGTCAATTTCATTTTTCTTAAAGGCAGAATAATATTCCATTCTGTTAATGTGCGGCATTTTCATTATTTATTCATCATTTGACAAACAGCTAGGCTGTTTTTATTTCTTAACTCTTAAAAATAAAACAACAATAAACATGAATTAGTAGGTACCTCTATAGTCAGATATAAGTCCTTTGGGTATATGCCCAATAGTGGTATAGTTGGAACATGTGGTGGATCGATTCTTACCTTCATAAGATTCCCAGCTTCCTAATAAGAGTTCAAGCTTCCACAGATCTTCATAGTGGCTGTACGAGTAAATAAATGTTACGTTTTTTCCTTGTCCCATTTCCAAGCTAGCATTTCTTCATTTGTCATTAACGATGTTTTTGCTTTTGTTTAATCTTCACCATTCTGTCTGGGGTAAGATGAAACCTCAAAGTAGTTTTAATTTGCATTTCCTTGGTGGCTAGGGATGCTGAATATTTTTTTTAAAAAATTGTATATTCATTTGTATTTCATCATTTAAGAGCTCTCTATTTTCATGCCCCATTTTCAAATTGGATTATTTGTTTTGTTGTTGTTCATGTTTTAGAGTTTTTTTTCAGTTCTTTGTATGTTCTGGATGCTAATTCTCTGTCACATGTATAACTGGTAAAATTTTTGTTTTCTTTGATTTTTGTCTCATTCTATGGGCAGTCTATTTACCCAGATGATGGCATTGTTTGCAATATAGAAGCTTTTTGGTGTCATGATGCCTGTGTATTATTAATTGTTGGCCTTAATTCCTGCCCCTTTCCTGTGCCTGTAAGTTCAAGATAAACCCACTTTCTTTTCTATCAGAGTTAGGTACTGAGTCTCATGTTGATGTGCCTGATCCATTTAGAGTTGTATTTTGTATAAACTAAGAGACGACGATCTACTTTCACTCTTCTGCATTTAGCTGTCCAGTATGAACAACATCACTTGTTGAAGATGCTTTCTTTTCTCCAAAAAGAAAGTGTGTATTTTTAATAATGGTGTCTGGGAGTGGTGAGTGTGAACAACATCACTTGTTGAAGATGCTTTCTTTTCTCCAAAAAGAAAGTGTGTATTTTTAATAATGGTGTCTGGGAGTGGTGAGTGTGTGGCCGCCGGATGGTTCCTGGAAAGGAGTAAAGGCCCCCTCCAATTCCCTAAACATTTCTGGCCATCCAGCAGGGCGTCTCTCCAGGTACTAGCTTTCTTTATTTGCCCCATCCCATCTTGCCCCCAAGCACTCCTTTCCATCTGCAGGGTCCTTGGATCTCCCAACTCAGCCTGCTTTGGGGCTGAGGGTCTGGGGAGCCAGTGGTGAGTGCTCCTGCCTACAGGAGCTTCTTTGTTCCACACCACCCTGCTCCCCCAAGCCTGCCCTTTTGTCTGGGAAAATATGAAAGCAGTGCTAAGAGAAAAGTTCATAGCACTAAGTGACCACATAAAGAAAATGGAGAAAGCTCACATTAGAGACTTAACAGCACACCTGAAAGCTCTAGAAAAAAAAAAAAAAAAAACGAAGCAGACTCACCCAGGAGGAGTAGAAGACTGGAAATAATCAAACTGAGGGCTGAAATCAACAAAAATAGAAACACAGAAAACAATCAAAAGAATCAATGAAACAAAGAGCTGGTTCTTTGAGAAAATTAACAAGATTGACAAACACGTATCCAAACTAATCAAAAGGCAGAGAGAGAACATGCAAATTAACAAGATCAGAAATGAAAAAGGGGACATAACAACAGACACTGAGGAAATTCAGAGAATCATTAGGTCTTACTACAAAGGCCTGTATGCCACAAAATTGGAAAATGTAGAAGAAATGAACATTTTTTTAGATAAGTACCATATACCAAAATTAAATCAAGACCAGGTGAACAATTAAATAGACCTATAAGACATGAGGAAACAGAAGTTCTCATCAAAAACCTCCCAACCAAAAAAAGCCCAGGACCAGATGAGTTTAATGCAGAATTCTACCAGAACTTCCAAGAAGAACTAATACCTATACTCCTTAATGTGTTTAATATAATAGAAACAGAAGAGTCATTGCCAAACTCTTTTTATGAAGCTACAGTTACCATGATACCAAAATCACACAAAGATGCAACCAAGAAAGAGAATTACAGACCAATCTCACTCACGAACATCGATGCAAAAATTCTCAATAAAATACTGGCAAGCCTAATCCAAGAACACATCAAAAAAAATCATCTATTATGATCAAGTAGGCTTCATCCCAGAGATGCAGGGCTGGTTCAACATACAAAAATCTATCAATGTAATCCATTATATAAATAAACTAAAGAAAAAAAACCATATGATTATTTCATTAGATGCTGATAAAGCATTTGACAAAATTCAACACCCCTTTATGATAAAGGTCTTAGAGAGATTAGGGATACAAGGATCATACCTAAATATAATAAAAGCAAGCTGACAGCTAACATCAAATTAAATGGAGAGAAACTCAAGGCGATTCCACTAAAATCAGGAACAAGTCAAGGCTGTCCACTCTCTCCATATCTCTTCAATATAGTACTTGAAGTTTTAGCAATAGCAATAAGAGAACATAAGGAGATCAAGAGGAATTGAATTGGAAAGGAAGAAGTCAAACTTTCGTTATTTGCAGATGATATTATAGTGTACATAAGTGACCCCAAAAACTCTACCAAAGAACTACTACAGCTGATAAATACCTTCTGTGATATGGCAGTATACAAAATCAACTCAAAAAAATCAGAAGCCCTCCTATACACAAAGGATAAAGAAATAGAGAGGGAAATCAGAGCAATATCACCTTTCACGATGGCCACAAATAGCATAAAGTATATTGGAGTAACACAAACCAAGGAAGTAAAAGATCTATTTGACAGGAACTTTAAGGCTTTGAAGAAAGAAATTGAAGAAGATACCAGAAAATGGAAGGACCTCCCATGCTCTTGGATTGGTAGGATCAACATAGTAAAATGGCAATTCTACCCAAGGCAATCTATAGATTCAATGCAATCCCCATCAAAATCCCAACAAAATTCCTCACAGACCTTGAAAGAACAATAATCAACTTTATTTGGAAAAACAAAAAGCCCAGGATAGCCAAAACAATCCTATACAATAAAGGAACTTCCAGAGGCATTACCATCCCTGACTTCAAACTCTATTACAGAGCTACAGTAATGAAAACAGCTTTGTATTGGCATAAAAACAGAGATGTCGACCAATGGAATCGAATCAAAGACCCGGATATTAACCCACAAACCTATGAACACCTGATATTCGACAAAGGAGCTAAAATTATACAATGGAAGAAAGAAAGCATATTCAACAAATGGTGCTGGCATAACTGGATGTCAACCTGTAGAAGAATGAAAATAGATCCATATCTATCATCATGCACAAATCTCAAGTCCAAATGGATTAAAGACCTCAATATAAATCTGTCCACACTGAGCCTGATAGAAGAGAAAGTGGGAAGTAGCCTGCAATACATGGGCACAGGAGACCACTTCATACGTATAACCCCAGTAGCACAGACAATAAGAGCAACAATGAATTAATGGGACCTCCTGAAACTGAGAAGCTTCTGTAAAGCAAAGGACACAGTCATTAAGACAAAAAGGCAACCTTCTGAATGGGAGAAGATCTTCATGAACACCACGTCAGACAAAGGGCTCCAAAATATATAAAGAACTCAAGAAACTAGACATTAAAATTCGAAATAACCCAATTAAAAAATGGGGCACTGAACTGAACAGAGATCTCAACAGAAGAAGTTCAAATGGCCAAAAGATACTTAAGGTCACGTTCAACTTCCTTAGCAATCAGGGAAATACAAATCAAAACAACTTTGAGATACCATCTTACACCTGTCAGAATGGCTAAAATCAAAAACACCAGTGATAACCTATGCTAGAGAGGATGTGGAGTAAGGGGAACACTAACCCATTGCTGGTGGAAATGCAAACTTGTGCAACCACTTTGGAAATCAGTGTGGTGGTTTCTCAGGAAATGGGAGTCAACCTACCTCAGGATCCAGCAATACCACTCTTGGGAATATACCCAAGAGATGCCCAATCATATTACAAAAGCATTTGTTCAACTATGTTCATAGCATTATTTGTAATAGCCAGAACCTGGAAACAACCTAGATGCCCCTCAATGAAAGAATAGATAAAGAAAGTGTGGCACATATACACATTAGAGTACTACTCAGTGGTAAAAAACAATGACATCTTGAATTTTGCATGCAAATGGATGGAAATAGAAAACACTATCCTGAATGAGATAACCCAGACCCAAAAAATGAATATGGTATGTACTCACTCATTAGTGGATTCTAGCCATAAACAAAGGACATTGAGCCTATATCATTTGTGATCCTAAAGAAGCTAAATAATAAGGTTAACCCCAAGAAAAACATATATAGATCCTCCTGGAAGTTAGAAGCAGACAAGATCACCAGGCAAAATTTGGGAGCATGGGGGTGGGAGTGGGTTGGGGGAAAGGGGAGAAGGGGAGAGAGAATGGAGAAGGGGAGGATTGTGGAGAGTGAGGGAGTGGGATGGTTGAGATAGAGGAAGGGCGGATATGGGAGCAGGGAAGAAGATATCTTAATTAAGGGAGCCATTTAGTGTTGGCAAGAGACTTGGCTCTAGAGGGGTTCCTAGGTGTCCACGGGGATGCCCCCAGCTAGGTCCTTGGGCAGTAGAGGAAAGGGTGCTTGAACTGGCCTTGTCCAATAGACACACCGATGAATATCTTGAATATCATCATAGAACTTTCGTCCAGCGATGAATGGAGATAGAGACAGAGACCCACATCGGAGCACTGGACTGAGCTCCTAAGGTCCAGTTGAAGAACAGACGGAGGAAGAAGATGAGCAAGGAAGTCAGGACCACGAGGGTTGGTCCATCCACTGAGACAGTGTGCCTGATCTAATGGGAGCTCACCAAAGCCAGCTGGACTGGGACTCAACAATCATGTGATCAAACCAGACTCTCTGAATGTGGCTGACAATGGGGGCTGACTGAGAAGCCAATGATAATGGCACTGGGATTTGTTTCTATTGCATGAACTGGCTTTTGGAGATCCTAGTCTGTTTGGATGCACACCTTCCTAGGCCTGGATGGAGCGGGGAGGACCACGGACATTCCACAGGGCAGGATACCCTGTCCTCTCTTAGGACTGGAGGGGGAGGGTGGAAGGTGAGTGGGGGAGCAGGAGGGAAATGGGAGGAGGGAAGGAAGTAGAAATTTTGAATGGTATTATTTATAAAGCAATAAAAAAAGAAAAAAATAATGGTGTCAAAACTCAGGTAGCTGTATGAACACCCTTATCTTTGGGTCCTCAATTCTATTCAATTGATCATTGAATCTATTTTATACCAGTACCATGTGGGTTTTATTACTATGGCACAATAGTATAAATTGAAATCATGAATGGTGATTCTTCCAGTAGTGTTTTACTATTCAGGATTGTTTTTGTCTGTCATGGGTCTTTTGTGTTTCCAAATGAAATTTAAGATTATCATTTTTAAAATTTATTTGAGGAATTGTATTGGAATTTTGGAAGAGACTATCTTGAATCTGTAGATTGCTTTTGGCAGGATGGCCATTTCCACAATAATCCTGACAATCCCTTAGTATGGAAGCATTTCCTTTTTGAGTTTTCTTCAATTTCTTTTTTCAGTGTCTTAAAGTTTCATTGTATAAGTCTTTCACCTACTTGGCTGGATTTATTCCAAAATTTACTTTTAAGCTATCAGGAATGGTATTATTTTTTCTAATGTATTTCTCTGTATGTTTTTCATTTGTATACAGGGCAGCTACTCTTTTTTGTTGTTATTGTTTGTTTGAATTTTGTATCCTGCTGCTTTTCTGGTGTGTTTTCTGGTGGAGTCGGTAGGGACGTCTATGGATAGATATTCATCTGTGGCTGAGGGTACTTCTATCCTGAGTGACAGAACTCATCTACCTCACCTTTCATCTGTGACTCTCTATGTTCATTGTGACCCATTCAGTTGGTGATAGCTTTCAGAATTTTAATTGTCTTATTGAGTTTTTCATGTACAGCATTGTTTCAGCTTGGGTTTTCTTTAAAAATTCTGACTGGCACATATCCTTTAATCTCAGCATTGGAGAAGCAGAGGCAGGCAGATCTCTGTGAGTTTGAGGCTAGTCTGCTCTACAAAGTGAGTTCCTTGCCAGCCAGAGATACATAGTAAGAATCTGTCTCACAAAATATTTTTTTCAGACTGTGCTGTAATGTATTGGATTGCCTTTCTTATTTCCTTCATCTCTTTGTTTTCTTTGAGTTGTCTAACCAGCGTCATTGGAAAAATTGTTCACCATAGTGAGTAAGATGGATAACCGTGAAAGAGATTAACAAAATACTATGCCCTAAGATTAAGAACACAGCTCCACACTGAGACAGAGAAGGGCTTGGGGAATCTTTAAGAACAGGCACCGTAGGATAAACAATATTTATCTGCTGTTCTTTGCTATAGTGGAACACTCCTTCTCCATCTGTTAGAATTATCAGCACTGATGTCTCTCGTTCCTCTGATGGGTAGAGGGGAGAGAAGAGAAAGCCTCTGAGGGACAGCAAGAAGTAAATAGAGAATTTTATATGAGCAAGATAAGTGAAGACAGAGGAAGATGTAGGAGTGCAAACCATCCCAGGAAGTTGTGAAAATCTTAGAGAAGGCATGAAAAATTACACCTGACCGTCTGCAGGGATTCCAGGCAGTTTTGTAAACTCAAAGGACACATTGTAATATCTGACTACAAAGTCAGAAAGCTAGCAGAAGCAATAGCCCACATTCTTCCAATTCTGGTAGAATAAGGAAGATTGGCTTGGCTGCCCTTAAAATTCTGCCACAGTACAAATATAGCCAATTTATAGCCTTACAGTGTGTATAACCAACCTCTAATAAATGATTCTCCCAATCTCATCACTCACTTCCACACAAGTGTCTACAGGAAAAGCATACAATGTTCAAGAAATGGGAAAGATGACCTAATGTAACATGTGAAAAAAATAGAACTTCTATTTTCATTTACCTTTGGTCTATATTTTGAATTATATAGTGTGCTTTAGTACAGAAGTACATGAGTAGTATTTATATAGAAGTATATGTTAATAATTATATGTGTAGCTTATTGTTGTTAATGAGGATGGCTTATAAATTGTTAGATAATAGATTTACAGATAAGGTGAAGGTTTAATTCAGCCAGCATTTACCACAGTAGACTAACAGGTTGAAGAATGAGCTAAGCTTAGATAAAGCACCAGCTATTCTAATTCTAGTTGTCCCATGCCAGGTAATTCCCTCTGGGGCTTCAGTGGATTGAAGAATAACAAGATGATTTATAAAATTTCCTTGGAAAAATAACATAAGAACAGACAATTTTACTTATATTTGTAAACTGGGCAGGTAAAATTGGTAAAAACTTAATTTCTTTGCTTTTGTAGGTTCATAAGATTCAAACTCAATGTACAGCATTTGTCATGAGGAAAGAAGGTATTGGTGTTTGTGCTGGTTTGAATTTAGCATTGGCTCCCATAGACTCATGTGTTTGAATGCTTGGCCATAGGGAGTGGCACTATTAGGAGGTGTGGCCTTGTTGGAGGAAGTCTGCCACTATGGAAACAGGCTTTGAGGTCTCCTATGCTCAAGATAAGTCAAGTGCTACACATTCTCTCCTGCTGCCTGCAGGTCACGATGCAGAGCTCCCAGCTTCTTCTCGAGCACCGTGTCTGCCTACACACCGCCGTGTCCTGCCATGATGGTAATAGACTAAACCTCTGGAACTGTAAGCCACCCCCAATTAAATGCTTTCCTTTATAAAAATGGCCATAGTCACGGTGTCTCTTCATAGCAATAGAAACTCTAAGACAGTATTAATACCAGTTTTGTATATATGCTATCTATTTGATCCTCATTCTAGTTCTAAATATAATGTTCATTACTCCCCTTTTATAAAACAGAAACAGGGACTGGGCAGTCTGCCTAATACTTGGAGCACAAGTGTTTACATTTAGTCCAGCTCTCTCTTGTCCCTCAGAGCTTTGGTTGCAGGTTGGTGTACTTCTTCCTAGCTCGATAAAGATGAGGTTCTTTCCAGCTCTCAGGTTTCTAAAATATATTGTTTTCCTTGCATGTTGGAGCAAAGGAAGAGAAATGACCATGCCCTTCTATTTGGAAATGGGAAGATTCACAGTAAGAGAAGGTTGAAATTCATTTTAAAAGGAGAAGGTGAGGTCATTTACGCTCCCTTCCCGCTGTTTAATTACTGACCATTGAAGGATTGTGGAGCTCCCCTTGACACTCAGTTACTGAATGTTGAGTTTGAGAAAGATAATTGGGAAATGATAATTGTCATCTTCATCTCATTAACCAATTTTGTGAGCCAATTCAAGAGAAAATACAGCTGCAATTTCCACGCATAGTTTATTTGCTAAGTCACTCAGACTTGGATACCATTTATTTTTCAATTCAGAGCTACATACATACATTATTTTTAAAAAATACAAACCTGGGTCTGGAGAAAAGATTAGTATGAGTTTGATGAAAAGGTTCTTAGCAGCAATATGATTTGGGAGAGAGCCTATCTCTCCAGAGGGTGGATGCACTTCAAAGCCGGCTATTAAATGATAAGGAGGGAAAAAAGTAATTTCCCCAGAATAAATTTTACAACTTGAGAAAAATTCTACAGAACTGGATACTCAGTTCTCTCCAAAATGCATGTTTCTATGGCCTATGATGAAATATTTAAAATATCCAAGGACTAGTATCCCCTGGGAGTTGCAGGTAATACTTCTCACCTGAAAGATCATGTTTCTATTGTCTGGAAAGGTGAATGCAGAACCCTGGAGAACAGATACAAGTGACTCAGTGTGCGAGGCCTTGAAACAAAACTGTTAATCAATTGCAAAAGACAAGAGAAAATGCTAGTTGAAGCTTTTTTCATAGAGGTGAGGATGTGAGGTATTTAAAGGGAATTTTAAAGGGGCAAGTAATATGACGTTTATATTTACTGTTTAAATTTTTCTAATGGTGTATGTGGCTATTATATTAAATATTTGTAACATTTTATGCTCCCGTTACATTTGCAGTGGTTTTAAACAGACAGAATATACTGTTTTAATTTGAAACACTCATAAGCAAATTATAATAGACATTGCAGCTATAGCAATCAGCAAAATTGGGAAGGATTACAGCAGCAGAGAAGAAGCAAGTATTCTCCACTCATCCTGAATACCTTTAAAATAAAGCCACCCTCTCTTTCTCTCTCCAGTCATTTTCCAAGCAGTTTTGCATTTTAATTCCTTTTATAGTAGCCTAAAAAATCCCTTGAGAATAAAGACTATCCAAAGCATCACTTGACATGATGTCCAACTCTGTTTGTCAACTTACAGTAATGGTTTTCAATCTTTGGGTTGCAACCCCTTTAGGGGCCAAATGACCCTTGCAAAGGGGCTGTGTAAAATCACCAGGAAACACTGATGTTTATATTATGATTCATAGCCATACCAATATTTCAGTTAGGAAGAAGCAGTGAAAATAGTTTTATGCTTTTTGTGCTATTTCAGTTAGGAAGAAGCAGTGAAAATAGTTTTATGCTTTTTGTCAGCACAACCCTGTGTTAAAGGCTTGCAGCATTAGACAGACTGAGAACCACTGAATTATAGGGTATTTCATCAGTTTGAAGGCCCTTGGCTACATTGACTTTATTCATTTTTGTCATTTTATTTTATTTTTAAAATATTTTAAATTTATTCCTTAATTTCATACACGCATACAATGTTTTGTTACCTTATCTGTCCTGCCCAACCTCCCTCAACTCCCTAATCAGTTTGTCTACCTCTCAACATTATTATTATTATTACTATTATTGGATTCCAGATCCTATAAGTGCTGATCATATGCACATAGATGTGTGATTGTCCACTAGAGCCTGGGTAAACTACCAACAGCCCCACCCCAAAGAAAAGTGACTCTCTCTCCCTCGGTACTAGCAAGTGCCAGTAGCCCTCAGCTGGGGGAAAGTCTCACGAGCTTCTCACCAGACCATGTTGGATCTTTCACTGGCTTGAATTCAATCAAGCCAAAACAAAAACAAGCAAACAACCCCCTCCAATCATTTGTATTGTGTATTATTTTACCTACAGGCCTGGATTTCTGTTTCTGGATGGATGCAGTTTAGGTCATTGCTGTGCTACTATGTTTCTATTTCCTCTTCTCCTTCCCTTTCATTCTCTGTCTCCCTGTGGCATTTATATCCTCCCAAGGTTTTATTCATAGAAACCTAAAATGTCAGTCATTAGGTGCCTACTCTGTATTATGCCATTAGTTTTCCACACATTAATTTAATGTCTAGACATAAAACGAGAAGAAAAAGAGAAACTTCCAGTAGTTTTTTTACTTGAGGTTTGCAGTAAGCACCACTTTCTCAGCGGCCACATGAAGAGTGCTTGGCAGCTGCTGGAGTCAACAGGAAATGGTGTTAATTAGACAGGATCGTCGTTGGGAAGGGACTGTAAAATGTCAAGGGGGCTGCCAGGAAGAACATATGGACACATCGGTCTAATACTTAGACTTTGAGCATATTTGTCAGACATAAAATGGCATGCTGCTTCGTTTTCAGAATAGAACAACTGAAGCCGAGAATGGCAGTGGATGCTAGGCAATGCTTCCCTCCTTTTGTCCTCTTACTCTCAGCAGTGTTCCACAGAATCGCCCAAGCTTGCTATTCACACTGTTCCAACAGAGAGGGCTGATGGCGTTTCTGTTAATCAGCCTTGACATAATAAACTACAGACAAGAAAGAACTGCACTCTTCAGGCACAGACATCACATAGAAGTTTCAAGTAGCTACGGCTGAGCAAGATAGAAATGAATCTGAGCCGTAACGTGGGAGACTTAGAGTAGGTTTAGGACATTCCTATTCTCAGACACGTTAGCACACTTTACTTCACAACTCTGGACTCTGATTACTCCGTGTGATCTACATACAGTTCCCTGCCTGCGTATGCATAATTTTACTTTAAAAATATTTTGGTTGCATACCCTGTTTTATTTTTAGTACTGTTTCATTAGTTAATAATTTAAACATAAGTAATACTTTCAAGTGCCAACTTAAAAAACTGTATAGACTAGTGCTCAAGAATGAATTTGAATATCTGAGTTTCGAAATTTTAATATCTGAGTTTAAACCCTGACTTCAGCACTTGATAGGGTATGCAATACTCTTGTGTTTCAGTTTACTCTTCAAAGTGTAATGAGGTGTTATATGGCACATCTGATTTGGACACTTCTGATTCTAGCAATGATGAAATAATAAAGAACAAATTTGCCTTAACACTGGAAACATAAATGATTGAACAAAATATATGTACCATAATATTTAAGACACCAAACACTGAGGACCCAGTAATGGAAATCTCTGAAATTTCTAGACCCAAGAATGTTTCCATATCTTTGTAGTACAGGCATCAGTCCAGGGCTATATTAAATATATATATATATATATATATATATATATATATATCAGCAGCAGAGAACTTGCATAGAGTATACTCAGCCTTGGATTCTAACCTCAGCATCAGAAAAGCAAATGAGTAAGGTCAAAGGACATTATAAAATATTTTAATTAAATACAAATTAAAATAAAACATTTCAAAATGTTTATACCACTGTGCTCTATAATTAGCAGTAATATTTCACCATGCAAATCCTATTTCACAGTGCAAGAGATGCCTTGTGTTGGAGGAGGCTGCTTGTTGGTTCCCGGCTGCTCAGCAGCTCAGCCCCGAAATAACCACACAGAAACTATATTAATTAAATCACTGTTTGGCCCATTAGCTGTAGCTTCTTATTGGATAACTCTTACATATTAATTTAACCAATTTCTATTAATCTGTGTATCACCACAAGGCTGTGACTTATCGGAAAAGTTTTGGCATCTATCTCTGAGGGATAGGGGATGGGGGGGCTGCATGTTTTTTTTTCTAACTCCTCCTTCTTTCTCCCAGCATACAGTTTAGTTTTCCCCGCCTACCTCTATTCCCTGTGCAGGCCCTAGACAGTTTCTTTATTAACCAATGGTATTCACAGCATGCAGAGGGGACTCCTACATCAGCCTTGGGTCTGTCACCTTAAGAAACTAGAAAACAGAAGAAAGATGATAATGAAAAGTCTGGAAGTGAGTGGAATAAAACACTAGCTGGCTTAAATATACAACTGCCAAGCAAGTTGTCTACAGGCAAATCTGAGCTGTGGATTTGAGTCTAAATATATTACTGGGTCATCTCAAAGACACTGACAATTCTGAGAAAATATTGGGAGTGGACAAGAGAAGCAAGCAGGATAGGTTAGCTAATATTCATCAAGAAGTTTACCACTTTGGAAGGCTGCATTTTGGGACACAGGCGCTCTTGGAGCCAATGTGGAGTATGTCTTAAAATTTGCCAACAGAGCTATGAGAAAGATGGTTTCCAATCCAATATTTCCCTCCAGAATTTCTTATTATTTCCCTAACTATAGTAGGGTCAATATTAACTCTCATAGGAAGAGAACATCAGGGGTTTGCAATAAGCAGCATCAACATGTAGGGATGAGCCCCAAAGGGAGTAAGAGTGAACTATCAAGAGCCTCAGCTATGCTGAAGTCATGCAGGAACATAGTAATTTTTCAATTGTTCCTGCCAGTTAAGTTATCTTTAGAGTGTCCAGTCTTTCCCAGCTGCTATTCAATAGGTTGCTTCATCACATTTTGGTGTAAGACCTCAAATGTTGATAATGTGCTTGGGACGCAGTGGATTCTATGATGCACTGCAGCTGTCACATGCATGTAACTGACAGAACAATCCCCGGAGCAATCGCATGAGCTGGATCACCACCTTGAAAGGGTCCTTCCTTAAGAAGTCAAATGCTGATGAGTCCCTGTAGCTCCTCGGATGTGGTTTTTTTCCTTTTCAGATAATTCTTGTGGGTATTTATTACAACAGTCAATTCTTCCTTCTTCATCATGATCTCTGAGCACAATCATGATGACATTTTTCATTTCTATTTTATGAGGAAACATTTGCCATAGGAAAGCTGAGCATGGAAAGAGTTGTTAGGCTGGCAAGGATGATCTTCTCTGACATAATATATGATTTCTCTCCCATTAGTCTTAACAACTAATATAATTCTCCTTATCCCAGCTGAGAAACCAACCTTAATGAGAGTCAGATACTGAAACACCAAAACAGTACATTAACAGGGACTACTAGTGGAAAAAAAATCCCAAAGCAGATGAAAAGTAACTGGGTAACTATTCTCAGAAGATGCTGGAGATTCAAATGTGGCTTGACAGTCATTACAAAGGGTATCATAAGGGTCTTTCCATGTATGAATGTAGGGTATGAATGTAGCTGATTTAAAGGTCTGTTTTATCTTGAGTTCTACAATGCCCATAGCATTTTTCAGTATGGAATGGCCTATGTTGGCTATATATTTTAAACAAAAAAAAAATCACCCAAAATATACTGGCTGAAAACAATGAATTATTATTACCTAATAGATTCTTTGGGTTGTGCATTTGGGTGTGCTCATCTGTGACTCCTATCAGAAGGGTTTTCCACAGGTCTACAATCAATAGTGTCAAGGGTAGCAAATGGTTCCAATGGCAAAGAATTCATTGACATTGATGTAAACGGGCTTGACTTTTTCATTGGCTGGTGGACTGAGAACTTAGGTTTCTTTTCATTTATTCATCCTGTAGTGCAGTTTACAATATGAAATGTAGCTCACATTAATTCTGATCAACAGAAGGAGTTGGGAGAATTTAGCAAACAGAAGTCAGTCTTTGGAAACTACAGACCATCAGTTTGGCCACATTCTCTCCTTTGACATGGCTTGAAATGCATCCCATCCTTAAGAAAATATGATTTTACAAACAAATGAAAAGCCAGTGGTAGGGATTGCTAAGAGCTATTTAAAAGGCTACTCCCACCCCACCCCTACACGCAAAAGCATGTCTCCTCTCAAAATACCCTGGAAAACAGAATTCTCACATTCTTCTGAGAAAGGGGCTTTCTATTTCCTAACGCCTTCAAATAAATTAGGCAAAAATGTGTTTCACAGTACAAATCTATTTCACAGTAGTGCTGCTATGTTGATTCAAAGTACGTGGATCATCTTTAGATTTGTTCCACAAATGTAGAGGCAGGGCAATTGTTCTCCCTGGGGGTTTGTTGAGAATATTTAGCAATTGTACAGTATTCTAGGTGACTGGTCTATTATTTAGCTTTACTCCAGCCCTTGCAATATGCTAAAGCAACTACCACAGAGACAAAGTCAATTCAAAGATGCTGACCACCCTGGAAGATGAGAAAACTGCAAAAACAGGACTGAGATCAAGAAGACAGACTTTCCTACAAGAAAGTCCTGTTTTCAAGGTTCCAGGGGAAAGGATTGATTGAAACCAAACATTGATCATATGTGTCCTCCCCCTGCTGTGAGATTTCTCTTGATTTTCCTTAATACACATGAAATGAAACATCTCAATTATTTAAAGCCTCTCAAAGTTTAGTCTACATTGCCTTTCCAGACAGTTTCAGTCAAAAAGACATCATAAGGAAATGAGAATCTCTCCTGATGACATCCTTTCATGTCTACTTACTCACAGCTCCATGGCTACATTTCAAATCTAGCTGAAACTTCCTACATCACAAGGAACCTTAACTCAGTTTTAGTGGTTTATCCCATTTCCTTAAAAGTCAATGCTGGATGGGCAGTGGTGGTGCACGCCTTTAATCCCAGCACTGGGGAGGCAGAGGCAGGCAGCTCTCTGGTCTACAAAGTGAGTTCTAAGATGGCCAGAACTGTTATATAGAGAAACTCTGTCTCAGAAAACCAAAAAACAAACAAACAAAAAGCAAGCAAGAAAGAAAGTCTTTGTTTATTTATACCATATTTTTGTGATTGTATATTTCATTTCCTCAGACGGATTTAAATCTTTTAGCTAAGCAAACAAACCAGATACTTTCTGCATAATTTTACATTTTACATGCTGTGATGGTAAGCATTGATTGTCAGCCTCTGGGCATACCTGTGTGTATTATCTACATTAGTTAGCCTAGGTTAATTGATATGGGAAAACATGCCCTGAATATGGATAGTACCATCCCATAGACTGGAATCCTAGATTATATTATAAGGAGAAATATACCTGGCCATGAGTATTCCTCACCTTTGCTTCCTAACTGCAGATGTGATGTGACCACTGCCTCAAGCTCTTGCTACCCAGACTTTCCTGCTATGACTGCACCCTCCGACTGTGAGCTAAAGTAAGTCCCGCCCTCCTTACGTTTCTTTGGTCAGGTGTTTTAGCATAACAATGACTAATAATGACTAACAAGTAACTAATAATGACACAGGTAATCAATACACATGTTGATTATCTCTGATGAGATGTTTGGATATAAATCAGTAAAAACAAGATGAACCAAAACCAAAATACCCTACATGGACTTGGTAGAGCAAAAATGGACCAGTGTTTCTGAGCACTCCATTAGAGGATAACAGAAATGTTTAAATTTTTCATTTTATTGATGAGCTGTGTTTCAGCCATTGGCTGTGTGGTTGGTGATCTCTGCTCTCATCCCATACAAGACCATAAGAGCCATGATGAGAGACCTGGATTATTTTGTTTGCTGATCTATGACAGGGTCTGTGAAAGTAACACATAAAAGACACTCAAAGACAGGCATTGGTAGTGAACAAGGAGCATAACTGTTGCTAGTTAGAGTTAAATAGCTGCTGTTTCAGGGACGGAGAGCTGACTCAGTGACTAATGGTGGTACTGCTCTTACAGAAGATGTGCAATTCCCAGAACCCATGTAGGACAACTCCCTGTAACTCCAATTCTCGTGTGCACTCGCGCATGTGCACGCATATACACACACAATTAAAAATAAAAATCTGTAGAAAAAGAAAGAAAGAAAGAAAGAAAGAAAAGAAAGAAAAGAAAAAGAAAGAAATCCTTCAATAGTGGAGAGGGTTCCCCAACTTGCCTTGTCCTGTAGTCAGATTGATGACTATCTTAAATGTCACCATAGAACCTTCATCCAGTAACTGATGGAAGCAGAGGCAGAGAACCACAGTGAAGCACTGGATTGAGCTCCCAAAGTCCAGTCGAAGAGTCGGGGGGAGTGAGAATATGAGTAAAGAGGTCAAGACCATGCTGGGGACATCCACTGAAACAGCTTACCTGATCTAATGGGAGCTCACTAACTCCAGCCGGAAAGGGAAGAAACCAGAATAGGACCAAACTAGACCCTCTGAATGTGGGTGACAGTTGTATGGTTGGGGCAGACTGCAGGGCCACTGGCAGTGGCACCAAGATTTATCCCTACTTCTTGTACTGGCTTTTTGAACCCATTCTCTTTGGATGGATACCTTGCTCAGCCTGGATATAGTGTGGAGAGACTTGGTCCTTCCTCAGAGCAATATGCCTTGCTCTCTCTGAGGAGTGGATGGGGGGTAGGGTGTGGGGTAGGTAGAGAGAATAGGAGGAGGGGAGGCACTGGGAACTGGGGCTGGTATATAAAATGAAAAAAGATGGTTTCTTTTTTAAAATAAAATAAAATAAAGAAATCCTTGGTATTTAAAAGTTGTATACTTTTTTGATTGGGGCAAAGTTATTTATTTCTAATTGTTATAAAATATGTCTTTATTTATTCTTTGATAGCTTCATACATGTACACTCCTCCTAGACAGCCCCACAATGCCTCCCTCCCAACTTAATGTTTTGTCTCTCTTATTTTGTTTTATTCTTCTGTCATACAATATATCTGATCACAGTTTCTTATACCTCCACTTTCCCAATCCCCACCCCAACACACCTTTCTGTAACTGGAGACTGCTCGTTCATTCCTGGCCACCCAGACTCGAATAATCACACGGGAACTATATTAGTTGCAACACTGGTCTGTTAGCTCAGGCTTCTTATTAATTAACTCTTACATCTTATATTAACCCATTTCTATTAATCTGTATATTGCCACAAGGCTGTGGCCTACCCATAAGATTCCAGCATTCAGGCATCTTTATCCTTTGGCAGCTATATAGAGTCTCTCTGACTCTGCCTATTCTATATCTCTTCCAGCCTGGCTGTATTCTGCTAATCCATTGACCAAAACAGCTTTACTCATTAGCCAATAAAAGAAAAACATATACAGAAGGACCTCCCACATCACCTCCCCTCTCCCCCAGATCCACTCATCCTCTTTAGAAAGAAACAGGCCTCCCAGAGACATGAACTGAACACAGCGCAAACCCTCATATCAAGGTTGGATGAGGCAATCCAGTAGGAGGAAAGAGGTCCCAAAACCAAAAGAAAGCATCAGAGACACTTCTACTCCCACTGTTAGGAATCCCACAAAAACACTAAGCTAACAACCATGACATAATTGCAGAGGACCTAGTGCAGGCCCATGCAAGCTCTGTGATTGCCACTCGAGTCTCTGTGAGCCTGCTTAAGTCCTACTTAGTTGATTCTGTGAACCGTGTTCTCCCGGTGTCCTTGACTCCCCTGGTTCCTACAATCCTTTCTCCCACGCTTCCACAGGGTTCCCTAAGCTCTAAGGAGAGGTATCCAATGAAGATCCTCAATTTGGTCTGAGACAAATATTTTACGGTGGGTCTCTGCATCAGCCCCCATCAGGTGCCAGAAGAAGCCTCTTTGATGGCTATTGGGATAAGGACCGATTTATGAGTATAGCAGAATATCATAAGAATCGTTTCATTTTTTTTTCTACTTTAGGTCTTTGAGCTATCTAGCCTCTGGTTCCTGGCCATCCAAGCAGGGTCCAGCATAGAAAGAAAAGCAACCATTACCAACCCCCATCACCAGCTGATAAGTGATATACTTTCTTTTTCATGACATGGAACAAATTAGGGAATCAAGGTTGCAGGTGTACCATGGAAATCATCATGAATAAATGAGGTGGTATCTGCTATCATTGGCAAAAGGAAGCATTCAGTAGATGACACTGGAGAAAGATTGTTCATCTGAAAAAATTCAAATCCAATTTCCCATCTATCCAAATATATAAAGAAAAGATTATCAGAAAGAGAGAGATCATGTTTGTGACCTTGGAATAGGTCTGAGAATGCTCTAAGGAAAGGATCCTTTTAATCATATATACTGAAGTTTTATAAACTTTACCTTTATCAAGGTTAAAAGACAAGTCATAAAATGGAGAAAACCATTTGTAATTTATATAGCTATTTGAGATGCATAAAAAACTTTATCAACAAAAGAAGAAAACATTTTCACAAAATATTGCTCAAAGATTGGTAAAGTTAAAACTATCTGACACACTTTTTAATAATTATATTTTAAATTTGAATTTCATAGATACAAATCTAAGGTAGAAAATTCATCTGGCTCATAGCTACAAAGGAAATATACTCAACTGCACTTGTTACCCAGAGAACTGAAATTTTGAACACTTTGGCAAGAAATGAACAACTTGTTAAACTTTGGTGTTGGCAAGAGTTGAGAATGCATTCACTTTCCCGCATGACTGGTGGAAATAATTTGGCACAACTGTTTTGAAAGAGAGTTTGGCAGAATTCTTGTAAAAAATGAAATATGAATCCCCTTTTGGTGAACAGTTCTACTTCTGATTATGCTAGAAAAATCAGATAGATGTAAGGAGGCACAAAGGAGAACAAGTAAACAAAATCTGTTTAATCTCCTCAACGGACTATATATCCAACTGCTGAAAAGACACTGGTGGTTCTTAGTGTTCCCTCATGAAAGACTGCTGAGGGTTTCTAAGTGACCAGTAAGTGCAGTGATACAACCACAGGAAGCATCCATTTATTAAAAATTTCTTTCACACGCACATGTGCATGTGAGCGTGCATGAACACACATACACACACACACACACACACACACACACACACTGGTCTGTCTGATCCTCCTTTAGATTCCACTGATAGTAAATTTTTTGATTGTAGAAAACATGGAGATTTGGCCTGAGGCACACATCTTTAGTTCTAGCACTTGGGAGGCAGGGCATGACCAAGAAGACCATGACCATGGACTTTGTTTGCCTGTAGAGGATCCAGGATCTTAAAAGTGAGGAGTGAGAAAATCAGGTATAAACATTCATATCTTTCAAGGCCAGTCTCTGTGTAGTGAGTTCTAGGTCAGCCAGGGTTAAATAGGGAGACTCTGTCCTAAACACAAAAATGAATGTGGTCAAAATATAAAAATGTTTGATCTACATTGTAGTAAATATAAGAATATATCTACAAATGTTTGCTCTATACATAGATGCACATAACAAGGGAATTTAAAGAAACATGCAAAAGCATATGCACAGCATCAAAAAACTGGAGTTAGAGGTCAGTAATAAGTTAACTTTAATTTTATTTGCTGTGTTTGCAACAAAATTGGTAACAGAATTCACATACAAATCCATGAAATCAAAATGAGTAAAATAAAATTAATTTAAAAAATATAAATGATTGTTTGAGTGGAATTACTTCTACCAGATGTATTTGAAAACCTCAATTGCTTATCTTCTGTGCAGTTGCTCACAGATGAAGCAGGCATTTCCAGGTACAAAAAAGATAGACATGCTCATGCCTGATTTTCCCGCTAGAATTTCAGGTCCATGAGGGTTTGAAGTCAACAAAGTTCATGACCGTTGTCTCACGACAGTAGATTAGGAACCCTGTTCAAATGACTAAAATGTATTGTTTGAAACTGCGTGCGCTAAAGAACACCTGCTTTTACTTAGTGATGAAAGGTCGTTGTTAGGAATGACTGCATCCCCAATATTCCCATTCCTTGTCGGAATAAACACACAGGAACAAGTTTTTATAGAGTCGATGTTTAGCTTTGTTTTTATTCCTGGAGATATTCATAGTAATTTTTCAAGTTTCGTGTGACATACTTGAACATGTGTTCTAAGCCACAACTGTAGTTCAATGTGATTGCTTAGCACCTGTAAGGCAGCCATCTTAAGTTGCCCATGGTTGACTGTGTGCAGCTGTTTTAAGTGTTTTATCGCTTTTGACAAGTGTGCTGTTAGTTATTGGGGTCTGGTTTATGACATTGTTGAAATCCACAAGTTTGTAAACATCAATTGCTTAAAGATTGGTAAATTATCCTCCTTATGTTGCATTCCTTTCTATCTTGTGATTTCAAAAAGCATTGGTATACGCATTTGAACACATATACCTCAGGCCTTTATCCCAACCACAGAAGGTGGATTCCTTCTGTAGTTGTAAGGTGGTCACTGTCCTGAAGGGGAAGATAAGTAAATTTTTCCAATATCATCACAGAACTAAGTCCCTTCCCACCTCTGGACACTAAACCTTCCCACCTCTGGACACTAAATGGGAATCTCACTCCTCCTTTTCCTTCCTTCTTCCCTCCCTCCCTTCTCTATACTTTCTTTCCTTGGGTCTAAGGATGACTCAAAGTAGTTAAACTCACCCAATGCTTCAATTATTCTAGCTGAAATAGCAGGCTAATGCTAGCTAATTGCCCTTGTAGTTAGCAAGCTTCAGGGAAAATTCACTAAGAGAATATGAAGGAGAAAAATTAATAATTCTTTTAATCCTGAATGTACACATCAGTTGAGAAAAAAATTTCATCAGTTAATTGTTCTTCTGGAGAATTTTCAAATACACAATTTAGAAAAGGATCAAGCAATGAGGATTAAAAGAAACAAGCATCATTCCTTCCCAGTTTTGCCTCAAGAAGTCTGCATTTTTGTGAATATTTTTAAAATTACCAAAGTAGAAGCTATAAAAACTTAGTATTTCCTGATAAAGAAAACATATATTAGCCAATGGCCTTTTGGGCATTTGTAACTGGCAAAAATCTTCATTATCTCTTTCATAGATTTACTGGCCCATGTCTGATCAAGTCTGACCTGAAAGTTTCATCTGAAGAATCTCAGCCAAGTTTGGGAAAGGCTTTAGCTTTGAAAATTGCACACCAATTATCCACTTTCTTACTCTGACCTCTGGTGGTCAACAATATATACTTACAAAATTACAAGTAGGACAAGGCTGGCAAAAAGCTCATTTACTTCTATTCCTGCCTGAAAATCAGAAGCTCAAGAGCAGCCTCTACTCCATTTTCTTTTTCTAGCCCTTGACAACTGGCTCTGTTTTTGATGTAGGGCAGATGCTTGAGAAAGGAAGTTGGAGTAGATTGCTTCCAAATGGGTATGATTCCTGGGTGTTCATGGATGCGTTGCTCTCTATTTTATGAATATTTCAGGGAATACTGGATATGGTATGAAGTGCAGGTGTGTCAGTGTGGCGTCACATCTGCAATGAGACTGCCTCTGCATCCTGAACCAAGCCCTTTCCGTCCACTGATGTGATGCCTTCAACCTAAAAACACCTGCCACTTGCTTTTTTTCCTACCTATACCATGACTAGAATGATAAAAGTTGGGTTTTTTTCAGTGGAGGAGGTAGAGTTTATTAGAGTAAATCTGAGCACACCAACAGATCAGAGAAGATAATGACTTAAGTGGAACCCCGTAGAGGGAAATACTCTTCAGAAGACAGTGGACAATGGCCAACCTACAGTTTTTATGTTCACTGTTAGTGTGTGTGTGTGTGTGTGTGTGTGTGTGTGTGTGTGTGTGTGTGTGTGTGTGTGTGTGTGTAGATGGTACATGATACACGATTCTCTCCTTCCACATTTACTTCGGTTCTGGGAATTGAACCCAGATCTCCAGGCCTGCCTGGCAAGCACCTTTACTTGCTGATCACTTGCCAGCCCATGTACCAGCCAACTTATATTTATTTTTGTTTTAGTTTTTTAAAAATTAAAATATATTTTTTAAATGAGCTTTAATGGTTCATTTAAAGCAAGAAAAAAAGATTGATAGTTTACCTCAATATACACTACTTAGCAGGCCATTGCCCAAGTTTAGTGACCAACACCCCACACACACCCCTTCTACACAAACACATACACAAATTGTTTTAGATGCTTATCATCTAGGAAAATTTGTAATATTAAGAGGAAGACAGGACAAAAAGAAATTACTTAGTCATCAAAGTTGGTCTCAGAGAGAAGAGGTAAGGTGGGTCTTATTTTTTAAAAAGTCCTGTTCTTCAAGGAAGAAGGAATTTCAACTTGTCCTACTTATACAAAATTGAAGATTCCTCAGGCTAAACTATGGTAACAGCCCCCAAAGTCCAGGAACAAGAAAGGGTTCCAGAGAAGTTGAGGTAAGCATGTGCTTTTGGAGAGCAATAGATTCAACAATCATCTCCAGGGTTAGAATAGAACAGAGAATTCAGGTTGAATTGTTTAAACAGAACCAACTCTCCTTCAAGTCAGAAAAGTTAGCAGTGTGAACTGACAGGGCTGGGCACGGGGGACTCCACAGCCAGAAGAGCCTCCCACCCGCTGCACGACATCCTTTTGCAGAAGTAGATCAAGGCAAGGTATGGCCGCCCTGGAAACCCTTCCACTGCAGTCTGAGTTTCCATCAAAGAGCAGAGAGAGCAAACTGTCTCTCCATCACTGCTGTGTCTGAATAAGCACATTAAACAACAGCAGCCCTCCCGCCATGAGGTCAGTTTAACGGTGAGGAAACCCAGCAGCAAGCATGGTGTTACAATGCCATAAAAATGAGGTGATAGGGACTTGTATGATAGCTGGCACCCCTACAGAGCTGCAAGGCCAAATGGTCTGGACTGTTCTGAGCACCCATTGATTTCTGTTCTCTAGTGGAGTGTTCTAGAATTACGGGGGTGGAGGGGTGGGGACTAGAATTAGCTGGACTTAAATGCTTCTCCTATCAAGTGAGAAATAAAACTTCCGTATAGAGCCTCACTGAAGAAATTACTTGTTTCATAAATAATATAGGGCTATCAATTTAATATTTACATGCTGGCTTTCAAAGTCAGCCAAATTAGCAACACTCTTTGCAGAAACAGTAAGACCATGAGTGATTTGAAGGGTGTGTGGTCAATCATAGCAGCATACCATGTCTCTCCACTTTCAGCATTGATACTCAGCTAGTTCTCCCCTGCTTCACTTCCGCCCTTACACTCAAGCAAATGCTAAATTAGCACTTTTGCACTTCCGAATTTTTGTCTAGACCTTTCCACATCCCCAAAAAGTGAGAGAGGAGATGCATGTAAATAGATCCACTTTATGCTAGATCCTCCAGTCTCCGCGGAGTCCCAGTCTGATATCAGATAAAAAGATGAGCCTGGTCACTAGGCTGAGCACCCATGAGAAAGAGCAAGTAGAGGTTGGTCTTTGCAATAGTTACAAAAGGTAAAAGATGCATCACATAATCGCAGGACAGAAGAGAGGTAGGAGGCTGTGAGTTAACTAAACTGGTAGGGAAGACTAATTTGGATATGTGAAGATAACAAGCGTTTAGGCGTTAAAGCAGCAAATACTCATATAACGTAGTCCCAGTCTAACATGTAATATGTGGGAAGATTGTCTGTCAAAGAGTTCTTCAAGTAATTGGTTTTTTTCCTCTTAAAGTATTCTCATACATCACTTCAGAAAATTTGCTGGAGTTTTCTGCGTTTTGCGTGTTACCCTTTATAATGAAGAAAACATGGCTTATGGATTATTACATGATTGGTTTCAATATTATTTTGCTATTTTGAAAAGTCAAGTATCAGTAGGAATTTTGTGTTACCTCCCATATTTATAAATCTGCAATTTATAAATTGCATGGGTGATTGTAATTAAGAAGAAGGAATAACATACAAACAGTAAAAAATATATATATATTAGCATAATTAGATTTCTTTTCCTCAAGGGATGAAGGCCCTAACTTGTCTCCACAGGTAATGACCATAATTAATTACTTATTTTTTTAACCCTGGAGCTAAAGGGAGAAGTGGACACATGCCCCCATTCCCAACCCAGAAGCTATTGCTAATTGATATCTACTTACAAATTAAAATTTAGTTTTCTCCAAGGGCATCTCACTGGGGAAACAAGCTACTCAAGGGTAGGCTGCATGCCCCGCAGTAGATGGCCAACAGAAAAAGGAACTCAATGGTGTCTTTGGAGGTTCTGTGTCTCATAATACTGTGTCAGAACGTGTTCTTTTTGCATGTGTGTGTGTGTGTGTGTGTACTGGGATTCCTGAGTGTGAGAATGAATGGATCTCTGTGTTTATATCTGTTTCTTGTGCCTTTTCTTAGACTCCTTTCCTTCTGTTTATTTTCTTCTAATTCCAATATTTTTACTTTTGTTTTATCTTATCATACTTTGTTTTAGTGTATTATTATCCCTTAGAGGCCTGTTTTCTAGGAGATACAGAAAGTGGGTGAATAAGGATAGGAGGAGAAGTGGGGAAGAACTGGTAGAAGCAGAGGAAGGGGAAACTAATCAGGATATACTGCATGAAAAAACTATTTTCAGTAAAATAAAAAATCAAATTTTAAATATATTTCATTATTTAGTCAATATTATTTTGCATAACTTATTACAAAAATTACAGAATGCTATCTGTCATGAACTTTCCTTTGCTCCTTACCATAATGTACATAATAATATAGAATTCATCACCCATTCTTTTTACTCTGTGTAACGTCCAAGGATAGCTCTATCTTTCTTGTGCTGAATGAAGTCTGGGGCACTTTTTCTTAACTACTGGAAGAGTGAATGCCCTCATTCATATCTTCCAAGGCATATATCTCAAAAAAAAATGCTGGGTCACAAGCATGCATTCCTTAATTTTTATAAAATGCTTTTCAAAATGCTTGTAATTATTTGCGTTTTTCTCAGCTGGGTATAGAATTATTTGCTTTTTTTCTCAGCTGACATAGAGAACCATTTAAAGTTCTGTCAAGTGGTCACTATAAAATACAATTTGATTTCTAAATTCTGTGCTTTGAAGGGTAAGAACAGCCGTTTTCTTCATATGCTTATCAATATGAACTTTTGTTTTGTGAACTGCCCGATCTTTCCATTGGTGTTTTTCAATCAAATCACCATTTTCTGTAGGAACTTTTATGTAATCCTGGTAACAAACCTTTGACTGCAACTCGTGTTGTAACGACTTCTTCCCCTCTGACTCACATCAACTCGATCATGATGTCTGCACTAGCTATCTGTTGCCTGGAAGCAAGTCACCACAAACACAACAGCTGAGACCACTGCATGCTTATTGTCTCCCTGTTTCTGTGGTTGGGAATGGGTCCTGGTGCAGCGAACCCTCTGCTTCACTGTCCCTCACAAGGCTACAATCAGGGTGTCACCCAGAATGCAGGCCCCTGTGAAGAATCAACGGAGGATTTAGTCAACTTTTCATTGACCTTTTGTGTTGCTCTTCAGGGCACTGTGTTCGGGCCAGCTGATGGCATGGTAACAGGACACCCGCTTCACTAAGTCAATGCAGTGTATGTACGTGAGACGTGGTACTCAGAATCTTTTGTTATTAACATAGGAATGACAGGCTCTGCACGTTGACACTTTCTGTGGGTGAGACGTAAGTTACTCCTGGGGAAGTAATTACCCAAAGTAGCCAGGGAAAAGATGAAAGGGGAGCATATTAAGCCCTATTTCTTAATTAATTCAATATTTCTGTTTTTACTTATGACAACAATCTGCTAGTTGAAACTTTCCTTTATGGTTTTGTTCACATACCATTTTGTCCTGAGGAAGTAGCCTACATTTTGCCTATTAACTTTTCAAAGCTACCTTCATTTAGTTTTACTTTATGGTGTGAACAACGGATCATTTTTCTATATAGAAAATTAAATATCCCAGTACCACCATGTCCTCTCAAATTTGGAGTCACATTATGTTCTTGCCCCAGTCATGATTTTTTTAATGTTTTGTTCCTTTTGGTCTTTTACTCTCCTGTGGTAGCAGTAGCACCTCACTATATAGAATATGTTCCCTTAACTTTATACTAACTCGATAACTTTCTTTCTTTACCAAACAATCTTGGTAGTTATTATGCATTTTTACTCTATGCTTTCCTCTTAATATGTAGATGATATTAAAAGCCTGTACTGGAGTTTCAAGTGTTTACATAATACTGAATTTTATATATTAACTTTATATACTGAATTTTATATGCTGGCAATACATATATATAATCATTCATATATATATATGATGAAGTTTAATTTGTAAATTACCATAGCAAGAGATTAATAACAGTAACTAATACTAAAGAAGAATAGTTATAGTAATATACTGTGATAAAAAGTCTTTAAAGGCTGGAGAGGAAGATGGTTCAGTAGTTAGAGTAGATGCTGTTCAATCATGAGGATCCCCAGCACTCACACTGAGCAGCTCATAACCACCTGTGACTCTAGCTTTGAGGGATTCAGTGGCCTCTTTCAGCTTCCACAGATACACACACACACACACACACACACACACACACACACACACACACCACAAATAAAATAGAATAAAACTTTAAAAAACTTCTTTAAAACTAGCTATTTTGGTTTGAAGTTGAAAGCCTCCTGCTCCAAGGCTCATTAAGTAGAGGGCTGGCTGCCAGCTGGTGAACTGCGGGGAAGGTGGTTGTAGAGGGTTCTGACTTACTCAGAAGATTCAACACTGAATGAATGTGTAACCTGATGCCGTTATTGAGAGACTGGGAGGAGGAGGAGATGCAGGTATAACTGAAGGAAGTAGGCCACTGAGAACATGCTCTACAAAGATGTGTTTTGTCCCCATCTGAGTATTCTGGTCCCATGGTGACTTTGACCATCCATAAAGTGGATCTCAGGGAACTTTCACCCAGCTCAGCTTTCTAACCATGACGTCAACAGCCTCTTACTTCATGTGTGCCCACTGCCATGCTGTTCAGCCTTGCCCTAGGGTAATGACTCCAGACCATGCACTGAACCTGGGAACCAAAATGAGTGTCTCCTATCTTTAGTTGATTTTGTCACAGAAATGGAAGGCTATTTAACACATTTGCAAATTGTTTACTTCTGGAATTTTCTAGGTGTTAGTTTTTAGCCACAGGTAGCCATTGGTATTTAAGACCACAAAAATAAACTTATTACAGAACATTACTGTCAAGAAATTTTAGAATAAATTTGTCAATTTCTTCAAAAAAATTGATGTTCAGCTAAAATTAATTTAGAATTTGTTTTAGGTCCACTAATCGAAATCCAATGCCTTGTTGTTGTTTCATGCTGTCCTTCCCCATCTGAGTATTTTGGTCCTGTGGCGACTTTGAAAATCCATAAAGTGGATCTCAGACTTCTATAATTAGGTGCATAGGAATCATGGTGGCCAAAGCTCTAGTTTGGTTCCTTGACTCTACTTGACCATGGCATGATTAAAATTCTATATGTCTATCCATGATCAGATTGAATATTGATTTCCAAAGGACTGGTGGAACCCAGCCCCCCCCAAAGGCCTTGTAGTTGCAGAAGCCAGGAACTGTGCGTATCCATCATTTGCAATATTTCTTCAATAATTCATGGAGAAATGGAGAAATGGAAGGAGGAGTAGTCATTTGATAGTTCATTAGAATTCCTCCAAACCGAAAAACATGATTTGATGACCCAAATTGACAATCCCGTTATCTATAGGGCAATGAAGGGTAAACTCACTCTGGGAAATTTACATATCCTTAATTCAAGCCCTCATCCTCAGAGCCACAGATACATGGGGATAATGTTGCTACAGTTCTCTGCCCCCCACCCACCATTCTCCTCTTCCCTTGCATACTTTCCCACACATAAAAATTGTGGTCTTACTGAATTTTATGCTACAGATTTTTGTATCCATTCCCACTAAATGATTTAAAATATTCTGTTAAGGAAGAATTCAGAGTTGTCAAAGAAAGCCTATACATGTGGAGTGCTGTCTTTGTCTCTGGAGCTTCTTTACTCTCTTCTGTCTTGAAAGGTTTTTTTTTTTTTAACTTTGTGTGAATCTTTGACATCAATGATTTCATATTCTTGCTTGAAAACCTCAAACCAAACCCACAAAATCAACTAACCTGGGCTCATAAGGACTCACGGAGACTGAATCGACAGCAGGGAGCCTGAATGGACTGACCTAGGCCTTCTGCATTTATGCTACAGTTGTATAGTTTGGTCTTCTTGTTAGATTCCTAACAGTGGAAGCAGGGGATTATCTCTGACTCTTGCCTGCTTTTGGGACCCTTTCCTCCTATGGGGTTAGCTTGTCCAGCCTTAATAGAAGAGGGGGTGCCTAGCCTCACTGAAACTTGATATACCATGGCTGTTGACATCCACGGAAGGCCTGCCCTTTTCTGTAGGGAATCTGAGGAGGAAGGGGCAGTGTGTAAGGGACTGGGAGGAAGAAAGGAGGGAGGGTAAAACCAACCAGGATGTAAAAAACAAAACAAAAATCAGATAAATACAAAAAAGAAAGAAAAGAGAAAGAAGAAAAAGAAGGGAAGAAAGAAAGAAAACAAAAACTTCAAACCATTCCAAGGTGAAGTTGTTACTCTTCTTGAGATTATTGAAATTGAGGCTTCCAGTTTTTAACTAATTTACAAAGAGCCTCCTAGTCATATATAAAGTATTTGGCTTGTCAATCTGTGTCTCCTTGACCCCAAAGTCCATGCTTATAAGCATTATGTCATCCTTTTTTTTTGTCTCCAAACATGCTGAACTGTAAAGCATAATGTATTTAAAATGATCATCAAGATGGCTCACTGGATGAAGGCACTTGCAGCCAAGCCAGAGAATCTGAGTTTGGTCTTACAGATCTATTTATTGAAAGGAGGCTACCGACTCCTACAAGTTGTTCTCTGAACTACACACATATACGTGAATACACACAACAATAAATAAATAAATGTAAAAAAAATTCTGTATTTTTGTACTAAGACCTTAGTTATTTAGAACATGATTGCCCATGCTTATTTTGTGATGTTTTACATAAGGCCTGCATTTATAGTTTTGTTGTTGTTGTTATCTATTCTGTCATTTTGTATGATATATACTTTCAGCCAATAAAGCAAAATAAAAGCTGAAATGACATCATGAAATATGATCCCTCCTCCTCCTTTTATCTCCTTTTAACTCACCTCTGCTGATACACATCAACCAGAAACCTATGCTCATAATTTCCTTTGGTTTCTTGCTTGTGAGTTAGTATCTAAAAGACATTTATCTACATGTTCTAAACATTTAAGACTTAAAAGCCTCTTAAGAGAGGAGTTTAGTTTTAAGTATTGTGGGAACATGCAACCCAAATTTAGCATATTTGTAATGATAAAATCCCATTTCTTTTTATATTTGTTAATATATAAATACAATTTCATATAATTTTACCAATGAATATTGCATGTTTCTGTGTTAGATTTAATCCCAAGTGCTCTTAATATTTTCTGGCATTACTGTAGATTTATCTCCTATTTCATATTTTCTGAGTATTGCACTCATTTATGATTCCTAATCATGCTGAGAACTGTAATAAATTCAATTCTATCTAAGAATTTGACGATCTTTACATTTGTTATGCCTGCACCCATCCTATGGCAGCAATGAAGCATGTAGATTACGATTTCAAATGCTCAAGACTGTCTCCTTTATTATGTTGTTGTTTCTGTCTAAGATCTCAAACACCATTAAAGCAGTCACAGAGAGATCCTTATTCTTAAGAAGGCTATCTTAAATGCTTTACAGTTATGTTGGATATAGGCATTAAAAAAAATTGGCAGACCTAGGACATCCTTGTCCTCCTTAGAGGATACAGATTTTTATCATTGCGTATCTTCAGCTGTGAGCTTTGCTCAGTGTAGAGCACTTGCCTAGTACTTGCAAGGCCCTAGGTTCAATCCTAGCCTGATAAAAAAGATTCTGGAAAACTGCTTATCCAACAACTCCTATCATAGTTATAGTTTTTTCTAAACATATTTATCACAGTTTATCAGTCTATACACCAGTTTAGTTTGCTTAAGTGTTGTTTGGGGTATTTGCATCCCTGGAAATCAAATTAATTAATGTGTACTTTTTCAATATTAATCATTCATAGACGAATTCAGCAAAGTAAGCCCTGGGGACATTACTTGTCACCATTTTTTCTATGCAGTAAAGGTGATGCAGTTGTCAGTTCAGGACAATAATGTGGCATCTCCCTTTGGGATTATATCTAACACACACTTGATGTGCAATGTTCTACAGAATAATTGTGTTTATAGTTCTACTTTCCTTTCCAGTGTGAAACTTCAAAAAAGTTTCTTTCTCTTATGAAGTATTCTGTTCAAAGTCCTGGACATTGGGCATCATGTCTCTACCTGTAATTTCAGCACTTGGGAGGCAGGATGATCGTAAGTTCAAGGCAAACTGGGTAGCTACATAGCAAGACTGTCTAAAATTAACCTCTGCCCCAGTGGGTTGGGAAATGCTGAATCAATGGGAACAATTTGCAAAGCATTGCTCTGAACTTTTTGACCTGAATTTCTATTTTTGATGCTACAGGCAACATTCTGGCAATGAGGTAAAATAGATCTTCCAAGTTCTTAGGCAGCAAACCCAGAAGTTCCTTGTTAACAGCGGGGGCCATTGTGCAGGCAGTTTAGTCCTCAGTCCTGAACAGGACTCTGCAAGATTGGAACAAGGGTAAAACCCACATTTTCCACAGTAAGGCAGTCACAGTGGGACTCTTATTTGAATGAGACAGCTGGCTAATGAATTGTAAATGACCCCAGAGATAGTGGCAAGTACCAAGTCTCCTTGCAAACACCCTTGGGCTCTTCCTACTTTTACCTCCCAATGCCCTCAGATACTCTTTTGGCCTCACCCTACTGTTTTTATGTGCATTATTCCTAGCAACTGTTCACAGACAATGGCAACCTTTACACGGCCCTCATCTAGTCGCAAGTTGCAGCCAATTACTGCCCATAATGATAGTACATATCCACTACCTTTTCCTGAAGAAAGGTGAAGTCCAGTGGGAGACCTATGCTCCAGATCTCCTCTCAGGGTTGGGACAATGTCTGAACATCACTTAACCTCACCCCATTGTCCCTCTCCTGTAGAAGGAGGCCGCTTGTTCATTGCCGGGTGTCCAGACTCAACCACACAGAAACTGTATTAATTAAATCACTGCTTGCCCAATAGCTTGAGCATATTGCTAGCTAGCTCTTACAGCTAGAATTAACCCATTACATTATTTTATATTTTACCACGAGACTTGTGGCCTACCTGGTAAGGTTCCAGCTGGCAGCTCGCGTCTTTCCCCTCTGGTGGCTCCATGGCGTCTCCTGGCTCCGCCTACTCTCTCTATGTATATCGCTTCCAGCCTGGCTATGTTCTGTTAAGCCATTGGCCAAGAGCAGCTTCTTTATTCTTTAACCAATAAACACAACACATATACAGAAGGATTTCCCACACCACTCTCTTTGTCATTTCTGCCTCTTCCTTGCTGGTTTCTTCTGGGAACACTCACTTGACAAATCATTTATATTTCTTCCTTAGCTTTAGGTTTTGCTTCAGAAGACATCACCCTAAGACCTAAGTGCCACACCACTGATTCATTTCCTAACTCTGAGCAAATTCTCACACAATCCCCTTAGCTTTGTGAATGTTACTGTCATGGAGGGAAAGAATATGGTACTGGACAAATGTTGTACAAAACTATTCCCACTTTAATGATATTGGTGTTTTTCAATCTATGATGACTCTGCTGGACAAATCTAACAGAGTTCATGAAACTTCTCATACTGTTTAATTAGTGTTGGAACAACACTGCTTTTGTTCTTTGTTCTTTGCAAGAAGAAAATAACATCATCAAAGGGTTTAAAATATATTTATGGCTTATGTTTGTTTTACAGTTATTTATCCTTTGAAAAACTCATCAAATAAACAGTGGAAACAGAGCAACAGTAAGCCTACATATAATATGATCTGTCATCCTTTTAATAATCAGTGAGATATTATCACAGTCATGTCATCAGCATGGAAACTCCCATATGGTCTGGTAATAATTTCCATTCAAGACTGATCTTAAGTAATGAAGAACTGAACAGGAACTGGGGGTAACTACACTGAGTTATTCCGCCTTCATGTCCCCATAAATGCATAAAATTGGACATAGAGCAAAGATGACAGATGATATGAAAACTAAAATTTCAAAAGCAATGTCTGCTTCAGATCATCATTCTTTTGATAGATTGGAGAATGGACTGTCATAATTGTGATTGCTATTGCTGTGATAAAACACCTCAAGCAAAAGCAAGTTGTGGATGAAACGGTTTGTTTGGCTTACACTTCCACATTGCTAGGCATCACTAAAGGAAGTGAGGGCAGGCTCTCAAGCAGGGCAGGAACCTAAAGGCAGAGCTAGGGCAGAAGACATGGAAGGGTGCTGCTTACTGACTTGCTCCTGATGGCTTACTCATCCTGCATTGTTAGAGAACCCAGGACCACCAGCCCAGGGATGGCTCTACCCACAGTGGACTCGACCCTCTGCTGTAAATCACCAATTTAAAAAATGCTCTATAGTCTCACCTAAAGCCCCATCTTATGAAGGCATTTTCTCAATTGAGGTTCCCTCCTCTCTGATGACTTTAGCTTGTGTCAAGTTGGCTTAAAACTAGCCAACACACAGACTATAAACTATATAATTGAAACTAATCTAATGAAGTTAAGACAGTTTCTTCTCTGTTCAAAAGAATTGCTGTAGTCCCTGGAAGCGATTCCTCAGGTTCCCATCTCTGCCTCTTTTTCACATTAACTGTTCAGATGTCCTGTCTTCTGTGTCCTGTTTCTTCTTAGGTATGGGGAAAAGGGGAACAGACACAACCTCTATCCAGACTCACCATGTCAGTTTCTTAACTCTTTCATTATCTGTGAAATGGAGCTGGCAAGAGCACTTGGGGAAAATCAAGTCGCTGACAGTGATTGCTCACTCCTAAAACTAACTCCTGTAATTAGGTGATGCAACATGACACTGCTTCCCCACAGCTTGATTTAGCGTAGAAATAACATTTTAAAACCAAGGAGGACAGAAGTCCAAGTTTTAACAGGAGTACTCTTGGTGGCCCAGGGCTAGGAAGGAAGACATTATCCTTTTAACAAGTCATCCTCCTACTGCTACATTTTATATATTTGTTTTTGGTGGTGGTCATTTTAACATGCTTGACATTCTGTAGGCCAATTTTATTAGGTATTACTCTTTCACATGCCTATGGTAAGAGAGATGCACGTATTGGTAATAAAGTAATTTTGGAAAATATGGAATGCCTATTCTTTAAATAAAATGGTCTTTGAAATGTAACTACAAAGTGTCAAAGCAGAGGGGCTTTGGGCAGCAAGCAGGTGCACTTGTGTGTATATGCACATGCCTGTGCAGGTCAGAGGACAATCTCAGATTTCCTTGACGCACACTGACCTGGAGTTTGCCTGGAATCAAGTTCACAGCATCCATCTTTGCCTTTCCAACTCTGGCTCTATAAGTGTGTACCATCACATTCAGCTTTTTGTCAGTTTTATTTGTTTGCTTGCTTGCTTGTTTTGAGACAGGGTTTCTCTGTGAAGCCTTGGCTGTCCTGGAACTCACTGTGAAGACCAGACTGGCCTTGAACTCAGAAATCTTTATATTTCTGTCTCCCGAGTGCTAGGATTTAAAGTATGTGCCAATAGGGTAAGAGGACTCAAATTCAGGCCCTTAGGCTTGCAATGCAACTATGTTAACCAACTGAGCTATCTCCCTAGTTCCCAAAGCTGGAGAAGAGTTGAAGTTGTTGCATTTCTTCCTTAAAACATCATTTATTTTAGAAAGCCATTAACAAAATTGTAATCCTAAGATTAATAAACTATTTTCTACCAGTTACACAATCTGGAATCCATGAGGTAAGACAAGTGAATATGCTCATGAAGGAATTACCGTCCTTTCTCACTAAAACCATTTATGACTATAAATTGTTGGTGACGATAAAGTGGAACCCTAAGTACTTTAAGAGAAACCTGATAGATTTTGACTCAGGAAAGTGTTTACATTTTAGTGGGCTCGAGTCATAGCTTGCCTGGTAGCCAAGCATTTTCTTGGCTAATTCTCAATAAACTACATGTATCCCATCTGTCTGTATTAGTCAACAAGGAGAAAAGCATCTGCAATGTTGATTGGGAAAGATGTATCGGGGTGTGGAAAATGAGATGAGGATGACAAGGAAGCTCCTCTCTGAGATGTTCTCCAGAAGTTGGCATTGCAAATTTAATGAAACTAAGTCTGAGGAATTCTGGGAGAATATGGAAAGCACAGCCAGAGCTACTTCAATACAAAACCAAAGAATCAATCATTGGATATTGTATGCTAATAAAGGGTGCTATTTTTTAGAAAAGCATTATCAGCCTACAGTTTCCAAAGTAGAGAAGTAGAAGAGCCATGTACAGTGGGAGAAAGTGCACCAACAAAGAGACACAGATCATCACTCTTTAAAAAAAAAAAGATTTATTTATTATGTGTACATGTGCCCCTGCACACCAGGAGGGGCCACCATATCTCGTTATAGATGGCTGTGAGCCAAGATGTGGTTGCTGGGAATTGAACTCAGGAACTCTGGAAGAGCAGTCAGTGCTCTTAACCACTGAGCAATCTCTCCAGCTCCCAGATCATCACTCTTGAAAGTGGGCCAACAGATGCAGATGTTCCAGGGTTGAGGGCTACCGTCAGGATGCTAAACATCCACCCCATAAGTCAAAGAGTCACATCCCACAGTGTCCTAACCAAAACACAAATGAGATTATAACATGGTTCATTGAAATGTAATCACCCAAGCCTGTTTTATTAGTGATCTCAAAATTATGTATATCTTTCATAAAGTCATCTCAAAACTCAAAATTGTATATGTGTGTGTATATATATAAAGTGATATATAGTGATATATATTTATCACTACAATGTATTTTTAATAATTGGGCTCTTGTTAGTTCCCTCACATTAAATTCTTTAAGAATACATCTTATTTGAAAAGCCCTTTGCATTTATTTCAGGTTTTGCTTTCTATTAATCAATCACACTTTGTGTTTATTTAGAATAATCTTACTGTTCTTACTTATCTTTACTAAAATTCTAAGACTTTAAAAAGCCAATATCTAAAACCAGAATAAACTAGCATTTACTTTAGAAGTCATATTCAGAATTATGCATGTTAATTTCCACTAGTACCATACTCCACTTCAGTTCGCATCATTAAACGAATCTAATGGAATATGAATGTGCTAGTTTTCTGTTACTGTTACAAGATGACTTTGAATATTAATGTAACTGAGGAGAGAGCTATCTGAATCCTAGTTTCATCCTGTTGCCATTTGGCTGCCGTGTTTCTCAGCTGAACACCACATCAGGAGCATGTGATAAAGCAGACTGCTCACCTCATGGTAGCTAGGAATCAGGAGAAAGAGAAGGAAGGATGAGGTAAAAATGTACCTTCAAGGGAACACCCTCCCCCTAACTCACTTACTTCTTCCACAGAGGCCTCATTTCCTGCTTTCCATGTTCTCCTAATATGCATTTTTCTATGAATACATAAACAAATTAACATCCATGTGGTTAAAACTTCATGGTTCAGAAGCCCTACCTACATGACTGCTTTGGAGACCAAGCTTTCAACACATGAGATTTTGGGAATATTTCAAATTCAAACCATCTTATGCAGGTTAGAAGGGCTAATAGACAATTTGTGTACAAGTAGTAGCAAATCTATAGAGAAGTACACAAGATCCTCTCTAGATACGAGTCATCCTAAGAAAAACACGCCTAAAAGAATTCTGTAAGTTCCCACTCAAACTGCGTACTTCCAAACAAAGGACGTAAAGCATAACTTGAATTTATCCTCCTCTACTCTTCAGTACCTGTAGTATGAGGGGCCCGGGCTGCGTTCCCAGCGCCGGGCCCCTTGTGCCATCCTGCTCCCAGTGTGTACCCGAAATAATTACACGGAAACTGTGTTCATTTAAATACTGCCTGGCCCATTAGCTCTAGCCCCTTATTGGCTAACTCTCACATATTATTTTAACCCATTTCTAATAATCTGTGTGTCACCATGAGTCGTGGCTTACCGGGAAAGATTCAGCGTGTGTGACCTGGCAGGCTTCATGGCGGCGGCTCTCTCTGGCTCTGTCCCCTTCCCAGCATTTTCTTCTCTTTATCCTGTCTATCTAAGTCCTGCCCTATCAGAAGGCCAAGGCAGATTCTTTATTAACCAATAAAAGCAACCCAAATACAGAAGGACCCTCCTACACCATTTTAGCAGGACTTAGATAGATTCTTTATTAACCAATAAAAGCAACCCAAATACAAAAGAACCCTCCTACACCAAGTACCAAAGGTATGTACTCTTTTGTATGCCCTCAATCTTGTATAGTCATCACTCAATATCCAAATGGATTGGCCAATTTGAGTATGAGAGTATGACCTCTTATACTCAAATCCATACCAATATGATCAATTCTCTAATAAAAATTGTATATGTGCATATAACCTTACACAACCACCTATGTCCTGTACAATCTCTAGGTACAGTACAATCCTAATGAAGTGTACATACCATGGAAATGCCTATTCTCCTGTATTGTTGAGGGAATAGTCACCAGAAAATAAAATCTGTATGTGTTCAGTACAGGTATAGCTTTCCCCTAATGCTTTTATTTGCAGTTGATTTCATGGATGTGAAAAAATTGTATAGAGAATTGACTGTAATTATTTTATTCATTTTAGCTAAGTGGTTGCATAGATGGCTCCATAACCTTAGCCTTAGGATCATGTTTAACTCTTCTTTTAGGTCTCTGGGCTTGATCATGCAACTTATTTTGGTCAGTAGAGGATAGAGCACATAACCAGAAAATCTTTTGTGCAGTTTGGTTCTTCTCACCCTTGTTTCTCCCAAGGCCACAATAGCATAACATCAGGTAAGGCCATCAGCTACCAGACTGCCAACGCCATTCACAGGAGTGAGCCAACATGTACACACATCTAAAGAAGGTGGTGTAGCTTTCATGTTTCTAAATGTTCCATCTTTTAAAGTTTGTTTATATTTGCTCATCATGGATAGAAAACAAGGGGACCATCCAGGTTCTGAATTTCACATCTGGGGACTGTGTATAAGTAGGAAAGTATTCAGTACTGATACACAGTCTATGTGTTTATATATGTAAATATGGTTCAGAGCTCTGCACTGAGTTGCATATGACCATGTTATGTGATGTAAATAATGCCATGTGATAGACAAACACTTGTCTATGTTCAAAGAACAGGTATTCATTCATATGTATTACTGGGATAAAAAATAAAATTTGTAAATGAAAAAAAATAACATCAAGATCAATATTAGTAAAGCAGCCTCACCAACCCATAGCTAGCCCAGATCAAGGAAGAAAGCATGTGGAGAACTCTCTCTCCTACAACAGACAATGGCTGACGGATGAGCAAGCAAGTTTCTGGGGTCTCTGCACCCAACCTTTCCTGTTTACTCTTGATCCTACCACACTCAGTGGATGGGTTTACATAAATGAGGTATTTACAAAAGGTTTGCTGATCCAAGGACTGTTTTCATTTCACCCCATGGGATGCTGGCATCCCGTAAAAGATTCCTCAGTATCTGACCTCAAAAGGTCTTCACTTGAAATCAGCATAGTACTTATCAATTTACCAGCCATTTATGATATTTTTACTAAAACATGATTTCAAGATTTATAACAGTATTTTCAATTTAACAAAGAGATTTTAATACAGGATTCTGCCATCAAGTTCTCAGCAGTTAGCAGTATGTTACAGGAAAAAAGAAGGAGATGAAAATTTAGGTGATTCCTAAAATTTAGCATCAGAGAATCACAAATTCACCTATTACTAATCTTTATTAAAAAATAGTTGGAATCCTCAGAAAATACATGATAACTCAATGTAAGATGAATATCAAGTAGCATTATAAATAGTATGAAAAAATCATTTTCAAAGATTCAGAACACAAAATTACATTTTTTGAGCTTCACATTATGTACTTAAGGCTTCAAAATGAATGCATCTACAATTTATTGTCAGAATTGTATTATGTGTGTATCCAGTGAAAATTGGAAAATATCTCAGAAAATTGAATAAGAATTTAAGGGGGAAAACATCCCAAATAAGTCCCATAATGGTAGGAATGATTCAGCCTCAAACAAGATTCTCAACCAGCTCCTTAGAAGAAATAAAACCTGTCTTAGCACCACAGCCTTAAGACCAACTCAGGCAAGCCGAGGGGAAACAGCCGATATAGGAAGAAAGATGCTTGCTTTTTATTGACCATAAAAAATTTATTTTCAAATAAATGCTATTGGAAAATGCCTTGACACTTAAATCTAACAATTTGTTCTAAGATTTTACAGCCCACAAGAAGAAAAGTTACTCCTTCTTAAGTCGTTCTGACTTGTCAGCCAATCTGGAGGACTTGGCCTCACAGGAGCGTTGTTGCTGCTTCACAGAAGATTCTATGAGGCAACATGATTGTGGCATCATTAGGATGATTTGGATACACTCACACAATCCAAACAAATGATCAAGACATATGTGTTGCCAAACATTTCTGATATTTTAAATAATACTTGCCATCATCCTGTTAGAGACTGGGAAAGCCCCGGGACTGAGTGACTTTTGCTAGAAGAAAGACAGGTGTTGCTTAGATCTAGTGCACCCTGGGTATGCTATTTTAAAGAGGATTGTTTATATATTTCAGTGTTCCATTAAGTGAGGAATAAATTTAGAACTTCAGCCAAACATTTTGAGCTATGTGAGAGTGAGAAATAAACTTTGACCTTCAGGAGTTCTCATAAAGCTAGTAAATACTATTGACTATTGCCTATAGAGTGTAGTGTCTGAAATGTATATCCAGGCCATCTTAAATATATATATATTTAAGAATATATTTATAAGAAGAATATAAATATATATTTAAGTATATATATATGAGGGCTACTATAAATAAAATCTTTTAGGAATCAGGTATAAAAAGATCTGAGATCTTATCTGATGGTTGCGGAATACATACATAATGGAGCAGATTATGTAGTGAATGTATGACTAACATTATCATATGGATACAAATTCATTTTATCTGGAACAGACTTTGGAGGAAGTTTTCATGCATAATAATTTCAGCAAGCTGCCATATTTATAATTCTATTTTGTGCTCTTCTCTACTGGAATCTTTTCAATAGAAAATAGCTGGGGTTGAGAAAGATTAAAATCTATTCATTCCTTCTCTTTTATTATCTTCACACAGATAGCTTTGTTTAAAGCATGCCATCTCAGGAATTCTTCAGGAATATTTAGCTTCTTCTGTGCTCTCTCTGGGGAAAAACATATTTCAAGACATCCATAAAGTCTATAAATAAAAGGAACAGAGCCTTATTACACAAAAAATTATGCCCATTAAAGGTGAGAACATCTTTCTAAATTCCATATTTCCTTTAGGTGGTTATTTTGGAATATTTTTCTGTAAGTGAAATTTTACTATTTCAGGCAAATTGCACATTTAGACATCCTGATATTCTGGTAGGAATTTATCTCATTGAGGTGAAGAATTACATTATCCAGAACAGCAAAATATAAATGATAGTATTAGTGAATTTTCCTAACAAAGTTTACAATCTATAGGAAGCCATACTTAGAAACAATACCATGACATATCCAAATGTGAGCTTTCTTCAAATATGCATTTACTAATGTATTAGCTGTAAATGTCTTGGATTTTAATGACCAGTTGAAAAAGCAAACATTAACAGAGAAACTTTCTGTAATTAAGATAAAATATCTGCCACTTTTAACCACAGAAGCCAACATTATAGAATTCTTCACAATGAGTACCCTCAATTTCTACTACTCTGTGACTTAACTACATAAAATTCTAGAGTCAAAATTTAAGGAGAAATAATAGTTAAAAGCTTCCATATAATTTATTTCAAATATGCCTTTTATTTTTTCAGTGTAGGCCACTGAGAACAAGATCTATTCTTAAAAGATGGAAATAAGGCAGGAGAAATGTGCCAAAACCTATTAATACAATGAGTGCATCCAAATGTTAGCTGTGACAGCAAGCTAGTTCACTCTAAGGTTAGCTAAATAATTATTTTAAGGACTCGCTGTCCTTCCTGGGAAAATGGACTACAATGTCAAAAGTTCTCATGATGTGAAGCATTCGAACGGTCATAGTGTGGATTAATAACTGTTGATAAAACATGAAATTTGCTTAATGAATTGCAGGATATACATTAAATGTTGGTTTCAGTTTTATAGCTATATTTGTACTGAAATCATTATGCCACTTATCTCTATTAGACAGGTGTCTCTTAGCCTACAACAACAGCCAAGTGTAGTTCGATGTGCCTATTGCCATCATGGGAATGTAGCTATGGTTAAGGAACCCAAGTGCATAGAGAAATCACTATGAGGTGTAGGCTTATTATGACTTTATGGACAATCATTAAAAATTATCTTGGAGGAGTGAGATTCGGGGCCCTTATGCTAGCCTACAAACCAATTGTTTAGCATAGTTCCCAAAACACAGTAAAAGCTTTAAAGCCATGTTCTTCATGAATGAATTATAGTAATGCAAAGAGTTGTCCAAAGAGTACATTAATAGGAAGAAGATTTAGAAGCTTTCTGTCAGTATGAAAATATGAATATGTGTTAGTTATTACTATTTTTCTGATTGCTCTGATGATGATTCAGATCCTGATTTGTATCAAGCCAGGATTAAGAAGCTTAGAAGCAGGGTGCGTGTGCGTAAGGAAACCTATGCAATGAATTGTTTGGGTCATTTATCGCAACTGTGCCATACATACAGAATCTCAATTTGCTATTCATTTGTTTGTCGCACCTTGTTTGTCCCCTGCAGTCACCCAGTGGTATTATTATTTCCTTTAATTTATCTTTTCCTCTATGGGTGCTTCCATCCAGGCTCAGTCAGTATTGCTTCCACTTTTGGTTTTCTTTTTTTGTCTGATTTCATCTGCATGATGCTAAATAATGTGAAAGAACTGAACAATCAGAATATAAATGACCCAAACTAAACTCACCTTTTCCTTCTAAACATGGCTGCTGTTGAAGTATTCTTAGAAGGAGGAAATACAGGTGGTACCCTAAAACCCACACTACCATCCCTCACCGGTCTGTAATTCTTAGCCACTAGTTTGTTAAATTTTATCAACACTGTTTCCGAATATATTTAAAATTAATAATCATTTCCTCCCTTTTGACATCTTTATGGCATTCCTTCTTTATATACTAATTCCCTTGTAAAACGTTTCTGGCTTTCTCACCTCCAACCCTAATGTCATTTCATCCATAAATGAATGCCAGACTTAAGAAGCTATATCCTCAAAAAGAGTCATGTTATTTCTCATTTCTCAATTCAGAATAATTTCATAAGTCCCTACAAGCCACCAGACTGAATTCAGAATGATAATCAAATCCATTATAATTTAGACTCAGATCTTTGGTGTCTACCTCTTTTATTACACATCTGTATCTTCATAATGGATGATCACTGTACATCACATGTGCCACTCTTGCTAACACTTCTGTTTTTGTTAGTTTGTTGTCTTGGTAAATCATCACCTTCCATCCCAGAGATTCTAGTATCACTCAGAGGCTGAGATCAGACGCAAGGTGCATGTACTGTTCTACCACATAGAATTCTCTTCTACTACTTGTATTCATTGGTCTCGATTAACGTCACTACATTACTTAACTAATATTAGCTGGTGAAAATATACCTTTGATGAATCGGGATGACAATAACCAAGTGCATTTTATGTATTTTCAATGAACATAACTTCACAGGCAAAAATGAAATCGGTGAAATATATATGTAATAATAATATATATAAAATATTATACTAAATTCAATAATAAAACTAAAGTACAGAGAAGCTGCCAAAGGTGAAAATTTTTTCATCATGATTTTGGCCCTTACTTGGATGTTTAAGACTGCACTTGTAAGTTTAAATGAAAGCAACACAGTCTTTCAGGTTATTTTGATTAATTTATTTCTGCCCCTTTGCCCTTTTTCTTCTGTTGAGTCAACTACCATAGGTTCATATTTTCTGTATTTCTATTCAGCAAAGCCTCTGTCTGTGTTTCTGCTTCAAGTGGAATTTCAGTAGCAAAGCTTAACAGTATGCTTTAAGGATATTCTTATAAAATGAGGATAATAACATAATATTGATTGAACTTCTATCCTCTGTCAACGTCATGCTGTGTTTTTATATGAATTATTCCATCTGGTGCTCTCCAGTATCACGTGGGTACCACTTTACTAGTCCCCCCATTTGTAATTTCCATTCATGCTTTTGCAATGTTTGTTGTTTTTCAAGTATAAAAATTTTAAAAAATAATGCAAAAATCAGGTGTAATATTTCACATATCATCAATGGGTTATACATTAATACTGTAGCCTTAATCCCTCTGCAAAGAATGGCAAAATGAAAATGGAAGGCAATACTGGTTGTCTGAAAGTGTCAAGAGAAATTTTCAAAGAGAAATGAGAAATGATAAATTACTTTAAGAAACTGTTCAACTGAATCTATTAAGCCTATATATATATATATATCTAAGATTAAAGAATATATATATAATCCTTAACATCCACAAGAAAACTCATATATTTAACAAAAAAATGAACAAGGAGTCATTTGAGTCATAGCCAAACCGCATAGTATCTTTATTAGAATGGATAAATCACATTATCATGTCACAAATCAGAAGGAATGAAAAAAATTACAAGTTCACCCAACAGCAGAGGCTTTTATAAGAGATGTCACCTGTAGGATAATATACACTTACCTCCACTTATATAGAACTGAATAGAAAGTAAATGCAATGCCGAGTTTTAGAAGTAGAGCAGTGACCACTGTTCCCCTGAGAAGTAGAATGACGCCTTCATTGATTTAGATCTTAAGTGTGTGGGTCTGTTCAGCCTGTCGGAGCCATCAAACTGCACACTTAGAATTTTCACACTTACAGTTATACTTGTGTCTTTACTAAAGCTACTGATAATCTTCAGGAAGTCTATGCATCCCTGTTTGTGACTAACGGATATTATTGCCAAGCAAGTGTAATGTAGGACTTCTAGCCCCCTGAACCGTCTTCTTTGGTCCCTACAATTTTCTTACTATCATCCTCATAATACTAAGGCTAAAACAACTTCTCTTTCAGAAAACTCCATTCAGGAATCAAATCCCCAATGTTCACACACACAGCTTAAATACCAATTTCAAATGTCCAAGTCCCTGCATAGTTGCTTTTTAAGAATCCTCTGTGTGCTTCTGTGTTATTGCTTATATTTTGGCCCAAAGGTGGACAGGTCTTAAAGCAAACATAAATATTGTGATGGATCAGGAATAAAATCTCCTAGGATATCAAAGTTCTATCTTCCACAAACGTACACACACACACACACACACACACACACACACACACACACACACACACGTGCTCACATACACGCATGCACACAGAGGGTGAGAGAGAGAGAGAGTGTGTGAGAGAGAGTATGTGTCACTTACTCAGCATGCATCTGTCTGATGCTAACCAAGAGCTCAGTGCTGGGGCTGGGTTGAATAGTGATGAAGCTCTCAGATGTTCCCTGCTTTTACAGGCGTTCACCTTCTGAGGGAGTTTTGGGCTGAACACTTTCAGAGACAGATCTTAAAATAAACCTGAAGGCACAGATATTTTGCTAGGGGTGGGCAGGAAAGGGGAGGAAGGAAGGAAAGGAGGGAGGGAGGGAGGAGGGAGGGAGGGAGAGAGGGAGGGAGGGAAGGAAGGAAGGAACGAAGGAAGGAAGGAAGGAACGAACGAAGGAAGGAAGGAAGGAAGGAAGGAAGGAAGGAAGGAAGGAAGGAAGGAAGGAAAGCAGTATTGAAGATCTGTACAGAAAGGGAAATTAAAGCCCACCACCACATTTAATCTTTGAACTACTCAAAAAGAACACCTCAGAGTTGTTCCACTCAAGGGTTCACCAACTTGAGGCCGGCACTGGTTCTGGACTGCTGGTAGTTGAACTCACTCTGGCCCGCCTCCCTCTACAGGCCGCCTGTGAACTTGTGGAAGCCTGAGAGAGAGATGCTAGACAGGGAAGCTCAAGCTCCCAGAATGATGCCTCAGGCCGGAGAGGGAAACAGAGATAGAAGAAGTGACTTTAGGGTTTCACAGTTCTGCTGCAGGGAAACAGTTAGGAAGTGAGCTATTAACAAAGTAGAAAGCAAGAAAAGCATGAGACAGTGGGAATACCTGGAGGGCCTTGACAAACCGGCCAACAAAAGCTACTCCAAGTGTGTGTTATTAGGTTAAGACAAGAGAGAGTTGTTCCTATCAAGGTAAACATGCTTGGGCTAAGGAGATGTGTGTCAAAATTTGTTTTCAAAGTGAAATCTAATTTTTAACACTATGTGTTTATTATATATGTATATATATGTTTGCTTTTTAGATCTACATTTTAAGATGTATTTTTATTTAGTTAGTTTCTAAGTTATGTGTGAATGTGTGTATGCGTGTGATGGTGTGTGGAGGGGGTAGAGGACAGGAATATTCACATGTGGGTGCAGTTTTCTGCAGAAACAAGATGAGTGTGACGGATCCAGCTAGAGACACAGGCAGTGGTGAGCCTCCTGATGTGGATGCTGTGAGCTGAACTCAAGTTCTCTGCAAGACTATTATGTGATCTTAACCACTGAACCATCTATCCAGCCCCATAGATGTACTTTTTATAAATTATATCCATACTTAACTATGCATATATAATTTTAAGTGAATGTATTTATGCTCTATCTTACCAAGGAATGGAAAACGAAATACATTTTCATTGCCAGCCATTGTGCACAAATGAACAATGTAGACAGCCAAATGTGTACACTATGCTTGAGGATCAAGTGGCTATGAACACGTTTAGTTTCTAGTTTCCCCACTAACCAGGAGGCTGCTGGTGAGCACAGTGAACATTCCTTAGAGAGGGGGGATATAAGTGGCAGAGGGTAATTGAACGTCAGGGCTGGGAGTGTAGCCCGGTGGTAGAGTAGCTACCTTACAAATGCAAGGCTTGAGATTCAACCCCCAGAATGAAAAAATTTGACTAAGCTAGATTTATTTTTCAATTACAGTTGGAATTCCATTATGGAAAGGGCTATTATGAGATGAAAGGGACTGGAAATAAATAAGTAAATAAAACATGTAACAGGGCTTCTGACATGATGGAGAATTATTTTTTAAAACCCTTTCCTATTATTAATCTTCTTTTAGGAAATATCTCCTGTCACAAAACCAGAGAACTTTATTATCCAGTGACTCACACTGAGATTCATCTCTGATTGGTTTTGTCATTGCTCTTGCTTTAAAACGGAAAAGTAGTCAAAAAGACAAACATGCTATTTGTCTTAAATTTGGTATGCATTTTGACAACTCTCACAGAGATTTTGAGAGCCTTTTAACGAGAGTGGAGCGAATACTGTGTTGGTTGTGAGATGTGAGAACAGCAGAGACTCATTGGTTCAACTGGCAAGGAGATGTCTGTGGCTAAACTGCTTTACGCCAACTGATTCAAAAGGATGAGGGTCCATGCGGGGTACCATTCTTCTCAGTTGTGTTAAAGGAGGAGATAAAGGCTCATTTTTAATGAATTTAAAATTAGATTTAGCCTGTTGAGATCACATGCAGAAGACTAGGGGAGTCATTCTAAGATATTGTATACACACACACACACACACACACACACACACACACACACACACACAAAGAGAGAGAGAGAGTCTATTATCTGACCAACCTTTTGGCCTAGTTTCTAATATTTATTGGCAGTTATTTAGTCGTGTAATTTATTTCTAGGGGGGCACCTGTCATTCATTGGACCACAATCCTCTTTAAACACACCTCATAAACACACTGATTGATAAACAAAAAACATTGCATCAAGTCAGAAGGAAAATTATGGATCAGAAACAGACCTCAATTGTTGTTCGCCACCCCTAACCCCTGACATGCAAAGTCTCAATGGGTTGTCTTGTAAATTTGACTTATAAATCCAGAATTACCTGAAATAAAGATGATATGAAAATATTCATTTCTACTATTTTCAGTTAAAGATTTATTTATACTCTTTATAATTTATACTATTCTTTGTACATGCAAGGTTGTGTGTGTGTGTGTGTGTGTGTGTGTGTGCCACAATGCATGTGTTGAGACAGAGGACAGCCTGTAGGGGTCAATTTTGTCTCTCCAGGATGCAGATTCTGGGGATGGAAAAGTGAACCTTCTCATTGGCCTTTTTCTGGTGTTTTATAAAGCATTGTATGTTAAAGTCAGCAGGAACAGAGAATGAACTGTGGACAAATCTGACGGCATGAATGAACCTCCAGTTCATCACGGTAAACAAAAGCTGCTAAACACACGGCCTTTTGGAAAATTCTAGATTGTAGAGGAAACTGAGATCAGTAATGGCCACAGGCTGTGGGTGGATGAAGGGAATTGACTCTAAAGGTACAGGAAGGCATTGCTGGAGCAAACAGAATTCCTTATCTTCATTGTAGCCCTGGTGCTTATGTGGCTACGGCTATGTATTATATTTTATTAAAATGCATAGAATGGCGTGCCTAAAAAAGGATGAATTTGACCACATACAAACAATCTAGTAATAACTTTGTTTTAAAATTTTGTTCTTAAGAGCTAGATTACACCCCCCCCCATTTTTTAAAGAAGTAATGCCTCAGTCTTGTTTTTCTTTCTGCGATATCCTGCGGTGTGTACTTCTCAGATGCACTGCTCGCCAGCATTTCTGCTGAGGTGCAGGCACCTGGGCTGCCTCCGTGTGGTGATATGACCAGACAGAATAGTTCATTTTCTTTAGAGAGGAAGGGAAATTGCTGGTGAAGAAAAGCCCGACTGTTACCAACATACTTAGAAGTTCAAAATAGTTAATTTTTTGAAAGATTTTTTTCACTGTTTTGAGTCCTTTAATTTTTAACGGACAACGACCACCTACTAGAGCCTGAAAAGGAAAAGTGTAAAGTTAATGGGACTCTTGTACAATGTTAAAAAATGTCATGAAGGTTAAATACTTACCGGATTGGGTTGTTTTCTTCACAGAAAGCATGAACGTTAAATGGTTGAAAACCATGATTGTAAGTTATTGGACATGGTTTAAAAAGATGCAGGTAATGGAGATCCATGCCTCTGCTCTTCTCTGATCAGTATAGTGGAAAGTGGAATCAGTCTTCTGAGACTCGATCACTCAAGGCTTCCAGAGCAGAGTGGGGGAATGCTCGACTATGGAGATGAGAGTCACAGTGTGATAAGTAGAATGTCCCTGATGCAGCCCTGTTGTGAGGAATCGTGAGCTGCGTAGAACATCTCTGCTTCTTATATAATCACAGCCCTAGACTTCCCACAAGCCAGGCACGATCCAGGCACCATATATGGCAATGAAGATGCCTCTGATGATCCCAAGCCTAAGGCTTCAAACACCGAAGCAATGAACTTTGTGGAACAAAGACATTGCCATCTGCATGGTGGCCTGTCCACTTTTGCTGACCTATGACTATCATCAACTGCCTATTGTGTGTTGCTACCTAGTCACTAAATCTGAGGGTGTTATAAAACAATAGGTAATTGAACAGATGTAAGACAAACAGTCAAAAAGGAAGGAGGAAGAAAGGAAAGGAAGGAAAAACAAGGGGCTACTTTTACCTAAAGGTGTCTGCTAAGGCACAAGTATTGATTGAACCCTGAAGAAAATATTGGAAGCAAAAGAGAGTTTTCAAAAGAAAAAAGCATTGTAAGGAAAAAGAAAAAGTAAAGTAAAAATGTAAAGAGGAGGAAGGAGCATAGTTAGTCCTGGGGTCATCTGACATGGGTTCAGATTGTTGCTCTGTTAACGTTAGGTAAATAAACTGTTTCACATGGAGGTTTACTGAGTCTTTGGTCATCCTACTGACCATGAAAGGACTGAAAGAGGCAGTATATCATATATAAAGTGGTCAAAACAGCGCCTAGAATACAGATATTGGTCAATAAGTTATATATATAAATAAGTAACAATTATTACTTGTGATTATTTTCAATGTAAAGAAAAGCATCAAGGCTTCCACTAACTGTTCCCTGTCTCCCTCCCAGCTCCTCTTTGTGCACCTAATCTTCCTCTTTTCTCTGAAGAATAGATCCACTCCTTCTGATCTTACAAGACCATCAATGCTACTCATTCTCTTTAGTTTGTGTGTTTTTCATTCAAGCCAGTATAGACTTGTTAGGGTCTCTGACTCTCACTCCAGAAGGCTGGCAAGCAGAATTATGGTGAATAGATTAAGGATTATGCAGACACCTTGATCCACTCATCTTTGAAACTGTTGTAGAGAGTCTTGAAGGCCAAATGTGGTTGTTGAAACTCATACTTTCCTATAAAGAAAACCCTCATAGGGGGAAATAGCACGGCCAGATATTTACTTATTTGGAAATTGATGCCAATATGAGGTGACTGTGTAAACAAAATATTTTTATTTTAGGGTCATAGTAGTAATCTTAATTATGAAAGTTAAAGTTGTGTCTCTGATATTTAATATCAAAAGAGATTATATAGCCCATTCAGTGTATAGCCCATTGAACTTGAGAAAGTATGGCTTAAAGAAGTATAATGTCCCTCAAATTTTGTCACTTTGGAATTCTAACTCTGTAATAAAATGTTGTTAAAGTGTAATTGCTTAGCTTCTATAAAGCAAATTGCCCTTTTTTAAAAAGTAATTATTTATTTATTTATTATGTCTACAGTGTTCTGCTGTTTTTTAAAAGGCAAAATGAAAGAGAGAGACTATGTGGGTATTATCATCTTTTGTTTTATAAAATGATTATATTTTTAAAACTAATGTTTGGTGAAATAAGCATGAATGGGATGAGTTTGCTTGATCCATAAATAAGATTTTCTAAGTAACCCAGACAGCTGTCCTTGAATTTGAGCTCTTCCTGTCTCAGCGTCCCTAGTACTGGTATTACAGGCATGGACTTCCATGCAAGTTTTTAACAACCGCTTAAAGGTATTTTAAGTGTGCTGTTATTTCAGGAATATATTCTCACAAAGGCTCAAATAAGGGAAATTCAATTTTGATAGGCCCAACCAAATGTTACCAAAATAAATCTCTATATCTGTAGGTGTATTTCCATGGTCTCTGGTTGACCATCTTCAGTTGTAAGGGACAATTTAAATCAGGACACCCAATGGCCTAAAGGGTTTCAGAACTTACATTTTTAGTTGTATAACCCAAAGATACTTCAAAATTTTAGCAGTCCTTGTCAAATTGCAAATCATATTCATACTACAGTGAATGAAAACATCTATTTTGCACACCTTTTGTGCATTAGATGTTTTGATTATCACTTTGAAAATACAAGTGCCTATTGAACAAACTTCTTTTCTGGTCATCAGCAATGACTTTGTATATATTTGCTTTGTTTAATATAAATTCTTTGTGTTTGCTTTTACAAACTTTCTATGTAAATTTAATATCCTGTTTGTTTGTTGCTTTTATATATGTCAATTTTACTTCTGGCGTCTATCACAGACAGAACTATTTCAAAAGAACACATTTCAATTCAAAGAAACAAGCACACAATTACCTTTTCCTTAGGGATGATAAGATGGATGGAGATCAGCAAAAGATTAAGACGTTCTTCTACGTACTAAGTTCCGTCTCTGTTCAAGCCCCACCCCTTCTCCCACTAGGCATAGATGTTTCCTTTTCTTCCTATCTAGTGTCTCTTACTAAAGTGATAGAAGTACATGTGCAAAGGGCTCCATCTGAGAAGTAGCCACCCTCCCACTCTCAGTGGTTCCAGGAATATGACAACCTTTCCTAAGTGTTAGCAAGGCTGACTGGAAAGCTGTGGAAACTCTCCTAGGAATCTGAGGACAATTCCATGGCCAATCACAAATATCAACATGGGTGGTATAAATGCTATGGTGGGTGAGACCTTCAGGGTCTCCAGAGTGCTGACCAAGTTCTGTAACCCAAGGGCCTGCTCGTTGGGGTTTTTGTCCTGCCCAGTTCCCAGAGCTGGTAAGCTCCAAAGAAATCACACAGAGTGTCTGCATTAATTATAAACTGATTGGCCCATTAGCTCAGGCTTCATATTAGCTCTTATAACTTATATTAACCCATTATTCTTATCTATGTTAGCCACATGGCTCAGTATCTTTTTCGGAGGGGCAGGTCACATCCTGCTTCTTCTGTGGTCTGGGCAGGACTGGGGAGGAGTGGGCTTCCCCATTCCCAGCATTCTCCTGTTCTCATTGCCCCACCTTCCTGTCTGGTTGTCCCACCTATACTTCCTGCATGGCCAATCAGCATTTATTTAAAACATGAGTGACAGAATACAGACAATTCTCCTGCACCACTTCCACCTCTTTTTTTTTTTTTTAAATAAAGGGAAATATCCATAGTCCATTTTTTTTGGGAATGTGGGCTAATTATAGCTGGTTGGTGGTGCTGATAATCTTATGAGGACCTAAAGAAAATTTAGAGTTATGATCAAGTCCTGACTGGAGTACCCTGTGAGGCTTGATCATCTCAGGCAGCAGTCTTGAACCTGTTCTGGATGTAGAACTCTGACATCTGGGCCATCTGTTTCTATGGGAGATTTCTCAGGTGGTCTTCCTTGATGGAACCTGATTGTTCTTAACTCAGAATGAATCCGCAGCCTCTCATTTCCCGTGGAAACAAAAGCAAATCCTCTTCTCCAAAGTAACATACCTTTTGACATTAATTTTGAAGTCAAGGTATTTTCAAAATACCTATCTTGGATTAATTCAGCAGCATCTATAAGCAAATATCTTTTAGCAGCTGTTACTCCTTCCTCAGCATTCAAACAATTCAAAGAGAGCATAATAACATGCAGTATCCAGATTCTCTGTGTGTTTTCCATCTTTATTTTTAATTTTTGGCTTTTTGAGACAGAGTTTCTGCATATCTTTGTCCTGGAACTCACTCTGTAGACCAGGCTGTCCTTGAACTCACAGAGATCTGCCTGTCTCTGCCTCCCAGGCATTGGGATTAAATGTGTGTGCTATCACACCTTGAAGTCACAGAGGTCAGTCTACCTCTGTCTCCCAAGTGTTGGGATTAAAGGTATGTACCACCACACCCAACTACTCTCTTTCTTTCTTTTCTGTTTTAAGGACTTTAACCTTTTTTTTCAAGCCTGAATATATTTTTTAACACACTGTAAACCATTTAGAGGTTTTCTTCATCTTTAAATCTCTCTTTACTGCATATCTCTCTTTTTCTGAACACATGAGTCTTTAATTTAACAAGCAATATGGGTAGGATTAAAGCCATGGCTTTGACAGCTGGATCCAGCCCATTCCTTAGCTTTGTGTGATTCCAGCCTCATGGCAGAGGTACCGGCTATAGGCATGTTTATTGCCACAACTCTATGGTGTTTCCAGGTCCCTGACAGCAAGCAAAATGCAACAGTCTAGGCACAAACCACACTCAAAAGCTTCATAGTCAGACCACCTGCCTGAAAGAGTCAGAGTTTGCACTGGCAGGATGGCCCAGAAAGCCAGCATTTTAAAATGGCGCAGCTTTTTCCTGCTATAGCTGAAAACCAAAAAGCATGCAGTTAGCTTTTCATCAACACTATTTAAGTGTTTCTTGGCAGGACCTTTTAAAGAGCTGTAGGGTTTTGCAGCTAAAGCTGAGTCAGGAAGCCTCTCTTCAATGAGAGCACTTGCCTCTCTCAAGCAAAGCAGACCTGAGAAATTGCTGCTACCAAGAAAACATGCTTTACTCTATTCTTTCCCAAGCTTCCTCAGGCTTTCTGTGGATGCAGTTATCCACGTGGGTGCCATTCTGTAACATGAGGGCTGGCTTGTTGGGGTTTCTGTCCTGCCCAGTTCTCACAGCCTGAAAGTCCCAATGAAAATCACACAGAGAGGTCTATATTAATGATAAGCTGATTGGCCCATTAGCTTAGGCTTTGTATTAGCTCTTATAACTTATATTAACCCATTATTCTTATCTATGTTAGCCCCGTTTTTTGGCAGGGCAGGTCACATCCTGCTTCTTCTGTGTCCTGGGCAGGACTAGGGAGGAGTGGGCTTCCTCCTTCCCAGCATTCTCCTGTTCTCATTGCCCCGCCTCTACTTCCTGTCTGGTTGTCCCACCTATACTTCCTGCCTGGCCAATCAACATTTACTTAAAACATGATTGACAGAATACAGACAATTCTCCCGCACCACAAGTTCTTCATCTGAAAGTCACCTGTTCATATCATCAACCAAGTATAGACAGAACAAGTCAGCTATGACAGACCCATCCTTAATTGAATGGGAGCTTGTTGGATCTCTCCCTTCATTTCTCCTATCTTCTTGCACCCTTTTCTGCTACCATACATCTGAAATTCCAGCTGCCAATAAGGCACACGATGAGAAAAAATAGGAGAACAAGTAGCAGTGAACCACAGCCTCTTTCTAAAGACCCCAGGACATGCACCATAAAGCAGGAGAGGACAGACAGAGCTCTCACTAGGGAATGAAGTTTAGAGTGTTGCCTAAGCTCTTGGGCTGAAATGAGACTGTGATATCATTTCCTTTTCTTTACTTTTATTTTTTTATTTTTTGAGATGGGATCTCACTATATACCCAATGCTACCCTTTAAATCAAAATCTTCCTGCCTAGGCCTTCCAAGTGCTGTGATCACAAGCATGCCCCATTGTGCCTGGTAATGAAAATGAATGACTAACAAGAATGTGTGACAGAGCGGTCCTGGGACCCATTGAGGCTTATGTTTAAGAAGGTTTTAGGATGTTTCTGAGAAATCAAAACTAATTACATTTTCTTTCAGCTCATGTATCACACATTGGTAAAAACAAATTGTCTATACTTTCTTTTATAATCTATTCTTTGGCTTCTGTTATATAATAGTGTATTTATAAATTTTCTCTACTTTTTAAGTTGGCCAATTTATCTATCACATGAGATACCTTCTTACGCTAAGATTATATATATGTATCCTCCATTTTAAAACTAGTATCCCATAATTTAGTTTCCTATCACTGCTTTCAGGTGCATCTGTCATTTGTTTCTTGTTGTTGTGTCTGGTCTCAGGAGCAGCTTTGCCCAAACTCACATTCTGTATACAGGGGTAGCTCACATCATTCTAGGCTTCCAGGCTGGACATTTCTAAAGATGCAGCCCATCCTCACTTAAGGCTGACTGAGTTCCCAGTTTAGAGCATAATTCAACTCCACTCTTTGACACTGGCTGCTTTCTCTTCATGCCCCTCAGAGGGTGACCTCCAGGGTCACTTAAAAGGCAACCTATCTTTCTCTCAAAAAAAAAAAAAGGCATTTTGAGGGAGCTTCAAATTTGAGTTGAACTTGAAGTAGCTAACTAAATGTGTTTTCCTTCCAAGGACCAAATTAAAAATCTCACTACACTGTACTGAGCAATTTGGCTTTGTACTTCCATTAATTTTTTAAAAGAAGTTTTATTGGGGTAGGCATGCATGTGGTACATGTTCATGGAGGTCAGAGGACAGCCTTTAGGAGCTGGATTTTTCCTTCTGCCGTGTGGATACTAGGAATTGAACTCACTTCTTCAGATTTGACATCAGCTCTCTATACTTGCTGAGTCATCCCTCACTGCTCCAGTACTTCCAGTTTTAAATATCACTTTCATTATATTGTGAGTTTCCCTTTAGATATAGGTTTGTTTGGGGCCTTTTTAGAATATATGAATCTTCTGTTTATATTTTTAAATTCTTATTATATTTTTTATGTGCATGTGTGTTTCTCCCTCTGTGTGTATAGACCTGTGTGTTCACAAGGTGCATGCAGTGCCCTCAGAGGCCAGAAGAGGACATCGGATTCTCTAAAACTGGAGTTATAGATGGCTGCTAGCCATCGTGTGGGTGCTGTGAACCAAATCCAGTTCCTCTGCAAGAGCAGCAAGTCCTCTTAACTACTGAACGTTCTTTCTAACCCCTTCACATTGCCATGTACTAGGTGTATATTGTATGAAGAATTAAAGCATTTAAAACAGATTTTTCTACATGTATATGATTTTTTTAAAAATCCAGAATTAATATAGAATTCCTGAAAACAATGCACTCATTGCCCTTTCTTAGGCTTGTAGACTCTTGTTGTCTGAGGTTTCTGTCCCACCCGGTTCCTGCAGTCGTTAAGTTCCAAAGAAATCATAGAGAGGTCTACATTAGTTATAAACTGATTGGCCCATTAGCTCAGGCTTCTTATTAACTCTTATAACTTATATTAGCCCATTATTCTTGTCCATGTTAGCCACGTGGCCCGGTACCTTATTTGGTGATGCAGTCACATCTTGCTTCTTCTGTGGCTGGGTCACAACTGCAGACTGAACTTCCCTCTTCCCAGGATTCTCACTGCCCTGCCTCTACTTCCTGCCTGGTCACCCACTTATACTTCCTGCCTGGCTACTGGCCAATCAGCATTATTTAAAGTATAAGTGACAGGGTACAGACCATTGTCCCACAGCAAACTCTCATAGTTTTCTTCTTATATATCTTAAGCTTATTTCTTGGTAGGTTTAATTCTAGACGTTTTGATATAGCCATTTCTGTTATTGATGGCTACCTGAGATTTGAAGGCTAATTTTATAACTGATAATCATTTAAAAAAAAGTATAGTTCTAATGGAACTTTGATTTATATATACACTTACACATTTTTCTAATTATGGGACATTATTTGCAAACAGTGCCAACTTTTTGCTTTCCTTTCTAATTAACACAACTAATTTTTTTCTTGTCTTATTCTATTGGCTATGCTCACTGACACAGTGACTATGACAGAACTTTCCTTGGCTTGTTCCTGACTTTAATAAGAATTCCTGTGACATCTCATCAGTAAATGTGCTTTGTTTTCAGGGTAAAGTTGGAAGATATAAAGTATCTAAGACAATGGCTTGAGGATGAGCCATCCCAAAGTAGTCTGGAAAAAAATCAATAAAATTTTTGAAATGAGCCAGAATTAAGAAAGAGGTGCTGAGTCTGTGCAGTTGGTTTCTAGCAAAAACCCGCTGGTCCAGAAGACACAGAGAAACTATCTCACTGACTGAATACATAAGTAGAAGGTGGAGGGAAATCTAATTATATGGCATAAGGTCTTTTAGAAACAAAAGTGATGTTGAAATTTTATAGCTCAGAAGATATGTTTAAAGGGACAGCAGACCTGATATATGAGGCAGGAAGACCCTGTCAAATAAATATCTTTAAGTGCAAAACAAATTCCAAAGATTTGGAAGTCATAAAGTAGAGTAAAAGCAATTTGAAGTACAGCTCTAGGAAGTCTAAGACAGAATTAATAAGAACTCAAAATAGACAGGAACAGATGGAGTGAGGCAATAATTAAGCAATGGAAGACATTTACCCCAAGTGAAGAAAAGCAGATTCTTCAGAGAGAAAAAAAATGGAATGAGTTCCTGATGAGGTTGAGAAAATAAGTTTGGCACATATTGCTAAAATCTATGAATCTTAAGAAAAAATTGAGAGGCTGGAGCAAGGGCTCACTGATTAAGAGCACTTGCTGCTCTAGCAGAAGGGCCTGGGTTCTGTTTTCAGGATCCACACAGTGGCTTACAACATCTGTAACTCCAGTTTCAGGGGATCTGATGTCCTCTTATGATTTCCTTGAACACCAGACACACATGTGTTATGCAGACATACATTCAGGTAAAACATTTACACACATGTGATGAAATAATAAATCAAAAAGACATTTAAAGAAACATGAGATTTAGGAAAGAAAAATGTATATATCTTCCAGAAAAAAGAAAACATCCATATGGCCACAATAGCTTCAAGGGTAACATAAAGCAGATTTCAATGCTAATAGAAAATGGAAGAGTTTAAGTTTGGAAACAATAATAACGTTAAGCTACTTTTCATAGTGAACCATTTGGTTCAAGAATTAAGATAAAACTATTATGAACTAATGATGATGGCAACTAAATATGTACAATGTAACAAACTGGAAGTTCAAGAAGAATCTAACAAAATTAGTTAGGATAAGATACTGTAATAAGTTGCTTTAAAAGGCAATAAGAAATTGAACAATAAGTGAATAACAGCAAAAAGTATTTGATGAAATAAAAAAACAGTTATTAAGAAATAATATGAGTTATATCACATAGATGTGGTTTTTAAAAAATCATGTCCCCCAAAGTGGAAAATAGATCTTGTTAGTCATATCTTCCAATTATAGTCAAAATAATATTTTTAAATTATCAAGCTAAAAATATGAGTATTTTGAATCATGAAACATAGCCTTTTGTGTTTGTTAGGAAAACAAAATTAGTAGCCTAGAGAATGGGGAAAAAATTACCAATTGTCCATCTGATAGAGGCTTAACATCTATAATATACAAATAACTAAAAAACTAAACGTTAAGAAAGCCAAATAACACAATTAAACACGGGGTATATAATGAAACAGAGAGTTCTCAAAGAAGAAATACAAATGGCTGAAAAGAACATTTAGAAAATATTCAACATCATTAGCTAACTGAGAAACAAATTCCTTTGATATTTCATTTTACACCAATCATCATGGCCAAGAGTAGTAAAACAAATGCGAGCTGACGTTAGTGAGGCTGTGGGGGCGGGGGGCACTTCTCTATTGCTGGTGGGAGTGTAAAGACTATGTAAATCAGTGTGGTGGTTTTTCGGGAATCTGGGGATGTATCTACCTCAAGACCCAGGTATACCTCTTCTGGGGATATACCCCAAAGATACTTCTTCCTATCACAAGGGCACTTGCTTTACCATGTTCATTGCTGCTGAAGTCATAATAGCTAGAAATTAGAAACAACCTCGATGTCCCTCAACAGAAGAATGGGTAAAGAAAATGTGGTACATTTGTAAAATATAGTATTATTCAGCTGTTTAAAAACATGACATTGTGACATTTGCAGGTACATGGACAGAACTAGAAACAGTCATCCTGAATGAAGTAACCCAGACCCAAAGAGACAAATATTGCATATTTTCTCTTATATGTCAGTGTGAGTTATAAACTTCAGATCTGTGTGTTTCATTCCAAATAGCCATAAAAGATATGTACCTAGTAAGAAATGAGAAGGATGGGACCATTCCTAGGAAGGGGAAACAGAATATATTGTTATAAAGAGATAGAGGACAAACTAGAATAGAAAGATTAAATGGGGAGGAAGGTAGGAAGGCAATGTAAAAGATTAATTATGGGGAGAGACAACTAACATGAAAGACCTTTTGAAGAGCCAGATAAAATACTAAAATACTATAGAAGTTTCCTAAAGCATGCATATATGGAAGGAGTTTAAACGGAGTCATCATATTATAGGAGAGACAACGTCCTAACTAAACATCGTATTTAACCAATAAAACAAATAGTAACTAAGACAAGTAGTTATTTGTTAGCTCCTATTACATACAAAGAAGGAACTGAGGCCCAAGAAAGTTAAGCAGTTTGAGAAATAAGACACAGCTGGGAAAAACAACAGCAAAATCATGGTAGTAGGAGTTAGAAAGGAGACCTGAAGAAAAGGAGCTTGTAAGGAAAGGTGTGGAGTGGAAAATAAAATCCACAGATAAAGCAGAAGGGTGCTCTGCAAGTGAGAGTGGTGTAGAAAGCAAAGAGGTAGAGGAAGGGAGTGGAGAATCAGCTTTAACAAAATGTGTATAAAAATAAGATAATGAAACCATTATTTTGTATATTAATTAAAAACAATCTCTGACTTCTATTAGGAATATTTCCTAACACGAGCTCCCGGCCAAAGCAAAATTCCCAATCAAGCCGAATCAAAACAAGCCAAATTAAGAAATATCCAGGTTTAATGGAAGTTCTGCACTCTAGGGTGGCCCTGAGGGGGGAACCAGGAAGCCGGGAATGCGACCACCTGGAGGAAAGAAAAGGGACCACGTGTTCCTCTTTTGGAAGATCACTTAAATACCTTGGGGGTGGTCCTGACCCGCTGGGATTTGGAGTCCAGATCAGGCCTGGGGGCTGGGATAGATGCAAGGGGCTGGGGCCTATCTATGCTCCCAACCTGACAACTTCAAGCAAATGTAGGCTTCTCCCCACATCCGATTTTGTGCTCTGGCCACATAAGAACCCTATTGCCCTTTTGCTCCTTTCCTTCCTATCTGCACACATATGCAAACTGACAGAGCTGGCATTGCTTGCCCCACATGAAAGCCCCTTATGGCTGTGATGCAAGGCCAGCAATGTTGGGTAGAAGTTGGTTATTAGCCAATGATGAAATATTTGTGCAGTTTTGTCTAAATGCCACCAGCCCCAAAATAGTATTTTTCCCGATTTTTAATGTTTTACTGATGCATGATGTACATGTAGTTAAAAAGACATGTTTAAAATGTACACTTTTATAAATTTTGATGTAAGTGTGCCCTTGTAAAACCATAACCATGATCAAGATAATGAACATCTCCTCTGGGTTAGTGTGATGACTGAGTGGGTAAAGGACCTTGCTGCTAAGCCTGACCATTCAAGTTTGATCCCTGGGATCTGCTCTGTGGGAGGAAAAAACCACCTCCTGCTTGTTATCCTCTGGCCTCCACACACACTAGCCTGTGTGTGTGAGTGTTTGTGTCTGTGAGTGTTTGTGTGTGTGAGTGTTTGTGTGTGTGAGTGTTTGTGTGTGTGAGAGAGAGAGAGAGACAGAGAGAAAGAGAGAGGTGCACACTAAGTAAAAAAATTAATTCACTGTTTAAAAATATTAAAATATTAAAAGTAAAAATATGTTTTACTTCACCAGTCTCTCTTTCATGCCCTTCCAAGTACCTCTAACCCTATCAACTACTGACCTATTCTCTCTCTTTGTAGATTCCAGTAGCATGCATTTTCTGGATAGAACCTTACAATGTCTGGATTTACTTAACATATTAGCCAATATTTATCTATTTTTATGTTTAAGAGTTCACTCTCTTTTACTGCTCAGTTTTATTTCATTGTATGTGTCTGTCACAAACTGTTTATCCATTCATCTGTGGGAAGACATTTGGATTGCTTTTACTTTAGTTTATTACAACTAAAACATAATTATTCTAGTGAAATTAAAAACAAAAATGAAATAGAGTTGACAAACGATGCCAACAGCCTTCAAAAGTAGAGAAGTCTTGTCTCATACTCTATACCACAAATCTCTTAAAAACTCAAAACAAATCATTATTGCCTCTTTTTCACAGATATTTGTGAATTATTACATAATGATGGTTACTTCTGTGTTGATTTCTTCACAGATCCATCACCAGCAAAAGCTATGTTGTCAGTCTCCCAGTGCTGTGTAGCCTCTGTGTCAGAGTGTATTTGAATGGGAACCAGGGAGAATGTAAATATAAATGCAAACGTAAAGAAGAGTTGAATAAAGCAAAATCGAAATCCTGAATTTAGAAAATTTTAAAACGTAGCACAATAGACCTAAAAGAGACAAACACTTTATCCATGGTTAATAAAGAAAAATTAAAGAATATTCAGTAAGAATGAAAATAAACCATTAAGGTAAAGAGATACAGCAAACCGAAATAAGTAATTCTATGTCACTGCATACAACATTTGAAAATCTAAAGAATGTGAAGACTTTCTTAGAAAATGAAAATTAGCAAAATTGGTCCCAGGATTCATCTTTAAAAACTGGGGAGATTGAAAACTAACAAGAGATTGAAAACTGTTCTGGAATATTAGTTAAAGAGGTGCTGCATTCTTTTATGTTGCACTTGTTTAACTCTGTGAAGCTGTATTACTTTGCCTGCCTAAAACACCCAATTAGTCTAATAAAGAGCTGAATGGACAATAACTAGGCAGTAGAAAGAATTGGTGGGCCTAGCAGGCAGAGAGAATAATCCCAGAGGAGAAATCTGGGAAGAGAAGATTGAGGAGGGAGAGAAGGAAGAGGAGGACATGAGGGACCAGCCGCCCAGCTACACAGTCAGCCATGGAGTAAGAAGTAAAGAAAGGTATCCAGGATACAGAAAGAAAAAGCCCAGAGGCAAAAGGTAGATGAGATATTTAGTTAAGAAAAACAGGCTAGAAACAAACTACACTAAGGCTGGACATTCACAAGACAGAATATTTGGGAGCTGGGTGGCAGGCCCTCAAAGAACCAAAGAGTAAAAAACAACTGACTACAGAAAACCTCATTATTTTTTAGTAGATGTTAGAATTAACACTGAAGCAAATGCATGATTGTAGTGTTTGACTGACCAGTCATTTCTGTCTTAACTTTGTAATAGAATGTGTGGAATGTTTCAATTCTTATTTCAGGAAGTCAACAGGGAGCAAAGACACAGCAGGAGGGCAGGCTTCACATACAGGAGCAGAAGTCTCCCAAGTTATCAAGTCAACAAATTAAAGAGAAAACAAAAATATCACATAGATATAGCTAAGGGAATAATAATCTAAAACAAGAATAAGAAAAATAGCAATACTTTTTTAGCTTCAAAACCTAACAGCCAATGTTAAATTAGTGAAGAGCTATACCCTTCACTACTGAACAGTAAAAGAACAATGTCTGTTATTGTCATTGTTTCTCGTTATTATATTAGAGACACCAATGAATTCAAGGACTCAACAAATAAAATTTTATTCTTTAAAAATTACTTATAATTGTTTCTTCTCACCTACAAAGCAAAAGGAGTTATAGTAATAGTAAAGAAATTTTTTAGTAAAATGTTAGCTAATTAGAAGACATATATTCAATTTTCTGAAAGACCCCAAGAGTGGGGAGACTTTCACTCAAGTCTCGGGATAACACAACCCCCCAAGAACTCATGAGAGACTGTCCTTGCTGCAATCACACAAGATTTATTGACAGGAATCAGCGCTGGGGCTGAGACTCATATCCCACGCAGGGGAGGAGTTCGACCCTGAGTAGCTGGGAGAGGGGGTATTTAAGGGAAGAAATGAAACCACAACCCATAGGGGGTAGGGAAGGCATCATTGGAAAATTCTAAAAATACCAGTGATCATTGGAAAATTCCAAAAATACCAGTGATAATCACAAGGGGGCAACTCCCCATTTCTTAAGATTATAATCTAACTTTATGGTCAGCTAGTTCCTGGAACAGAGCCACTGAACTGGCTAACCTAGATTTGTGATTCTTCTCTTCCTGATAGATTTTTGGCTCTATTTTTCCTGCTGGAGGGGTCTGGATTTATCCGGGTCTTTCATTTTCAATAGAAATAACTAACCAGAAACAAATAGCAGAAATTAATCCATTTATATTAAGAACAAAATCTGCAGAATAGTTATGAATAAGTCTAAAAACATAACAGAAACATTTATGTGAAAAAAGTTTATAAATCTCACTAAAAGAGCATAAAACAAGTTCATATTCTGAAAGAGATAAGTAAAATAGTGAGTTAAAGTTGCTTAAATACTAAAGTCTACTCTAAAAGTACCATTGTCAAAAAATAAAAGAATATGGATAAAAAACAAAAAAACAAAACAAAAAAGTACCATTGTCTAATATATATATATATATGTATATATGTGTGTGTGTGTGTGTGTGTGTGTGTGTGTGTGTGTTAATGTATATGTGTATCACAAGGCATAGAAAGTTGATGGATGCAAAGATTGAAAATTGTGGGAAAGCAGGTACATTAAAATTGAAATACTAATGCACACACTCAAAAGATTCCATCTCATACACAACCAGGTCAATTCTTTAGTCAGTGCAGAAATCAGAAGGAAAGCAAGAGATGGTAAGCATCACACAAGGAATTTTGGGGAATGATTTGGAAAAAGGAAACAGCAATGGGAGTTTTACAGATGTGTTTTAGTTAGTTTGTTTTAGGTTTGTGAGCCTGTGTCACTTGTCACCCACAGCCCACATTCACCTTGACTTTGCTACATAGTCAAGGCAGGCTTTGAATGGCTGATACTCCTGACTCAGTTTCCCATGCTCTGGGATTATAGATGTGAGTCCACACTAGGTTTGGAAATGTTAAGAAGCTATATCTGTTGATAAACACATTTGACTTTACAAATTCATTTAAACATATTAATAAAATGGTGGCTTAAATGAGAAATATATCTCTTGGGCTCACATAGTTAAACACTTGATCGCCAATTGGTGGTGCTTTTAAGGAAATTATGGAACCTTTAGGGGTGGCCTTGCTGGAGAAAGCACATCACAGAAGGCAGGCTTTGGTGATTTGTAGTTTTGTGCCATTTTCAGTTGACTCTCTCTGCTTCCTATGTGCAAATATGTAATCTCTCTCAGTTCCTACCACCATGACTATGGCTTGCTGTCATGCCTCCCTGCCATGATGAGCTATTAGCCCACGGAACTGTAAGTAAAAATCAATTTTCATCCTTAAGTTGCTTCTGGTCATGGTATTTCATCACAGCAATAGAATAGGAATACATAGAGTTATGCCACCCAATATCAAAGAGTTCTCATAAGTTAAATTTTTTAATAGGAAAAAATAGTCTTACAGTATAAAATGGCAATCTATGGATGTGCAGATACTAATAAAGAATAAATAGAAAATGCTCAAATTCTTCTGTAGTTAGAGACCAGAAATGTAAGGGAAAGCAACATCACTTTATAGGACTCAGACTGTTGATAAATCAATGTGAGTACATCTGCTCCTGGAAGGAATGTAGAAGAAAGGCCTTTTTTTAATTCTCAGTGTGAGTGGCCATTCATTTTAGGGATTTTTGAATGCAATATCCCAATCAATACTTTATTGAAATTCAAAGAACAAGCCAGGTGGGGTAGTGTGTACAGACATACAAGGTCTGTCTGTAATTGTAGCACTGAGGAGTATAAGGCAGGAAGATTGTAAGGCACACTTCAACGAGGGATACATTTTGAGTTCTGGTCCTCAAAATGCCAAACAAACCAAATAAAGAAACAAATAAATACATAAGCACACACTTGTAGTTCTGGAATCCTCACATCAAGAGCCTGTAGCATGGAGACACAAGATGCATAAGAATGAGTGTGCAAGTTTGCTTGCAACAGTATTGGAGTACAGAAAGATTAGGACAATTGATCAGTGAAAAAACTAACCATTGAAAATATCATTGATCCCATGGTTATTCACATAATGAGCTAAAACTCTAGTGGTGAACATGGATGTACTCCCACACTACCTTGTTAGGAAACCAAATGACCAGAACTGTATGTATTTAAATAGTTTTAGAAATAGTAGTAAACTTTCTTAGTCCTGTGAAATTAGGTGAGTTGGGCAAAGGTAGATGCTCCTTTCTCCCCTTCCATACATAAAGCAGATGTGCTGTGGACTTATGAGCTCAAGAGAACTTTCCAAAAATGGTACCTCAGAAACATAAAGAGGAGGAAGCCAGGCAGGCTAGAGTATGCCTGGAAGTATAATTGTAGTGGTCACAGTCTCAGCCAATCTAATGGCAATCCTCTGGAGCAGCCTGACATAGGGTATAAAATGGCCGCATAATCTTCTGACCTGCATACACTCAGTTATTGTCTGGGTTGCACACTCCTGAGATCATAGCATCAACTCTGAGGCTAATGTGTCAACTCATGTGCCAGGACGGAGGCTGTCAGCCAAATTCAATTTCTGCAGCAGATTGGAGTCTTAATGAGATGGAGCCATGTATCTCCATGAAAGGGCATGTAGGACTTTTTTTTTGAGACACGATTTCTTTATGAAACCCTGGATCTCCTGGAACTCACTCTGTAGACCAGGCTAGCCTTGAACTCACAGAGCTCTCCCTGCCACTACCTCCCGAGTGCTGGGATTAAGTATACACGTAATCAAGAATGAAAGTGGAAGCTATGAGAAAGAGGAAGTACAAACAGGAAAAAATATACAGTGCCTTCTGACTCACTTTCTCTTATTTAGAGGTTTAACCACATATGCATGGGGAAAAAAGAACAAAACCAAAAAGATTTTCTAATCCATATGCCCCATAAATAGACAACTACACTCAGGTTCATCTTTGCAAAATAATACAAACAATTTCATAAAGTGATATTAAAACAGTTGATATTATAAATTTTACATGAAATCACATAGGTTCATGTTTGTGTGTGTGTACAATGAGACATGGTTGTGAGATTTTAGGATGTTCTACTTTTCTTCCATGTAATTTGATGTGTCTCTTGAAACATTCCTTTAAAAATCAAGTATTATTTATATACTGGGGAGAAAAAGCTTGTTAAGATAGGTTCATCCTAAGAAATAAATCCTCAGAACTCATGGTAGTCATGGTAACTTATATGCTATAATAAGAAAAGCTAGCTAGGACATCTCATTAAACAAAACAAACTGAAACTGAGGTGTCTGCTGAGATCCATTGCATAGTCTGACAAAATGGTACACATGGAAGCTACCAAAATGGACAAGTCACAATCCTTGAGTCTTAAGACCAGCTAATGGGTGCCTTTTCAGCAAAAACGGTGGCTGCTCTTTGAAAAGTGCCAGATACTGAGCCAAGAGAGTGATGTCCACACAGTTTCCTTCTACTTCAAGGAGGAAAACTTTGCACAGGATTCGATGAGTTCCTGCTGACTTCATAGAAAATATAAAAGTCACAAATCTGTAGGATCCTGAGGCTTTGACCTTCAAGGTCAAAGTATTTTTTATTTTTTGAAGTTCTCAAATAATGTTTTTTTATTAAGTCGGTAGCATTCTCAGAAATATGTCTTTGTGGGGCAATCAGGGCGTATGCAAAGACAACCGAAACGTTTGTCTCAGCCCTTTTTATGGCTTCCTAGTCAGTTGTCAGGAGGCTCTTTTATAGATTTGCTTTTTGTCGTCTTGGATGGGAGAGAACTCTCCATGACTTAAGGAAGATTCTAGAGGCACAACAGGGGATTATTAGTCAGTGTGTTCTCAGGCAATAGAAGGCCTACCAGACTCTACCGACAAGAGTTCTTAATATAAAAGAGTGCCCACCTATCTCTGAGGAGGTAACATGCCAAAAACAATCCCTGAAGTAGGAGCCACAGAAAACAACTGCCGCCTAAGAGCCGAGCAACAGTGGCAAGGGATTGGCCTGATTAAAACAGAATAGATAGGAAAGGGACATTAATGGAGGGTCACTAGCCAGCTGTACTTAGAGAAGGCACCTCCAGGTGCTGGGACCCAGAGCTCTTGAGGAACTGACAATTGGTTCTGGCATCGTGGAGTCTAGAGGAGGCCACAGAGGGTGCAAAGGTCTTGATGACTCATTAAAGTTAGCTCCAGGATTTAGAACGGAGTCAGAAAAGGTCTGTTCCTAGTAGGTGAAAGCAATACAGTGGACACACAGTTACCAAACGGACACATTCTGTGGACCTCTCCCGTGATTCAGCGGCTTCTTTAGTTGGCTGGGTGATGTTAGGTGATTCTTCCAAGCAACACAAAAAACAATGTGGGTTTGCCCTGTGCCTTATTTAGCGATTACATGATCCATCTCAGCTTATTCTGATTTGGAGCTCTTGACGAGGCAGAGATTTTCTATTCCCTGTGTATTTGATTACTATGAAAGGGGAACTTTGAGTACATGAATGAACAAATATGATTTCAGAAGGTCCGAAGACACTTCGATTCAGTGTAATGATGACATTAGCTAGCCTGTTTGCACTGTCAGATTTAATAGTTACTTAATTGTGATTTTTAAAGAGACAGAATATTTTTAAAATGAATCCTTTAAGGAAAGTGGAGCAGAGAAGAAAGTCGCCTGAATGCATCCATTCTTTGATAAGGGTTGATTGAGCTATATTGGTGCTTACTGAACTCTGTACTGAGTGGATAACCAAAAACTGCTTCACATACAAAGGGATTTCCTTTTATAAGGCAGCAGACAGAGGTGCAAGTGTTGCTAAACCTAGCATTCGCCTTTCTATTGCTTCACTGTTTATGTTCTATAGTGTATCACTTATATATGCCCTGCAGTATAAACAAACATCATTAAGTAGGCTGCACTAATGTGAGTAAAGACTGCACAGAAAAATCATTTCTGTTTTCTAGGAATCCATAGCTATTTGCGGTTATCAGAGTCATAATAATATTTGGATAATAAAGAATAATTTTAAATCGATACATCAAATGCTTGAATAACAGAGCTCTGAAAAATTCCAGTCAGCCTCCTTGAGAGGTTGTAGTTATAAACTCTATTGCCACCTAGTGGCAGAAATCTTAAGAGACTCAAGGGGAAGAGCTAGCCTCTCCTCTACTTAGGAGCATACAGAGGTGTATGTGAAGGAAGCAGGTACATGGAGCTTGAGTCTCTCTTTGTTCTTAGTGTGCAGTGCACAGCTGTGCTTCACAATCAGCATACTAGCTCCAAGCTTCTTGAATTTATCTCTACAAAGAAGAATGAGGAAGGAAATCATGTCAATAGACTAGAGCACTGTTAACATCTGTCTCCATCTCCTTTTGTTTGAAACGGGGCGGGGGGGAATCAATCAAAACGCGTTCTACCTCAGAAATAAGTGCTGTCTACAAATTGAACAATTTCTAAAACAAAAAAATCTATGAGTCATAAAAATTGAAAACGTTGGTAGTCTCACAAATTTCATGTTATCCTAGAGCAAGCAAGTGATTGTAATATGAAGTGTCCAAGTGTGTGTGAGCTCAGACTCAAATGGCTCTTTGTTTCAAATCATCCAAATGTTTGACTTTGCGAAGTTTTTGTTAGGTAGCCCAGGGCAGCCATAAACTTGCTATGTAACCCAAGCTATCCTTAAACATAAAGGTTTTATTCAGTTTCCTGGGTGCTGGGATTTGTGAAGGCCCAAAAAATGTGAGCCTATTTCCACTTTGTCTGAATGTCAGAGAGTTTTAGTTGTTCAGAGTTGTTGACAGCAAGTGTGGCTACACACCCTGACCTAGGATGTGGTTAGTTGGTCTTTTTGGCATTAAGATGGCCCATACAGGAAGATCCACTCCACCCTGATCAATGGTCAGGATATCCAAGCATTCTGCTCCTTCTTTTGAAATAGGAGGTTTGCCTGTGAGAGTGGCTGCCTTCAGGATACTTGGTCTAGGGTGGGTTCACTGCCTAAACCACAAGTATGCTTTTCTCATGGATTAATGGCTTAATGGCTCAAAGTATTTGAAACAAGTAACTGTTCTATTTGCCATTTGTATCATGTTAAGCAGTCTTTTGTCTGCTTCCTTCTGTTGTACTGGGGTATAAAAGTGTATGGAAAGTTAAATGCAGGTGTATTTCAGTATTCATTGGAACTCCCTCCCGGTGCTATCCTATGCTTTCTGTTTTATTATTTTCACTCATGTCTTCGTTCTCTTTACTATTTTTCTATGCTCCTACCCTGGTAATTAAGTGGTATTTTTGTTAAGCATGGCTCCCGACAGAGATTACCCAGTCTCACTAAGTCCTTTCTTTCCTTCCTTTCTCTTATTCTCCCTCCTTTCTTCTCGCACTCCCCTTTTATCTTTGTCTTTGACAGGGTTATAATGCTATTTACATTAAGTTTTTTCTCCTCTATTTTTAATTTTTTCTCTTCTCAAACTACCTATTTCAGGTGTTAATTATATATATTCTCAAGACAGGGTTTCTCTGTGTAGTTCTGACTCTCTAAAACTCATTTTGTAGACTAGGCTGGTCTCAAACCTGTTTATGCCTCTTGAGTGCAAGGATTAAAGGAATCTGCCACCTCAATTGACCATTATACATATACTTTTAAAGATTTATTTATTGATTGGTTTATGTGTGCGTGTGTGTGTGTGTGTGTGTGTGCACGCGCACACGTGCTCGCATGCGTGTATACATACCTATGCATACGCAGATACCAAAAGAGAATGTCAGGTCTTTGTAGCTAGCATTATCGGTGTTTAACATATCCAGGACTTGTAATACGGGTGTGCAATCTGAACTCCAGTCCTCATGGTTGGGAAACAAGCACTCCTCGGGGTCAAACCATCTACCCAGCCTTTTTATTGTTTTAATCCTGAACCTACCTTCTCTCTTCAGAGTCTAAATCTTTCTTTTGAAACATTTGCTTGGCTTCTGTAAATGCTGGTCCTCTTATTAACTGCATAAAAAGCCTTTTATTCTACATTTTAAATCAGGAAGAGATTACATTTGAAAATATCACACAGTGGAGCCACAGTGTTTTCATAATGCCAACCTGTGAAGAGATGTTAGAAAAGGGTGCAGGAAGCTCAAAAGACCCAGCTACTGGCTTGAAAGGGCCTCCCCCTGCCAAAGCAGGATACTTTGAGTAATTAGGTAAGTAATAGCAGTATTGGATGTTGGCCCAGAGAACAAGAGAAATATCCATGGGCTCAGGCTGAGAGAACAAAGAGTTGAAGAAATAAATCAATGAGAGAAGAATGGAAGCCCCACCTGGACAGGATTGTGGCTAAAAAGTGCAGAAGGAAGGGGATAGAAAACCCTTCAGGCAAGAAGCATAGGATCTGTTGATAGGGACTGAACTTGCTAGTCAGCGGTTTCAGAACCAGGATGTGTGCATGATCTTAAAGGGAATTCCTTAAGGCCTAGGACACAGGACAGCCAGTGATTTGATAGTAACAAAAGCTGGCAGACAAGGGAGCAAGATCCGATGATGTGTTTTACTTCTAACCTCTTGATAGAATGGAGACCAGCATCACATCACCTTTGTGGTGATCAACATGAAAGGTCTCTCATCAGCCTGAATGCAGAGATAGTCTTCCTGCCAAGGTCATGAAAAATGAGAAAAGACTTGAGCATTGGGAGTAGAACAGAAAACCAATACCTGTTTAAAATTCTGATTAAAAATATTTCCCACCTCTTTTATTTCCCTCTTTTCTTCGGGAATGATGTTTTACAATGGCGCTGATATTGTAGGAGGCTATGTTGGGAGAATACAATGGTGCTGATATGTAGGAGGCTGTAGGGGAGAATACAATGGTACTGACTGATGTGTAAGAGGCTGTAGGGGAGAATACAATGGTGCTGATGTGTAGGAGGCTGTAGCAGGAGAATACAATGGTGCTGATGTGTGGGAGGCTGTAGTGGGATAACACAATGGTGTTGATATTGTAGGAGGCTGTAGAGGAGAATACAATGGTGCTGATGTGTAGGAGGCTGTAGGGGAGAATACAATGGTGCTGATGTGTAGGAGGCTGTAGGGGAGAATACAATGGTGCTGATAGTGTAGGAGGCTGTAGGGGAGAATACAATGGTGCTGATATTGTAGGAGGCTGTAGGGGAGAATACAATGGTGCTGATTGTAGGAGGCTGTAGGAGAGAATACAATGGAAGCTACATTGGAGAACTAGAGGGTTAAGAACTTGTAAATGCAGACTGCTTGTTTGCTTCCCAGCTGCCTAGACTTGAATAATATCACAGAAACTATATCAATTACGATAATGTTTGGTCCATTGGCTAAGGCTTTCTATTAATTAACTCTTATATCTTAAATTACCCCATTTTTATTATTTTAGATTTTATCACAAGGCTATGGCCTATCAGTAAGGTTCAGGTGAGTATCCTTCGGCAGCTACTCTGCCTAAGAATTGACTCTGCCTATTCTCTCTACATATCTACTACTTCTCACTTGGTCACAGAAACTTCTGATCTTTATGTTATATAAACTTTCCTACAGTAGCTATTTCATAATAATGGAGCCCCACAATAATTGCTTCTTTCCATTTGGCCTAATGATGTTACGATTTATCATGGTGTATCATGCATTAGAACTTCAATCTTTCAGGCTTGGATAGCTGTGAATGGTTAGCATGTACAAACAATCACACTACTGAATCTAGATCCACAACACCCCTGACTCTTGCATGTGGCTCATGGACATGTAAAATGGTACTGTGATTGGAAGAAGAGTTTGTCAGTTTCTTAAGAACTTAAAGTATGCTTTTACCATTTGGCTCTGAAATCTCATTCAAATCGAAGGTAAACATAACTGCACACAAAGTCCTGTATGCAAATACACACAGTAGCCCCAAACTGGATATGACAGTGTCACATTGGTACGACCCACATTCACAGCAATGGAAAATGCTCAGTAGCAGAAAAATGCTGTTCTGTTAAGAGGTCACATACGATGACTTTATGAATATGGTGTCTGGAAAAACTATATGGACTTGGAACAGATATCTAGTTGCCAGAGTTAAGAATGGGATGGATTTGATTATGCCATAATAATTAAAAGTATAGTTCTTGGCTAAGGGCTAAACAGAGTTTCTTCTAAACATAGGTACAATGCACATTGTTTATAACTTACAATGATCTGATGTACAAATTTTCCTTGATTGATATGGGAATCCAATATACATTAAGTAGATGTGGTTAAGAACCTGGTGACCTTTGAGCTATCTGTGTGGCTGAGACCACACCAGCCCCTCCTCATAACTGTTACTGTGAGCTTGCCAATCTATAGAACCCTTCTTTATGGAAGATGTTACATGCAGTCAATTTATAGAACCTAACTTTATAGAATGTCACATGAACTTTACAAAGAGTTTCTATGTAGTTAGGCTTTGTGCTTTCTTGTGCACAGGATTGAGTTAATTATCACCAGGAAATTTTTTACCAAATTGTGCTATGTTTAAATATGCCGAAAATAAGCTACTCAACCCAGAGTTTGAATCAACACTGGCTACTGCGTCTTGTTGAACTGAACTACCTTCTTGCCACCCATAGATTGTTTACTCTACTGGCCTTGGTGGTTGCAGAGATACTCTAGCCCCACCCCACCAGAAGTCACCTTGAAATCTGAGTTTTGCTCTTTGCCTTCATCTGCTGCTGATGAGTGGTTTTCACTCAACAACTTTATCACATGGTTAATAGCCCAACACACGCTGTGTTGCTAGGCTAGGATGCTCAGAAAGGGTTGTGGTTTCTCTCAGGTCTCTGTGACAACTCAACAGAAATAACTGAATTTCTGTTGGAGGAAAGATTTATTTCGGTTCACTCTTCAGACAGATTCCATTTCTCTTGGTGAATGCTCAGCAGGTCAGCTCAATTCCTGGTAGCAGGAACGTTGAGGTGGTGGCCGTTTACATGATGGTGGACTGGCCAGGAAGGAGAGTGAAGTAAGATCCTCTCCTAGAGACCTGGTTTGCTAGGTAGGCCCCATTTCCTCAATGTTCCACAGCTTCCTGAAACAGAGCTATCAGCTGGGGAACACACATTCAAGGCATGAGCCTTTGGGAAGCATTTCATATTCGAATCCGCACTAGTAGCTGTGACAGCAGAGAGAAGCCTACGGGAATAGTAAAACTCACGTCTCTATGTTTTTCCAAAGGTATTTTTAAGCAATATGGAATCAAAGGGGAAAGAGCACACTTAGATGTAGCTGCATCATTCAGCAGAGTTGGGTAAGGGTAAGACTGAAAAATATAAAAGAAAAAATCTGTCAAGGATGTGAGCTCCATTACTCCTGAGTGAGTCTATTGCTGCTCCCATCACCACAGACTCTAAGAAACTCTCTTCTTTAGCCTTCCATTATAGGCTCACACAGTGGTTCTCTGGGAATCCTGTGCTCAGCCTGAGACTTTGAATGCGTTCTTGGGTTCCCTTATCCTGAGACTTCAGCTTCTTGGACTAAGAATATGTGTGCATATATCTCCTGCTTCTCCAAAAGAACCTTCATTAACACATATTTCAGTACCAAAAATGGGGTCCTTTCTATGAATAAATGTGATCATATATTTCTTAGGAATTCAAAACTGGGTTATGTAAGAGATTTGGGGGGAAATGGAGATTTGGGCTAGAGAAGCCATATAATGCTGTAGATATAGCAGGTCTTCTCAGGCTCTCACCCCCAAATCACAACATAGAGACTTATTATTTGTCATGAATGCTTGACCTCAATGTAGGCTTGTCCCACTAGCTCTTATAACTTATTTTAACCTGTTTCTCTACATCTATATTTTGCTTTGGACTTTTTAGCTTTCTTTCACTCTGTACGTTTGGCTTTCCTGCTTCTTCCATGTCTATCTGGCTGGCCTCAGAAATGTCCCTTGTTCTTTCTTGGGTCTAGATTCCTCCTCCTACCTATTTCCTCTGCTCACCGGCAACCTATCTTTACATCATTAAGCAAATGCAGCATAAACAAAAGCAACACACATTTGCCTAGTTAAACAAATATTCTACAACAGGTAGAACTTAAAGGGTCATTCTTCCGGGATCTCAGAAAAGCAAAATCCTGACCCCATGACACAGATGGCAGATATCTGGAGTTACAGAGTCTAATGTTTGCCCTGATGAGTTGGTTCTCAGTTTGAGTAATCCCTCACTTCTGTGCTTCTATCCCTTCCATTTTAGAATTGGAATTTTTAACTCTGTACCATTGTAGTTTGGATGCATATAACATTACTTTTGGTTTCTTGGAAACTGACAGCTAAGAGTGTGTCTTAAGCCTTTGGATTTAGACATTTGAACAATGTAGGAATCCTGAAGACTTTGGGAACTCTTGGAGATGGAATAAATGAATATTGAGTTATGTGATGGTCATGAGCTTTTGGGGACGAGGTTGGAGTATTACAGACTGAATATGAAATATCCTATATCAGCACATGTGTTGAGTAGTTGGCTCCTTACTGATGGTGATATTTGGGTGGGTAGTAAAATGCTTAGGTAGAGGAAATGGTCACTGGTGGTCAGATATTTTGCAACAGCAACACAAAGACTTACTAATACATTAGGTTAGGTCTGCTAAAAATATGTTTGAATTTAAATATCTTCAAATTAGATTTAATTTGTTTGTAATCTAAGGGGCATATATAGCAGGGCTCTGGGGAGTGACCTATTGCTTTGAAACTTTGACAAATTATTACTAGCCAAATGCAATGTGTTTAATTTTCCCATCTGGACTTCTGGCTCCTTCAGCAACTTGAAGATGGCAATGAACATTCAAGCCAAAGACTTGGATATGGGATTTCACAGGGCACCTGGAGGGCAAGAGACACATCTGTGCAATGCACAAAATTAAGTTCTGTTGAATCAAACCCTTGAGAAAGCAGAACTATGCAATACTTAGACAGTATGCTCCTCCTTCTCTTTTGTAAGCATGTTGGTTAAAAATACACTTACTTAGTGTGTGTGTGTTTATGTGTGTGTTTCACATATGAAGATCAAAAGATCAAACAAGGGACAGCTTGTGGAAGTTGGTTCTCTCCTTCCCACTGTGGTGCTGAAATCAGGTCCTACGACAGGACAGCAATTGCTGTTACCCGCCTAGCGATCTCATCAGTCCTCTTTCTTTCCTTAACCAACTGATTCCATGTCTGGGTTCCTTCTAGCAATCCACAAAATCTTTTTCCAGGAGGGCTCACTTGTGTGTGACACATTTGTACTGTGTCTCCTTGCTCTTTCCCTCTTTTCATGCCATATTGTCACCTTTTTATTTCCAAAATCAATACTTTCAGTGCAGCCTTAGGCTTTCTTTGTTTTCTAGAGAGTCTGGCCTCAAATAGTTCTCACTGGTTCTCCCATGTTATAGATGAATATACTAGGGAACCTCCAAAGAAGCTGATAAAATCTGAAGTTTCATGCATAGGAAATGGCCACAGCCACCCCAGATCATAATTCTATGAGGTTTTTTTTACCACTTAGTCCTGTATCTGATCCAAAAGAGCAACGTGTCTTGTTTGAACAGAAAAATGACACAATACTAGAGAGCCAGTGTACTAAACTTGACCACTATTTCAGAAAGAATGTGGTTAAACGTGGAAAACAGCTAAGTACCACTAAAATGTTTTAGGGGATGGAAATAGAGGTCTTATATTAGGCAGGGCTCCAAAATAAAACACAAAGGTCTATCTGTACTGTTCTTAGCTAAAGAGTTTAAACTTGTCACAGTCTCTAACTTGGTCCCAGGTTTCCCCATGCCAAATATTCCATTATTAAAATTAAATTGGCAAAGCTTTTACAGAGCTAAGAAGCACTTGCCATGAATACAAAATGTGAATCCATCATATTCTTTTGGTTTAAAACTGCATGCTTTGTCTTCACTTTTGCTAATTGCGTGTTTAAAGTATTTTAAATTAGATAACAAATTCACATAGAACACAAAGATTCTCAATTAAAAACCCTAATCGTATGCTACTCTTTCCTATCTGTCAAGCTTCCTAACATGCTATTTTGTTGTCTTTCTGGAAGGAAGGGGAACCATTGACTGCCTGAGATCTCACTCTGTTTGCAAGGAGTATGCTGTCTTTGGAAAGACAGAATACCAAGTGTCTGCTCAAGAGACTGCTGTCACCAGGACTTTGTAAATTGACTCCCTGGCATATGTTCAGAGAAACAAGCATTGTCTTTAATTATTTTTATTGACAGGTGATATGATAGTATACATAAGGGTTCCTAAAAATTCCAGTAGGGGACTCCCATAGCTGATAAAAACTTTCAGCAAAATAGCTGAACACAAGATTAACTAAAAATAAAAAAAAATTAGTAGCTCTCCCATATACAAATGGTAAATAGAGTGAGAAAGAAATCAGGGGAAAAACACCATTCAAATAAAATAAAATACCTTGGGGGTAACTCTCAGCAAACAAGTGAAAGACTTGTATGATCAAAACTGAAAGTCTTTGAAGAAATAAATTGAAGGAGATATGAGAAGATGGATTCCATGCTTAGGGATCCATAGGATTAATAAAGAAAAAATGGCAATCATACTAAAACTCATCTATAGATTCAACAACCCCTTCAAAATTTCAACACAATTCATTACAGCCCTTGGAGTATCAATATAGCTGGAGGTTTTACATATCCCACCCAGTCCCAATGCCACTTAAAATATAATCACTCAGAGGCTTATTATTAATTATAATTGTTTGGCCAATATCTTAGGCTTATTTCTGACTAGTTCTTACATTTAAATTAACCCATTTCTATTAATCTATGTATTGCCTCGTGGCTGTGGCATAACTCATTTTCTACATGTCTTGTTTTCTTGGCAGCTCTGATATCATCTCTCAACTCCACCTTCTCTCTCCCCGAATCTCTGCTTGGATTCTTGCCTAGCTAGCTTATGCCCTCCCATAGGCCAAAGCAACTTTATTCATCAACCTATAAGAGCAAGACATATTCACAGTGTACAGAGAGACATCCCACAGCATTTCCTCTTTTCTGTCTAATCAAAAAGGAAGGTTCTAACTTTAACATTGTAAAATTACATATAACAAAACAGGTATCAAAAAATTAGTTATAATATTTAGTCTATTTGTATTTGACAAAATAAAAGAAAATACTCTATCATCTAATCCTATCTTTGTGAGTCTAAAGTTTCATGTCTAATTTATCTTTTATTATAATTAAGGAAGACTACAATTATAACCATCTAGTCTTCAGCTCGATCAAAGCCCCCAGAAAGATATAATACTAACTAAGTAAACAGGAAGTGAATTGTAAGCAACTTCCAAAACTCTAGAAATGACAGAGACATCTGACTGCCTGGACAGTCACCCAGAGTTCTTCTGTGACATGGGGGCATCTATCTTCGGCCTACAGGCCTAGGGCATCTGGCAGACTTTTCAATGAAGCAGGAAATTTGAAGGACTGTCCTATTTTCACAAAATTTATGAGTTCCTTTCTTCTGTATCCTGCAGAATGTCTGGCAGACTCTCTCATGAAGCAGGAACCTTGAAGGACTGTCCCACCTTCTTTTGGCAAGTTCAGCAGTCATTTTCCTATGGGTCCTGTGTACCCAGTTTATACAGCATATTGTTAAGCTTTCCAGGCAAGAGCAAATTATTGCCTAAATGGCTAGCCTTGCCACATTGAAAGCAAACTCCATAAGAAGTTTCATCAATGCCCATCATCCTCTTGAAGTAATTGGTGCTGCCAGAAGTAGACATGTCTTACTGTGATGAAAAGTTAAGTTCTTAAAACATTTTAAATGGCATATTCTCTAGGTCTCTGAAGTGTTGTTTGAAGATTACCTATCCATTTGAAATAGATCTCTGCATATCTAGAAAACCTAACTAACATGACTGTTGGAGGGGGGCTAGCTGCTTGTTTTGTTCCCGGCCACCCAACTAGCTTAGACCCAAAATAATCAAACAGAAACTGTATTAATTAAATAACTGCTTGGCCCATTAGCTCTAGCTTCTTATTGGCTAACTCTTACATATTAATTTAACCCATTTCTAATAATCTGTATATCACTATGAGGTTGTGGCCTACCAGCAAAATTTCAGCATGTCTATCTCTGGCAGCACCTCCATAGCATCTCTCTGACTCCACCCTTTTTTCTCCCATCATTCAACCTAGCTTTCCTTGCCCACCTAAATTCTTCCTTGCTATAGGTCCAGAGCAGTTTCTTTATTCATTAATGGTAATTACAGCACACAGAGGGGACTTCTACATCACATGACTATAAGTTTGACTATTATAGAGGAATATTAATTTGTATTTTTAACTATACATTACATTTTTAAATGAGCTATATAAACATAATACCTTAAACAAGAGTAGCAATATACAAAGTATAACAAAATTGACCTTAAATTTGTATCAAAATGCAAGAATCCTTAAAAAAGGAAACATATATACAGCGTAACAAAATTAAATTCAATTTTTCTTACTATACCAAAATTCATGTCAATGCAAAATATCTGAGATTAACAGTTATCTTTTTATTCCATATTCCTATATTCTCCTAAATACAACAAACATCCATAACCTAGCAAATAACTAAAGACCATCCATACCCCTCCCCACCAACTCTTGGGAATGTGGATGCTGTTTTTTCCAAACTGCTTGCTGCTGTCTATGGATAAAGTATCTTTAGGGTCCCTGATAAAATTTTGAGATAATGACCAAGTCATAGGAGGAACAGTGGTAACCTTCGTTGATAGATATCACCTGTCAAAGTTCAAAAGCAAAACCACTTCTCCAAAGCAATGCATCTTTTAAGTTTCATTTTACAAATATATTTTTGAGTTATGTTTTAAAGTTAAGGCATTTTTAACACATTTATGTAGGTATATTTTATCAGTATCTCCTTTAATCTCATGTCTCTGAGCAGCTGTCCTTTGCTTTTTAGCAACCACAAGATTCGAAATCAAAACAACAGTATACAGGATCCAGACTCCCTATGTATTTTCCATCTTCATGTGGCTTTTTTTCTTTTATATTACTTTTACTGTCTCTTTAAAGACTTTACTTTTTAAAACATTATTTTTTGTAACTGTCTATAGACTTTTCTCTCTCTCCCAAGCCTATGTATATTTGTAAACACACTGTGACTCGTTTAGAGATTTCTTTTTGTCTTAATCTGTATTTATTGTGTATCTGTAATCTTTTTCTGATCACTGATTTAAATTGTTCAGCGAGTGTGGCTAGGACCAGAGCAGCTGCTTTAGCGGTTGGTTCCACCACACTTTTTTTTCATCATGGCAGAAGTACCAAGTTATGCTTACCCCCATCCCCTCACCCCCCAATGCTGCAATCAGGTAGCATGCAGCCAGTCCACAAACCTTTTTGGTCTTCATGAGTAAAAGCTAAATCCACCACACAGCAGTGTGTACTGTGTACTGTGGCGGGAATCTGCCACACTGTGCTCAAGCCCGAATGCCTCAGTTTCATTATACCACCTGAGAGACACAACTAGGAAGCTGTTTTTGGCTCCATTTCATGTGTCTAGAACCCTTTGTTAAAGCTTTCTCAGGCCCTATGGAAATTTGAGAGCCACACATTTGTAAGCCATTTGTAGGCAGAGGCTTTTATGTGCCCTCCACGGTCCTGCAGCATCTTATAAAATAATCACTCAGAGACTTAATATTAATTATAATTGTTTGACTGATAGTGCAGGCTTATTTCTGGCTAACTCTTACATTTAAATTAACCCATTTCTATTAATCTATATACTGCCATATGGTCAAGGCATTACCTCATTTTCTACATGTCTTCCTTTCTTGGCAGCTGCTGATGTCTTCTCTCGACTGTGCCTTCTTTCTCCCTGAATCTCTGCTATATTCTGCTCAGCCATAGGCCAAATCAGGTTTATTCATCAACCAATAAGAGCGACACATATTTATAATATACAGAAAGACATCCCACAGTAGAATAATACTCAACTTCATATGGAAAAACAAAAATCCAGGATAACTAAAAAAATCCTGAACAATTAAAAAAAAAACTTCTGATGGTATCCTCATCCCAGATTTCAAGTAGTACTACATACAGAGTTCTAGTAGTAAAAACTTCATGATATTGGCACACTGATCAATGGAATAGAATTGAAGACTTAGACATAAATTCACACACACATAAGGACATCTAGTTTTGATAAAGAATCCAGAAATTCACACTGGAAAAAGGAAAGAATCTTCAACAAATGGTGCTGGTCAAACTGGATTTCTGCATGTAGAAAAGTGTAAATAGACCCATATTTATCACCCTGTACTAAACTCAATCCAAGTGAATTAAATTCCTCAACATAAGACCAAATACACTGAACCTGATAGAACAGAAAGGAGGGAATAGCCTTAAACACATCTGCACAGTAGACAACTTTATGAACAGAATAATGGTAGTGCAGGCACTAAGATCAACAATAAATGGGACCTGATGAAACTGAGAAGTTTCTGTTGGCAAAGGACACCATCTTTCAGACAAAGAACCAGCCTACAGAATGGTAAAATATTTTACCAACTCTATATCTGATAGATGGCTAATATCCAAAATATAGAAAGAACTCAATAAATTAGATATCAAAAATCCAGATAATCCATTAAAAATAGGATATATATCTCAACAGAGAATTCTCATTAGAGGAATTTGAAATGACTGAGGAACTTTTAAAGAAATGTTCAATATCCTTAGCCATAATGGAAATGCAAATCAAAACTACTTTGAGATTCCATCTTATACTTGTTAAATGGCTAAGTTCAACAACACAAGTAAGAATAGCTCATGCTAGTTAGGATGTGGAGCAAGGGGAACACCTCCATTGCTGGTGGGAATGAAAACTTGTTGGAGGGGGCTACTTGTTTGTCCCAGCCACCCAGAACTGAAATAATCACACAGAAACCATATTATTTAAATCACTGCTTGGCCCATTAGCTCTAACTTCTTATTGACTAACTCTTACATATTAATTTAACCCATTTCTATTAATCTGTGTATTGCCACATAAGTGTGGATTACCAGATAAAGTTCCTTCTGGCTCCAGCAGGGCTACATGGCCTCTCTCTGACTCTGCTTTTTTTCTCCCAGCATTCAGTTTAGCTTTCCTCACCTAGCTCTGCTCTACCCTATCAGGCCAAGCCAGTTTCTTTATTCATTAACCAATGAAAGCAACACATAGACAAAAGAACCTCCAACACCAAAAACTTGTATAGCCTCTATGGAAATCATCATGTTAGTTCTTTGGATAACTGGAAATCTATCTCCCTCAAGAACCAGCTATACCACTTCTGGGCATATACCCAAAGAACACTCTATCCTATAACAAAGACACTTGCTCAACTATGTTCACTGTGGCTTTATTCATAATAGCTAGAAACTGGAAACAACCTAGATATCCCTCATCTGAAGAGTGGATAAAGAAAATGTGGTACATTTACATAACTGAGTATTAGTCTATGTTAAAGAAACAAAAAACAAAACCCAACCAGCCAAACATGACATTAAATTTGCAGGCAAATGGAAGCAACTAGAAAAAACTTATCCTGAAAGAAGCAGCCCAGCCCCAGAAAGACAAATATAGTATTTATTCACTTAATCTATACTTATATGTGGACATTAACTATTAATTAAATGATAATCAAGCTACAATCTACAGAAAAGTTAGGCATAAAGGAGAGTTCTGGGGGGACACAAGGACCTCTATGAGAAAAGGAAAAATAAAATAAGCTTTGTGGGTGGACTGAGGTGGAGGTGATGGGAGCAGGAAGGTCACGTGGTGGGGAAAGGGTTGAAAGACTGCAGGAAGAGACAGCTGGGATGGGGGAGTGTTGTGGGTGGTGGTATAGAAACTTTGTTCTGTGAAAACATTCTGGAATCTATGAAGGAAACACTAGTGAGAACTCATCATAATAGAGGATACAGGGTCTGAACTGGCCATCTTTTGCAGCCAAACAAGGCTTTCAGTGGTAGGACTGGGTTGCATTTAGTTGGGTTTCTGGCCAAGGGATTCCTGTGGAGTTCTCTAAACAACTCAGGATGATGCCAAGAGAGAAGGTCACTCTGATAAAACTGACGGTGTGGCCACATTGCTGAGAATAACATCCATACAGCTCATTGAATGTGGAGAGTTCTAGTGGGTGATTGCATGGAGCCTTCACCCCTTTGTTCTAGTCTCTTTGGCATGAGAAGGTGCTCTGCAGGCTATAGAAAGAGAAAGCTGGAAAACAACCCAAGCACAAAACCCTTGAAATAGAATCTATCATGTCTGCAAGATGTGCAGAGGCAATGGTTGTGCAGAACTTGTGGGAGTAGCCAACCAATGTTTGGTTTAACTTGAGGCCATTGCCACAAGGTGGAGCTTATGCCCTACACTGCCTGGATGACCAAGAACCAGAGACAGGATAACCCAGAGACCTAGGGTAGAAGCAAACAAGACTGGTAAAAAAAAAAATCAATGAAAAGATTCTTAGTGATATTCTGCAATACTCATAAGATTGTGCCTTGTCCAGCAGTCATCAGATAGGCTTCCTCTGAGAGTAAACAGGAATGGTCACAGAGACACCAGACACCAGACTTTATGCATCATGAGGGTCTAAATTGGAGGACTTCATTTGGTCCCTAGGAGATTGGGGAAACCCACTGAAGAGGGGGAAAAAGATTGTAGATTGGACTCAGGGGTGATGGAGGACATCAGAAGAACCTGACCCACTGAATCAACTAAGCAGGGCTCACCTGGGCTCACCGAGCTCAAAACAGCATGCATGGGGCCTGCATGGGTTTACATCAGGTCCTCTGCATTTATGTCATGGTTGTTAGCCTGGTGTTTTTGTGGGATTCCTAATAGTGGGAGTGGATATAGCTCTGTCTGACTCTTTTGCCTGCTTTTGGGACTCTTTTCTGCTTATTGGGTTGACTTCCTCAGTATTAATAGGAGAGATTTTGCTTTTGCTTAGTCTTATTGTATCTTATTTTGTTCTGTTTGACTGCCACCTCTTGGAGGTTTGCTCCTTTCTGAATAGGAAATGGGAGTGAATCTGGGGAGAGTGGAGGCAAGGGGCTAGCTGTGAGGAGAGGAAGGAGGGAAAACTGTGGTCAGGATATATTGTATGAAGGAAGAATTTATTTTCAATAAAAATGTAAAAGAAAAAGATCATTTTATGTTTATGGGCATTTTTGTCAGTGTGTATGTCTGTGAATCACTTGCATGCAGTGCCCATGGATGCCAGAAGAGGGCGTGTGATCCTCAGGAACTGGATTTAGATGATTGCTATCTGCCATGTGGGTGTTAAAAGAGCTGAAACTGGGTCCTCTCCAAGAGCAGCAAGTCCTTATAGCTGTATAACCACCTCTCTGGCCCAAAAGTACTGTTTTTAAAAGACTCTAGGAACACAATCTCTGGACTAAACTAGCCCAAAGTCGGTAGAACCAGAATAACTGAAGTGTGACTCTTTGGAGACACCAAATAGGCCTATCCCTTAGCATACAACAAAAGGGCCTCTCACTACTCCCCGGCACATCACACAGCGAGCGTGGATCTTGGTAATGGCACCTGTCAGTAAGTGGGATTGCATTGGTCTCCCTCTACTTCACATGAAAACCTTAAAAACCTAGCTATAGAAAACTGTCTCTGCTTTGTGGTGTTCTCAACAGTATCTCAGACCCTGAAAGACTCATGCACCTTCTAACACTTTTTTGCAACGATGGCTTGATTATTTCCCAATTAATTTGAAAATCTTACAGCAAAAAGAAATGGGAAGTATATTCAAAGCATCAGCAAAATGTCTGAGCAAGCTTTGTCGGGGGAGGAAGGGAACAAATACAAACTTTGCGGAGGGAATGAGAAAATGGCTACCTTCATACATTGTTTCTGGAACAACGTATCGGGAAAAGTCCCTGTGGAGGGCCATGGCTACAAAGCACCACAGTAGTGCAAGCTGCAAATGCCCATTTCCTTCATGCCTGCAAATCTGTTTCTAGAAAGCTGTTGAACTCATAGAGATAGGACCAGATGAACTCATAGATATGTAATACAGCTTTTAGTCAGGATTGTTCACTGAAGCATTATTTTAAGAGTATGCCTTTCTACATGTCTAAATGCCATGGGTAGAAATCTGTTTCTGTGTATCACTGTGTAGTTTAGTATGCCTGGATACCTCAAAGTTGAATAAGGACGTGCAGAGAGCACTAACACAGCTTCAGTTAGACACGGTAACACTTTATTAACCACTAGGAAGTTACTGGTGCACAGCCTTCAAATGTTTTCTTCCATTGCCATCTGATTATGTATTTTCCCAATACATCATTTTATTAGTTCTCTAAGATTTCATACACTGCAATAGATCATGTTAAATATGTTATTTTATTATACTTGCTAATACAGCTAGCCTGGCATATGTTATTAAACCTCAACAAGATGAAATGTTGAAATGATCCAATTAAAGTAACAAGCTTTCTTGAGAAAAGTGAAGAAGCCACAGTGTGTAGCTCAATGAATCATTGAAAAGTAAACAAACTAAGCAACCTGCCTGCTACCTCTGACTTGCAAGTGAATTCATCATAGGTCATCTCTGAAATAGAATCTCATTAATAGTTCATATTTTAAGACCACAGTGTATTTTTCCTTATTATAAAGGATGAGTTATAACAAACCTGAGCTTGGGGAGTGTCTATGAAATTATCTAAGTGAAATTGAAGCTATCCATATAAACTTACATGTCTAGAGTCTTAAAGACTTCTAACCAACTAAAACTACAACTTCTGGGGCTGAAGATACAGATTAGCAGTTCAGACACGTGCTACTCTCGTGGAGGATGTACTGAAATTCCCAGGACTGATATAGGGTAGTTCACAGCCATCAGTAACCCCAGTTCAAGGGAAACCAATGCCTCCAACCTGTATGGCACCTGCCCTATGATCCACATACCCACACATATATACATACTCATAATTAAAATACATCTTAAAATATTAAAGTCACAATTTTGAATAATTTTTATATTATTAACATTGGCACAAATACTATGTTTACAGACGTTCAAATTTGTTATTTATTACTTATCATTTAGTACACTTTCCATACTTTCAACAATATGAGTCCCCACACAGACGTTAACTTGAAAAACGTGGTGAGGAAAGATGATTAATCGGAGAGTGCTAGTGTGCACCTTAATTCCAGCATTTGGGAGGCAGAATTAGGCAGATCTCTGAATTTGATCCTAGCCTGGTCTACAAAGCAATTTCCAGGGACAGTCTAGGTTACAAAGAAAAACTGTCTTGGAAAATAAAAGGAGAGAAGAAGAGGGGGAGGAGAAAGAAGAAGAGAAAGGAAGGAAGGAAGGAAGGAAGGAAGAAAGGAAAAAGAAAGGTGATTAAATACCAAGCAATGTTAAAAACAGAAAATGTCTTGAAACTTGTGTTTCTTGAAAACTTAAAACTTAACGTCAAGAAACACAAAAATTCCACAGAAATTGATAAGCATGTGTCTTAGAGTCTCTGTTGCTACAAGAAACACTATGACCAAAAACTTAACATGCAGGAGGAAAGGTTTTTTGTTTTCATCTTATATTTCCAAGTAACAGTCAATCACTGTGGGAAATTAGGACAGGAACTAAAGAAGGGCAGGAACTGGAGCAGAAACCATGAATGAATGCTGCCGACTGCCTTGCTCATCATAGCTTGCTCAGCCTGGTTTCTTATTGCACCGAACAGCAGCCACCCAGGGGTGGCACATCCCACAGTGGACTGGGTCTTCCTACATTAATCATCAATCAAGGAAATGAATGCAATATGGGCCTGCTCACAGGCCGGTCTGATAGAAGCATTTTCTCAGTTGAAATTAGAATAGAGTCAATCCCTCTTCCCAAATGACTCTAGAGGTGTCAGGTTGATATAAAAGTAGCCAGCATAGCATAACATTGAAGGAAAAGAACCAATCACTGGACAAACTCTTCCAAACTCTTCTTAGAAATGGACAAATATGTACAAGTGCAGGCTCCTGTTGGCATGTTATATTTTGCCTTTTTAAAGGATGTGACCTAGCAACATGTATCAATGCCCAGACCTATAGAGGAGATCTCTTGCTTTGCTGAGGAAAAGCTGGTTTCCCCCTCCTACTCTTGAGTGGGTTTCTAGATTTTAGAGCTCTTGGTAAAAAAAAAAAATAGAGGTGCAGGAGGCTGCATTTGGGAAAAGAGGAAATGAGTTTATGTTCTATAGGTGTATGCATGTGGGGGATAGGGCTGTGTTTGAGAGTGCACACACATATGTGCACACACACATGCATATGAGGGGGAGACAGACAGACAGACACACATACACAGAAACAGACAGACAGAGAGAATAATTTCTTCAAATACCCCAAGTACTCAAGCTATTCTCAAGATCTCTCTCCCCCCCCCCCTCTCTCTCTCTCTCTCTCACACACACACACACACACACACACACACACACATTAAAAGTCCATTTCATGATATGGGAGATACAAGGATACAAGTTTGGTTGCTGAACTTTACTTTGGAGTGTGGTGTCCATAGTAGAACCATATGGTTGTACTTCCCTGTGAACCATGAACCCAAAAATCTGAGCTTTAATACCTAACTAAGCAGCACTCATTCACAACCATATATGATAACTTAATGTGTAGGTTCAGCATGTATGTGTCCTATGGCTTAAGATTTAGTATTTTTGAAGCACTGTGGTGACTGAATTCTTTCTATGGGTCTTTTGTGGGCACTACTGTTGTTGTGAGGAAGAGTGGCCTTCAACCTGCTGCTGCCCAGGCTGGCCTTGAACTTTTGATTCTCTTAGCTCAGCTTCCTGAGTGCTTGTATTTTGGGCATTCACCAAGTTGAGCCTTCCCTTAGAAGAAAATTAGGTTAACAAAACATACTTTATTACAAAATGTAAACTTGAAAGTGTTCAGAATTCAAGTAAGTTTAAGAAAATTCAAATAAATTTTAGAATCTTATTCAATCAGCCTCTGTAGGCACTGCTGTTGTTACAGCCTGAGTGGGACCCTGGTGGGTCACATGGCAGATGAGGACCTCGCAGGTGAGGGACAGACAATTATGCCATAGAGACAGAGTTTGAGAGCAAAGTTTATTCAGATAAAGGAAATGGGAAGGGAAGAGAGAAGAAGAGATAGAGTCGGGGGAGAAGGAGAGAGAGAAAGAAGCAGAGGCCTGCTTCTTCTTCAGAAGAATCGCAGGAGTGGACAGAGCTTATCTCTTAAAGGGATTTTGAACTTGTGTACAGACTAGGACCCTGGGCTGGTCAGGCTCCATCTTGGGTACATCCTGCCAGATGACAGGACAGGCTAGCATAATGCCTGAATCATAGCAGGCACATTCCTACAGTGGCAAAGGACTGAGATGACAAGGGCAGATATTTACCATAGTTATCCTGATAATCTGTAGATGGTACATCCAACTTGAGTAATCCTCTAGATTTAGAGAATTTTCCAATCATTTCTAAAATGTTTGGAAGGGAAATTATTCAATCTTGTACAACTTTTCCAGAGAAGTTGCTTTATACAATAAACATATTCTTGATGTTAAAACAGAAAGAAAGAAAAAGTTACAGACAGGTGCATTGTCTTTAGAAATTAGCACAGATGAAAAAAATCTTCTGCCAGTATCGTCAAAGAACATTAAAACTTATAAGGATACAATACTGTGACTATCTTGCTTATCCCACCCTTGCCTCCAAAATAAACAGTTTCTTCATTGTTAAAATATAAGTAGCAGTAACTGAACATATTCTGCATTTCCACGAAAAAAATCACTTTATTTTAAAAGGTACAGAAAAAGTGTTTGATTAAAAAACAAAAAAAACAAACAGCCAAACAAACAAAAAACCACATCTATTCCTGGCAAAAAGTTCCCAGAAAACAAGAAATAGAGGAACATTACTCAATCTGATTAACAAGTATTTATAAAAAATCCCATATTTTACAACAAACACAGAACCAACACTACCACAAAAGATAACAAAAAAAGCCTACAATATAACACCACTACTACTCTTTCTAGTTAAGTTTGTATTATCTGTCTTAAAGGGTAGAATAAAAATTAAGTAGTATTTAAAAAGGAAAATAAGATATAAATTCCTCATTATTTCATTTGTACAAATTATTATAGAAAGCATGTACAAAATGTGTGTAGCAAATTAGCACAAATCCAGTGTGTTAAAAATTATGCATTTAATTAGCTCAATTTCTTTGGCTGCAAGCCACAGAGTGGCAGGAAGGATTCTCTGCTAACGTTCATAAGGTACAAGGTTTCTGGGGGCCCTTTTCCGAGCTTTAAGGTTGCTATAGTGGCCAGATTGCTGTGGTTGAGGGCTGAAGCCCTCAACTGCTAGAGGTTAGGCCGTTTGGTGTGTGCTTGCTTGCTCCCTGCAGGCCAGCAGAGTTTTTTTTTTCCTGCTTCTTTTTACAGCAGATGGTGATTAATATAGAGGTCCACAGTTGGTCAAGAGACAGAAATTATGATGTTAATCCCTAAATGGAACATCTAAGGATCACTGCAAAAGAGGGAGCAGAAAGATTGTAAGAGTCAGGCACAATGGATAACGACAGTGAAACTGTGTTTCCTGGACGTAACAGGGAAGTTGTACATATGAACAGACAGCAACCGTGACTGCATACGTAAGACCTGCACAAGCTCAAGCCAGACAAAATTCCAATATGGAGCAGTGAACTGGACCAGTAGGTCATTCTTCCCTGCCAAGGTCCTGAGGAGGAAGGACCAGGAGATCAGAGATAAACAAGACAGAACAGGTAGGATCAGGGGACCTTGCACAAGCTGTGTGTTATACCAAGCCAGTTTGTTAAGAAGTACAGCTTCTTATACACTGTTTTAGACAATGGGGCTTGGGTGGGGGTAGTAAAGGGACAGAGTCGGTGGAAAATTATCAAGCAATGGGGTGAAGTCAGCAAGAGGTTAATCAAGAGATGCTGCACAAGAGGAACTTAGAATGGGGAACCGGAGCACACAGCAGCCTTGGGGCTGATAACACCAGTTTCTTCAGGGGGCAAGCCAAGTTCCCAGGAAAGAAAACCTTAAGTTCATTGAGGTCAGGGCCCCAGCTCCAGATCAGGTCTTGCCAAGTCTGCCCTGGGCAAGGACACAGAACTAGATTCCTTTTGTGCTTTCACCAGGGCCTCTGAAAAAGCCTTGGATTGGCCTGGCTCTCAATAGCAGGGATGTGGTGTAAAAAGTCCTCCTCCTAGTCGAAGAGCTACTATTAGTGGCAAATAATACTTGCAGGGAGAGGGACACTTTGTACAGTACAAAGGTCCTTCTGACCTTTTGGCTTTGTATTGATTGGTTTATAGTGTTCTGTCATCATGGGATATTCAATAGCATCTTTGGCTTCTGCACACCAGATATCAATAGCATTTCCTACTCCTAGATTCTTTCCAAAATATCCCTGACATTGCCAAATGCTTCCCCCACCTTGGGGAAGATAACGTCACCTCCTTTTCAGTAGAGAACGCTTGGTTCCATAATTGTTTGATGAATGATTATTATTCTTATACAATGTGAACCTATAATCATCTTACACAGGTAATTAATGGTGTGTTCCTCCTCTCAGAAGGAGTTTCTGCCTTTTGTCCAAATCTCAGCTGTGATGTCACCTCTATTTCCTAGCTCTTTTATCCACCCAGAATCTTAGAAACCACTTGTTCATAGAAGAGTACTTTTTAATCATCTATTAAGTGATTTGGTGATTTTGATTTTCTTTATTTTCTTTTTAATTAGGAAAGCTCGGCTTTAACTTAGACTTGTTCTCAACTAGCTTTGAAAACTTCAATTAACCTGTTTATACCAATCTATGTTCTGCCATGTGGCTCATTTCCTCTTCTCGGTATCATATGCCCAACTTCTCCGTGGCTAGCTGGTGAATCCTGCACACCTGATTCTTCCCTGAGTTCTTACCTCTTCCCAGAAGTTCTGTGTGTCCTCTTCTGTCTAGCTATTGATCACCCAGCTCCTTATTAAATCAATCACAAGGTACCTTAGGCAGCTGAGGTTAAACAGAGATACATCTTCACAGTTTGATCAAATGTCCCGCAACACAAGTGACTTTCATATCTTAGAATTTACTTGACCTATGAATTCTTTGGTTATGTTCTAAATGGCACTTGACAAGAAATAAGTTTAGTGAGTATCGAAAGGCAGAGCTTTGAATCAAGTAGAGGATTGCACGTCCATACATATGCAGCATGTCTACACCTCCATCACATGTTTCGTGAGTCAGGATAAGATGGAATGAAATCCAGGAGACTATGGAGAAAGAGTAAAACCTTTCTCTCTGGGACCTAGTTTGCCTTTCCTGATGATAGTCAAGAAAACTTGAACAGCACTAGGAAATCAAAAGTGCCTATGGAAACAATGCACACTTCCCCAAAATACACTGCAAACAAGGAAGTTAAAAACCACAGATGACTCTGATCACTCGGGGCGAGAATGTTTGTAACCTTGTGTTATACCACGTTAGCAATGCATACTCTTTCCTAAATCTCAATAACATACCTCATAATGCCACCTGACAATTTCAGGTAAAAGCAAAATATTCTATATAAGAGAAATAAGGAAACCAGCTAATGTCATTCTAGTCAACTTTTAAATACTACTTTTGAAAATTGTACTCATTAAACTGTAACTTAGAAAGTCATAGGTGTGTATACATAGCAGATTAGAGACCTGACTCTCCCTTGAAAAATCAAACCCTCACTTCCAGATGTGGTATTCTTTCCCTGAGCGCCCCTTTCTATTAATCTCTGTGCTTAAGACCAATTTTAAAAAATGCCTTTCAGTGAACTCCGACTACTCCATATTGACTCATCCTGAAATTCTTTTCTGCGATGAAGCCAAGAATTCATGTTTGCTGAGAAGAGGTCTTAGAAAACGAACTCCTCAGGCTACAGCAGGAGATAGCTGAAGCCGGTCTCTGCCCTTACCTCTCTGACAATTTTTATGTGCTGCTAGCATTTAGAGTGACCGCAGGGTAAACATATGGTTAAGTGGTTAGTATGCTTTTTATTATGAGTGTTTGCAATGAATTTGCACCAAAACAACCCAAAAACTAACTGAGGGGCTTCAGTGGGTCACAGCACTTGTTCTGCAAGCCTGAGTACTTTGGTTCACATCCCTAGCACCCAGGGGAAACACCAGGCCGTAAGTGCCTATGTGCCCAGTGTTGAGGGTGGAGCTGGGCAGCCTTGTCAAAACCCAGAGCCCACAATTCAGAGAGAGTCTTTGTCTCATGGCAGTGAGGTAGACAGTGATAGATCAAAACACTGGAAGTGCTGCTCTGACCTCCACACGCGATCACAGTGGGCACACACATTCATGCATGTAATTAACACACACACACACACACGGGTAAATTTCAGACATTTTACTAGCTAGTACATGTATTGATAGTTGAGATAGATATGATGTGAATGATTAAATCATAAAAATTGACAAGCTCGAGAAATCAGAACACCTCCCCCTCAGGAATGTGAGGTAAATATTTATCATTGGTGGTTAACCTAAATGGTGTGACATATACTCTATCCTACTAAAATTTAAAATGTAAAGTACTGTATGTGTTGATCAGTAGAGCACAACTGGTAGGTATTAAGGGCACAGAGACTTGGTATCATAGCAGAGCCTTGCACAGGCCTGTGCACAATTTATGGTCCATAAAATTTGTGGAATAAAAACAGCAGCTATTATCCTCTACTATCAATCAATACCTGGTGGTTATTGGAGTGTATCAAACAATATAACGTGAGAAATGAGTCCTGGAATGCTCAGCAAGGGAGCAATAGCTTACTTACGTAGACTATTGTTATTAAAATCTCTATCTTGCCTCTGTGAAACTTACAGAGATTCCAGGAAGCTGTCCGTGCAGCTGTTCTCCAGAAGGCAGTTCAGCCATTCAAACTGCCCTTCACTTGTAGGCTCTCAGATCGTGAACATTCCTCTTAGTCCCTGTAGTGGGCGAAGGGGACATTGGGGCATCCTACACTTGTAACTGAGTACTTCAGTCTGACAGCAATACATTCACACTCTTGATCATAAAACTTTGTATCTGGAACTATTCTTTGTGGCTTTCCTGACTTTACAGGGATGCAAAAGCATAAGACAAAACAAATACTCCCTTGAACTGGCAGAATGAGAATATATACATACAAATATATGTATTCTCATATTTTTGTGTAAACTGAGATGTCCCAACGGCCCCATGATTACACACTGATCCAAGAACAAAAGCTCTTCAGTACCAGGTTCTGTTGTTGGACTTGGAGATCACACCCTGTACTCCAAGTCATGTCTGGCCCCCTGTCCTCAAAAGAACAACTGAAAGCGCCAAATCAAAAGTGGAAAGCAGAAAAAGGAAATTTATTTAAGGTGGCCATGTTGGGCAGAGGGACAGAGAGGTCCCATGAACCCCTTAGGTCTGTCTTTGGCGTCCTGAAGTGATATCCAAGTTTCGATAGAAGGCCAAGGATATACACTTCGAAGCAGTCCTGGCCAAGGTGTCGACATCATTGTCTGGGCTTCAGGCTCATCCCTTAAGGTGGGTTGATGAGTTGTTAGCACTGTGAAACTTCCTGGAAGAGTTCAGGATGACAAAACAAGGACCCCTTCCAGCTGGTGCTTCTCTCGCCATGAGATTCCCAGGGACATATCCCTCTCTTTGGTGGTCTAGTGTTTCAATAATCTGATAGTCAGATTGAGAGACACAGAGGTCCTATAGAATGTCTTTCTTTCTGCCAGACATGTTACAACACCAATCTTATCAAACAGAGTCAGCATGCTTATGTTTAAAAAATAAAGATATGTGCTACAATTTATTTCAAATCTGGGTAGCTCAAAATCTCTTGAATGTATCAGTGTCTGTGCATACAGAATCTTCACCTTTAGATTCTGGATCACTCATCAGGCTGAGTCATCTTACAGGAACTGGGGAAGGAGCCATATCTTGATCACTCACAGGACTGCCCAGCAGGCAATTGCATAGAGGCCTCAGTTCCTTATGGGATGTTGGCATGAGGCCTCACTCCATTGTTTCACTTGGAGTTCCCTAATTAGGGTATCAAAATGAGACGGCAAGAGTGTAGGGCCCATGGGTCTACTCCTGCTCCCGGGTTTCATCTTGAGGACAGTTTCTGGCCAGCCAGCTAAACATCCTGTTTATTCCTGTGCTCTCTCTGCCTGGCCTGGTGGTTAGCTATAGGACCTTTGTTTACTCAACCTTGGGTGTGGTAATTTCCCACCTGCCTTGGGGGTATTCCATTGTGCAGCAGAGAGGTATTTAAGAGTTTTCCTAAGTTTGAATAAACGGCATTTGGCTGATCTCCTTTCGAATGACCCAGGTCTCTTGTGTGTTCTCTCAATCTCCAGGCCCTTGCCTGGCTCGCAAATGGTACAGTGGCTTGTGAACTGTATGGAGAGTAACACAGGCATTACACGAGAGGAACAGTGAGTGCCAGCAGGATGGGAGTCCAAGGGCTTTTGTGGTCTTATGTGGGAAAATCTAACTCATCGTTTCTGTTGTATTTTGTTAGAAGAGAGTCAGTGGAAAAAAAAGAAGAGATTCTGAATATCAGGAACTGGGTGACCTTCAGAGTCCTGCCAGAAATTGCCTATGCCAAGTACTACTGTAAGGCTGGAGTCCACGATGTAGGAGATGCAGTAAGTCAACAACCATGGATGGTTCTTAGTAGGCTTTGGAGAAAAGAGGGGACAGTAGGGTGAGAAGAAAGTGTCATTGTTGCATAGGACAGAGGTATGGTAGAGATATGGTTTCGAAATGAGCACCTCATTCGTCCAGGTCTGTCAGAGGCACCGTGTGAGCTGTGTTAGGTGATGGTGGCAGAGTAGTGATTATAGGGAGAATGGAGACGCAAGGAGACAAGATCCACAGTGTGCTTTGGGAATGGGACATAGCTTGTTGTTACTGGAGTACTTATGGGAATGGTGGACAGAAACGAAGCTGCCTTATGAAGGAGACTGTGTGACATCTAAGTGATTTTGATTTTAGGAAAAACATACAGCCCTATACATGTTATAGTGTGCTGCTGTCTACAAATATTAGCCAGCTTTCCTGAATCACACTATGTAAATTATACTTCTATTATCTGCACAGCTACCTTTTGGAGCAGGATTTACCATCAGCTGTATTTAAATAGAAGCTAGTTTTAGGCTTAATTTTTGTGAGTAGGAAGTACTCGGCCTCAGACATCATCTTGGGTGAAGGCAGCTGTTCCCCTTTCCTAATCCATGGCTCCGAGAGACAAAGCCCTTCCCACACGGCCTTGTGGAGTTGTGTCTTACCGTCCTCTTCCTATTCCACCTAAAATTCAAGAGATGTGCTTTTTTTAAAAAAACAATTTGGGCTAGAAATAAGAAATGTATTAGTAATGGCTTTCTTTGGTACCTCTAATGCTTCTCTTTAATATCTCATTACTAAGTTTTACACTCTCTGCCCCAAAATACTCCAAAGCCAATTAATTCTAAGCATAATTTGTCTCTCTCTCTCTCTCTCTCTCTCTCTCTCATTCTGTGTGTGCGTGTGTGTGTGTGTGCGCACACACGTGTGTGCATTGTTTATGTGCTTCCTAGGAGGAAACTCAAGGCCTCCTGGCTGCTGCGAAAATGCTCTATGACGTGGCTACATCCTCACCCTCCTTTTAACTGTTCTGAAGCAATATCTCGGTTGCCCAGGTTGTGATACTCCCACATAAACATCTCAGGTAGCTGGGATCCCCAGCCTGTGCCACCAGACCCAGCGCATCATATTATTTCACGCCATAAATATGTTGCTGTCTATAGCCAGGAATGACTTAAAAACACAGTTGCAACATCTTTATCGCACTCAGCACAGTCAATGGCAACTGTTATCAGGTACTATCATGAGAACTTTGAGAATCAATTGTATATTCTGTATTAAAAAGAAAATGATAGACTTCCTGTTTATGAATCTTTTTTAATTTTTCTTTTGGTTTTTGTTTTTTTTTTTTGAGACAGGGTTTCTCTGTAGCTTTGGAGCCTGTCCTAGAACTAGCTCTTGTAGACTAGGCTGGCCTCAAACTCATGGAGATCTGCCTTCTGCCTCTCAAGTGCTGGGGTGAAAGGCATGTGCCACCACCAACCAGCCTGATTATGAATCTTTAATAAGCACAGTAAAATGCTTTCTACTGACATTGTAGGCTTGATGTGTACACCATAACGTCTTATCCAGACATCTCTATGTGCACAATTGATCTTTTCTATATTACTGATTAGAGGCTGACCTTAAGTACTCTGAATTGCATAGCTGTGTTTTACCCTAGGAATGTAAAACATTTTTCATGCTATACTAAGCACACTACTGGATCTTACAATTTAGACCTCTAAAGAAGTTCGTGGGCCCTCTAATTGTAATTAAGTCTTACATCTTCAGGGTATGATTCGCCTAGTGTGTATCTGTAAAGATACGGAAATCGTGTACCACTACTTTGTTTCTAGGTTTGGCAAAATTGTAGCTGGGAGAAAAAGACTCAGAGAAAAATCTCTTTGCACGTAAGCAATCAATACTCATGAGCTGACTCATTTTGTTAGTACGCAGATTTCAAACGTCTATAAAATTTAAGAAGGTTTACTTTTTAAAAGACTGCATAATCTAGTTTTATCATTAATCTAGTTTTATCTCTCTGGGCAGTGCTGTTCCGGTGTGTGAGTTCAGAGTGCTCTTAAATAGTCCCTCCCTCCAGTCGCCATGGTCCGCTCCACAGATCTTGGACATTTGTGTTACCATGAAAAGGGGAATGGGTTTGTTCAGCCACCGGCCACGCTTCCCGTTAGAGAAACAGCCAGCGAAGGGGGTGCACTGGTCGCTTAGACAGCATTGGGTCAGTCATCTATCTGGGTATTTTCAGCCAGTCAGCAAGAAGAGCAGGTCGTTGCCTTGGCAAACAGCAGACGGTTGTCTTGGCAACCACCCTCCAGCAGCGGAAAAGGGAGGCGTGGCCACGGTGGCTGGGCGGGGCCTTGAAGGGAGTGCACTTAAGAGGCTGCGGGCGGCGGCGCGGCAGGCGTGGCTGGGAGCGCGTCGCTGAGGCGGGTCGAGCTCTCAGACCTCTGGGAGGGCGCCTGCTTAGCTTGAGGTACCCGGTCCCTGTTCCCTGCCCTCAGTGAGCTACCTCACGGGCGCCACCATGACAGACAGCCTCTGTGTCCCGGTGCTCCTGGCCGCCTGGCTCGCGGCGGCAGTAGCCGAGGGCCTCGAGCAGGCCGCGCTGCCGGCGGAGGAGAGCCGGGTGCAGCCCATGACCGCCTCCAACTGGACGCTGGTGATGGAAGGCGAGTGGATGCTGAAATTGTGAGTGTGCCCAGCCGCCCCGCACGTCGTTTCATCCTCGCGGTGCCCGCCATCCTCCCCGGGTCCGACCCGGGGCCGCGACTCCCCAGCCCGTACCTGCGGTGGCGGGCTGCGGCCTTCGCAGTGAGCATGCGCACACTGCCCCGGGCCGTCAGGCTGCGGGGGAGGAAGATGAGGCAGCGTCCTTCCTCATCCCCCCCCCCCTTTCACCATTGCTGTAGCCAAAAGTGTTTTAGAAACGGAGGAGGAGGCAACTTATCCAAGGGAGGAGTCTGGAAGGGAGGAAGAGAACCAAACGCTCTTAGAGGTGTACCTACACTAGAAAAGCGCTCAGTGATAGTATACACCTAGGTGGGTGTGTGTTGAAATAAGCCATTGCAGCCTGGGAAGGAAGAGCAGTTTGGGTGAAATACCAGTTTCCCCTTTGAAGACCTTGAGATGTCATTGTGGAGAAAAAAAAAAAACCATAAACAAGGGAGGCTGAGTTTTAAGTAAGATGTTTAAATCCTGATGCCATTATTTGTAGAGATAGGACTTTGAGGCCTTGTCATAATTGGATTGCGCCAATGACATAAAGAAAAGGACATTAACAAATAGCCTCCCTTTGAACAACAGGAAGTCGATGAGTGGCAGTGGGTGCCGTCTTGCTCGAAGGTTATGGGAAACTGTCAGGACAAGGGAAGGGATTTATGTTGATTGTAGGGTAAAATTAACGCCAGGTAAGTGATCACTTGAGAGATGACGTTGACGAGGTACAGTTATCTGAATCGACTTCATAGACTCCGTGGGCATCAAAGGAAAAGGAAAAATGTCTGGGAACATAATTTATGAGACCACATTGCCATAGCCCATGGTCTCAGATAATAAAGATTTACCACTATCGTTTGGTAATTAGTTTTACGTTGAGGATCTAGATTCTTCTAAAGTAGTATTTTTTAATTTATCTAAGGCCATATTTTGATTTCTTCAATTTAGATTGCAAGCAAATGAATATGGTGTGGATACCTTCCTGTGAGATCAGGGTAAAATATGTAAATTAAAGAACACAATGCGTATTTATTTCCTCAATCTATGGAGACCTCAAAATGGAATGCTCTTGTTAAATCGTCAAACCTGTGAAACTGTTAAGGCTATGGATATGAATAACCCATTTGGATGGAAGTTAAGTCATATTCTTTTTGAGAGAAACTTTTTTTTCTCTTTTAGATAGGGTCTCAGTATGTATTCCTGGCTGGACTGGAACTGGCTTTGTAGACCAGAAGTCATAGAGATCATCCTGCCACTGCCTCTGGCGTGCTGGGGTTAAAGGTGTGAGCTTTAAGTTAGCAATGTCAGGTTTGCAGTATTTAAGAACTTTGAGAAACTGCTTTTTGTCAGCTAATTCTATAGCTATTACTGTTATTTCAAAGGTCCTTATTCGGTTGTTTTTCTCGATGTCAGTTTTCTGGTTAGAGCTGACTGGTGTGTGTGTGTGTGTGTGTGTGTGTGTGTGTGTGTGTGTGTGTGTGAGAGAGAGAGAGAGAGAGAGAGAGAGAGAGAGATGTGAAGACAGTCACAGTAGAAAGGTCTCTTCATACCTAATGCTGTTAGCTCCTTATGGTTCCTTTTTGAATCTTCTTTTTTGCTGTTTAAGGGAAAAAACTAAGAACAATAAAGCTGAGATAATTATAAGTCCCAGTAAGCTTCCAATTCAGTGCTGGCTAGCAACTCCTGTTTGGCTCTTGTGGATGGTCCATAGTTTACTATTTAAAGTACCCCAGCCTAAACAGTTATAATCAACTCCTGGGACCTGCCATGTGCCCAGCTGCATGGTACTTATATATATTTTTGAGACACTATCTCAAAAAAAATATACTTCATATCAGGCAGTTGTGGCACAAGCCTTTAATCCCAGCACTTTGAAGGCAGAGGTAGGTGGATCTCTGTGAGTTCAAGGCCAGCCTGGTCTACAGAGTGAGTTCTAGGACCGGTTCCAAAGCTTTACAGAAAAACCCCATCTTGAAAGACCAACCAACCAAACAAACACAAAAACCAAAAAACCACCACCACCACCACCAAACTAAAAAAACTTCAGAATAGATGGACAGAAAGTGAGGATGGAAAGGGAGGAACTTAAACTATTACATCCAGTTTTTTTTTGGCTACCAGAAACTGGTTCAGAAGACATACTGTGGCTCCTATCATTTTTTTAAAATCTATTTTCCTGTGTTACTGGATGACATTCCTGATTATTCTTTGAAAACGTCCAACACTTAAATATAAAATACATTCATATTCTATGAACCAGTATAGACCTATTATAAGTACATTTTGGAGTATTCTTTCAAAATAGCACCTCCCCCATGCATATAAGAGAGATGCCACACAAACATGAGGACCTGAGTTCATATCCCTGACACCCGTGTAAAACCAGGGTACAACTGTACATGTCTATAATCCTGGCACTGGGTAGGTGGAGGTGGGAGACTCCCTGGTGCTTGTGGTCAGCTATCTAGTGAATAGGTGAGCTACAGGTTCAGTGAGAGACTCTGTCTCAAAAAATAAGGTGGAGAGCAATTGAGGAAGATCTGCAATGTTGACCTACACACACACATTCACAGACATGCACATATATGTATAATCACATGCAAACATTGCACACACATAGTAACATCCATACAGTACACATGTTTATATGGCCTCCCAAATCAATGCTTTATTAGATGACCTGGTCTTATAACTGGAGATTATTAGGAGTCTACAGAAAAAAAATGTATTTAGTTTCTGTGAAAAAGTGTGTTAGAAAGTTTTGTGACTGTATTGGTAAAATTTTGACATCATTTTAAGAGAGTTCTTCATATACTACCTTTCTTTGTAATTCTGCTTTTGTATCTTGAGTCATACAAGTCTCTTGTAACACAATTCATGCATGTATTGGCATTAATCATTTGCTTGTAAACCCTAGTTGTTTGGTACTTTGAGACATGAGAAGCTATTACAAAATTTAATTAGTTATATTTTCTTTGCCTTTTAAGGAGTCAATATTTGTGGTCTTTGGAATTGAATTTACAATTTTAGAAGTTATTCTGTTTGAGAAATACCAGTTAAAATGAATTTGTGATAATTCACTATTTTTATTTTGAAATGTTTTTACAAAGCTTCAAAATGACTCCATTACTGCTTACATTTCTTTAATGTCATACATTTGTTGTGTACTCTTGGTTTCCTCATTTATTTTCATGTGTACTTTTACAGTGTTTACTCCCCATTTCTGCGCTCTCACTATAAATGCTTGTTGTCTTTAAACACCTTCTGGTGTTCTCTTTTCTTTATTTCTGTTGGTTTATATTACCTTTCATTTAATTACTTTCTTTTTTGTGGTTTTTAACACTTGCTTTGCTCTTTGTATGTTATTTTTTAAGTCTTTTTTTATTATAATTTATATTTTTATTAAGAAATTTTTATTATTTTTTCATATAGTATATCTTAATTATATTCTTTCTTTCCTTCCATATCTTGCCAGATCCTTCCTACTACCCCCTACCCAACAACTTTATGTTCTCTCTCTCTCTCTCTGTCTGTCTCTCTCAAAAAAAGACCCAAACAAGAAAACAAGAAAATCAACAAAAAGTTAAAATCAAAACTAACAAGAAAAAAATCACCACCAACAACAAAAATAACTGAATAAAACAAAAGCAGCCAAAACCCATGGAATCTCTTTTGTATGGGGCCTGTCCTGGAGTGTGGTTCATACACTCAGTGGCACTTCACTGAAAAAAATGGATTTCTCCTTTTCCAGCAGGTATTGAACGCAAGTGGCTTCTTGGGTAGGGGTGAGACTTTCTATCTACTTCTCCACGTTAGGATCTTGTCTAGTTTGAACCTGTGCAAGTCCTGTGCATTTTTCTCAGAGCCTTTGTGAATTCCTGTGTCTGTCAGTCTGCTTCCAGTGGACACTGCTTTCTTCCAGTCATCTACTGTTCTGGCTCTTGCAGTCCCCCACTGGACCTCCTCATAGATCCAGAGCCTTGAGGGGAGGGATTTGATAAAGACATCCCATTTAGGGCGGAGTTTTTCAAGTCTCTTCCTGTGCATGTTGTCCAGCTGTGGGTCTCTGTTAATTACCACCTACTGCAAGGAGAAGCTTCTGTGCTGAGTTAAGGAGCAGTGCTCTGATTTACAGGTATTGTAATATATCATTAGGAGTCATTTTATTGCTGTGTTCTTTTAGCAGAGTGATAATGGTAGGTTTTCCCATAGGCCCATGACCTATATAGTCTTAGATTCTTGGCCACTCTAGCAATGTCAGGAACGGATTCTGTTTCATGGAGTGGGTCTTAGATCCGATTAAAAAGTGGTTGGTTGCTTCTGTAACATTTGTTGCACTATTGCACCAGTATCTTTTCGGCAGGTTGATGTTGTAGGTCTCAGGGTGTGTGGTCAGGTATTATTGATGATGACAGTTCTCCAGTAGTAAGCAGAGTCCCTTCCGATACCATGAGCACTAGCCAGTGGGACACCAGCTCAATTTTTGTTTTATAAATAAGTGGTGTCTTCAGAAGCAGGTTGTGGAAGGTAACCAAGAGCCTTGATAGTAGTCTGTGATGTTTGGGAGGGTCTCTGAGACCTCTTTGGCCTGTGACTCAACAAGATGTTGCCCATTTCTGGCATTGGCGTTTTTTCTTTGTGGTATAAGATGTTTAGTTGGGACATTGTTTCCTCATTATATGGTGACTTATTTAAAATTCTTTTCATATATATTCCACAGCAGATTTCTGTATGGCTTTTCAAAAGGCATTTAGTGTTATCTGTCTCTCCCCATAGTTCCTCCTCTAGCCTGTCCTCCCACCCTCCTCCCTGACAATACTCCTGTCCTAATACTGTTATCAAATATATCCATTCTCTGTACTGTTCTGCCGTGTTCTCCCCACATCCATAGAAATGTCTAAGCTGTCTAGACATCCATGTAGCATAATTTTGATCTGCTTACCTATAATATCGCCTGGTAAAATATGTTTTGAGTGAAACTGACTTATTTTTGTAAAGGAGATTAATTCTTATAAAGCCTAACTTCTGACTTCATTCTTGGACTGCTTATGTTTCAAAGCTGAGATTAGCTACCTATATGCCTTTTATTTTCGTAGGACCTCAAAATGTTACTATTGTCTTTCCAGTGTTGTTCTTATACCTGTAGAGAAGATGTTGACTTGCTCATGTCAAACAGAATTTCCTCTAGTTTGATAGCTTGCTGTGTTTTATGATTTTAATGTTTAAGAGGTAATCACTAAATGGTTGCTTGTCATTTTTTAGGTTCAGGGGTGTGGATTTGGGAAAGTGAAGGTGAATGAGGTGCAGCCTTGATTTCAAGGGACCTGGCAGTCTGTTGTGCTCTGAAAGAGGTAGTGTGCGTCGCATTTGACTGTTTAATAACTACTTATAGAATACTTCATCTTTTGTTAGACGTTTATCAGTGGTCTTAAATAAGACACTTGTCATTTTGGACTAGGCAGCTCTTTGGTATAAGGGGAATGCTTGATTGACTGGCTTTGGTTTAGGCTCTGCTTATCTGCATCCATTAACGGATGGTCCTGTTCCTCAGGAGACAGGGATCCATCCATATTTTCATCTCTAGTTTCTGCAGATGACAGGCCATGTTGCAGGATCGTTTTTGAGCCTTCTTACCATTTGAATAAATGTCCTACCTTCCCTACAGGAAACCTACCTTTTACAATACCTTGTTTATCTAGCATGGCTCTGACCACACTGCTAAGTATAAATTTGACTATTTATTTACCTTTATATTAGATAGTTTGTTTTACTTTTCCATTGCACTGTAAACTTTATATAGGGGAACAAAAATTTTCTTCTTCCCTGATTAACTCTGGAGCCTTATTATTAGGTAGCAAGTGGTCATTGGTTTTTGACTAAATGAATGAATAAGTAATATAACTTAATTATTTCTTTATTGAGCCTTTTGAAAAATATCATTCAAAGAATGTCTTGTGTCATCTCCCATTTCATTTGTTTAATGTTTTTTTGTTTTTGTTTTTTTTTTTGGTGGCTTGATCCTGCTAGTCTCTGTTCTAGGTACAAGGGATGAAACAGTCATTGCTTGCAGGGAGCTCATTATGCCTGGGAGCATCCTGTTCCCTCACTCAAGCAGGTGTTAAGGTTTTCATTCAACTGAAGTTTTTATTCTTTACGTGTATGATTAAAATGTTAGGCAATGGCCTTTGGCCTTGGTTCTCTCCCACAACTTTAAGGTAAGACTAGGCTGCTGAAGGAACCAAATAATTTAGATTAGGATTGGGGAGAATAAAGCTGGAACTGACAAGCTTCTTCCCTGAGCAGTAGTCTCATAGTATCTGAAGGTGCTATGCCAGCTGCCAGAAGCAGCAGTCCTATCCAGCTGTAAAGCTAAGACTATAACAATGACAGCATGTCAGGATTGCGCCAAGCATACAGTAGTTAACACTAATATTTTGGGAGTAACTAGCAGCGATCTAATTAGACTTAAGGCCCTCTCTGCCTTGAGAGGGGATTTATGCCTACTGCTGTCAACCTAGCCAGTTAGCTGTGGTTGGTGGAATTATGGATTCTAGAGGAAAGTCTGCAGTAGCCACTTTCCTAAGCCAGTATAATTTCTAACCACATCCTAAACACTTATCCTTATGTCCACAGATAAGTGTAGATCTCACCCCTTATCAAAGAGATTTCTTTTTGCAGCAGTGGAGACGGATACAGAAATCGACAACTGCTCTTAATGCAGAGAACAACAGACTGTGGGGTGCCTAACCCCAACTGATACATCTGTAACATAATCCCTATACGTGAGGCTCAGGGATCATCACAGACAAGGAGGCAGAAGGATTTTAAGAGCCAGAAGATCAGGACATCTGCTGTGACATAATGTCTTCTATATATAGTGAGGAAACCAACCACACTTGTTTGGTGTAGTTAGGGTATTATTTGTTGACACTGTAACTTAATTCATTTTGTTGTAGAACAGTAAGCCTACTATATCTTTTTTCTTCTTTGTCACAGGTTCTGCTGAGTGGTTGTTAAAGTAAATCCTAAATAAATTGTCTATATCCATTATCCAGTGAATTCCTGTGACAACAAGAAAAACTCAGAAAAGGGAGTACTCCATAAAATACTAATGAAATTAGAACCAAGACAGAAAAAAAATGCCTATTTTTTAGTGAATAAAAAAATTTTTTAGTAAAATTTCTGCTTTGGATATGGCCTAATTATTAGTATTTTTCCTAAAATAAGTACTTCTGACTAGTCTTGGATAACATCCCTACCTATTTTTTAAATAATGTAAATTATCAAAGTGTTTCCCAATTTCATTATTTTAAATTTCCTGTTATTTGGCATACTTAATTAGTGCTTTCCTTGTGTTTTAAAGTAGCAGTTAATATTTATACAATGAGTTTCTAAAAGGACTTACAGCTGGGCACGGTCCATGCCTGTAACCCTAACATTCTGCCAGCCTTGAGGCAGGATGGCTGCTAATTCCAAGCCATCCTAGATTACAAGTGAGTTCAAGGCCATTGTGGGCTCTCAGGAACTGTAATAGAAAGAGGCTGTGTCTCAAAACCTAAGAGAGTATAACTTAATGACTGTGCACATTGCCCTAGACTTTATCATAAGCACCTAAAACAAAGACCAAAACAAAACTTTAGCGTTTGACTAGTTTATCACTTTTCCCCCTTGGTTTCTATTTTTAAAGGCATGACATTGAGTAGGAACAATTTAGTGATATCAAGTCTTTTTAAATGTTTCATTTATTTCCTCAATATTTGTCTTAAACATTCAACTTAAGCAAACTTACTGAATTATGTCTAATTGATAGTGTCCTAAAATATTTTTTCAAAGTGTTTCCAGTGACTTTTTCTCCTTTGAATATCCTGTTCCAGTTTTTGAAGATGATCATTTTATTTTAGTGCTTTTTTCTTTTAATTATCATTAAACCAAACAATGTTTCTTCACTTGTAGCTGTGTACTTTTGTGACATTATAAAAATGTTAATTTATTTTTAAATTATGTCATGTTATTATTTTCAAGTGGAATTCCACCATATGCTGTTTTTTGGTGTTGTTTTCACATATTTTATATTAAGTACGGTCATGGTTATTCCTTTAAGATGGCGGTTCTCAATCTGTAGATTACCACCCCTCTTTCAAACCTCTAGCTCCGAAAAATATTTACATTATGATTCATAATATTACCAAAATTACAGTTAGGAAGTAGTGAAGAAAATAATTTTACAGTAGGAGGTCATCACAACATGAGGATCTGTATTAAAGGGTCACAGCATTAGGAAGATTGAGAACCACTGCTCTAAGACCTGTAAGGCTTATTTAATTGAAGTCCTTCTTTCAAATTTTATTTTGCTTTCTGTGTTAGTTTCCTCAGGTTGTTGTAACAGCATACAGGAGCATATAGGTATGTAATACCACATAGGAGGCTTGAAAGAACTGAAATTTATTCTTTCATAATTCTGGAGATCAAAGGCCTTCAGGGGTCAAGGTGTAGCAAGGTTGGTTTTCTTTGGGCTATCTGTTGGACTGTCCCTTCTGTACTGTTCTTAATTTCTTGTGGCTGCTGGTGTGTGCTTGTGTGCTTCTTGTGTCTCTTTAGCTACAGCCCTTGCATCCCAGATTGTATGGCATTCTTTCTATTCTCTGTGTCATAGATCCTTCTTCTTCCTCTCATAAGAATTGTTACTAGATGTAGGCTCCATCTTAAATAAGATGATCTATTCCTAAGATATCAAATTCAGTTATTTGTGTAAAGACCCTACTCCAAGTAAAGTCACATTTGCAGGCACCAGACTAGAATTTGAACATACTGTTTTGGGAACATTATTTAGTTCACACACTTTACAAGCAGATTCAACACTAAGGAAAAAAAAAAAAAAACTCAGCCATTTGTGTGTTTTGCCTTGGTTTTCTTTAAGGCTGTGGAAGGTGTCTTCTCTTCTCTTACTCTGTGCCAGACTCTTTACATATACCATTTCCCTGGTACATTGGAACATTTGTTGACTCTTTCTTGGCTGTTTGTTCCCTAAGGTCTTAGCATAGATGTTTCTTTCTCTGTAGGCCTATATGAGATGTCATTGCCTGTTTCTAGTTGAAAAAAGTACTTGTAAAATGCAATTATGGCTTGAAGGCCCAGATATTTTTAACTTTTTCTTTAGAAAAAAATGTTAGGTATCTTTTCTCTTTTTGGAAAAGTTAAGAACTTTCACGGGTCTTTACAAACTTGGAAACATGCTAGGGGACCCAGTAGTGACAGGTCTCTGGTCTCTGCCTATTGCATTTGTAGCTTTGAGAGATCTGGAATTAGCTTGGCTAGTACTGGTGCATCCTTGGAAGTTATTTTACTCTGAGTACTCAGAACATACTTACCTCAGAAATCAAAGCTACCTTGAAAGGGATAAAACTCGATTCATTTATAAAAATCACGTGAAGGAAATGTTTTATATGTTAAGATAATTCTTGAAAAAATATTCTCAATTTTTTGATAGAATTAATATTTGTATATAGAATCATAAGAAGTAAATACACTCTTGTTTTTATATGTCAAATGACTTTGGACAGCTTGCTTTTATTCTCCCCTTTTGTTAGGAATTTATTTTTGAATAGTCTATTAATTTTGTTTATAGATTTTACTCCACATATTTTGTGTTGATTAGTTCTTCTGATTTTACAGTTATGCCCCCTGGTGTCCATCTTGCCAGCAGACTGATTCTGAATGGGAGACTTTTGCAAAGAATGGAGAAATACTTCAGATCAGTGTGGGAAAGGTGGATGTCATTCAAGAACCAGGTACTGTAATGTGATCTTTAAATGGGAAAGTTTAGCAACTGCTTTCTCAGAAATTTTCATGCTTGTAGAAAATTTGCCAAGTAGGATGTTGAATTTAACAGCTTGAAGCAACAGACCACATTTTAGTTTCTCTGTATCTGTGTATGTGGGTGTTTGCCCATATACATATATATTTGCATATTTGCCATTATTATTACTGTTTGTTGATACATTGACAGTAAGCGGTAAATATCATGATAGTTCAGGCCTCATTTTCTTTAGCATGTTAAATCTGGTTTCCCATATGTTTTGTATAGTTTTTTTTTTTTTAACCATAATCCAATTAAGGTTAATAATTTAGATTTTGTTGTTACATGTTTTTCATTTCTCTCAATCTGGAATCAGAGAATACACCATGGTTTACAGACATTTTCTTAAGACATTATCTTCTTCTCCTGTTTCTTATTAAGTAGGAGTTTGCTGTAGAGATGTGATGTTGTTCAGGTACAGAACAGACTAGGTAGTGCTGTGACTTCATGCTGCATTGCATCAAAAGGCTCTTACTGTCACCATTTGATAGAATTAATATTTGTATATAGAACCATAAGAAAGAAACCAGAAATAATAAATGTATTAAAAATGAAGAAACAATCCCTCCTTTTCTTTAGTGAATAATCTGAGAGGTGATACTTTGGGGTGTTAAGCTTTGTGATGCTCTTGCTTGAATCAGATACTTCATTTTGGGTTTTAGAATGGTAAACTCCTGAGTCATTCCATGTGCCTGTATTATCTAAAATTGATAAACAGAAAGAATCACCTTTTTCCTCAATGTAAGATAGGAGACAATTTTAAATTCTGAAAAGATAAACACATTAAATTCATATTTATATGGTGTAGGAGGGTCTTCTATTTGTGTATTGCCCTCATTGGTTAAATAAAGAATACTGCCATGGCCTTTTGATAGGGCAGCCCTTAGGTGGGTGGAGTAAATAGAACGGAATGCTGTGAGAGAGAAGGCAGTGTGGCAGACGCAGACGCCATGCTTCTCCAGCACAAGATGGACACTGGTTAGACTCATGCCGGTAAGCCACAACTCAAGTGGCAATACACATTAATGGAGATGGGCTAAAATAATATGTGAGAGTTAGCCAATAAGGGGCTGGAGATAATGGGCCAAGCAGTATTTAAATGAATACAGTTTCCGTGTAATTATTTCGGGTACACACCGGGAGCCGGGCGCTGGGAATGCAGCCCGAGCCCCTCATTGCTACATTTATAGTTTAAAAATAACTATTATACATAAGAACAAAAGTTAGGTTTTGTGATAGAAATCTTTAAAATATAGGTGTTTCCAACTTTTAGTAGTATTTTTTTTTGTACTAGAATTCTTTTTCTAGCTACTGTATCTCTTTAGAAGAGGAACGAAGCACCCACAATTTGTTTTAACTTCTTAGTAGATTAAGTCAGTATAAACTATCCAGTAGGTGTAATCTATGATGGATTAATTAAAAATGCAGCTATTCTCTTCCTATTTCAGTCCCTTGGTCTCTCATTGTGAATTCAGTGTGATTTAAGTTACAAGATAATAGCCTAGTAAAAGATCTGTAATTCTAATGTTTAATACAATATGGGTTTCCTTATAAAATATAGGTCTCCTACTATTTTTCCATTGCATGTACATCAAGGATAAAAAAATGGGTCATGAAGTATTTTAAAAATACTCATTTTGCCACATTGTTTATTTAAATGAAAACTGACTGTACTTGGAGTATTTATAAAATAAGGAAAATAAGTCTTCTATGTGGCATCTATAAGATTAGTGAAGAAGCCTGGCAGTGGTGGCACATACCTTTAATCCCAGCACCCAGGGGGCAGATGCAGAAGCAGGCGAATCTCTGTGAGTTTGAGGCCAGCCTGGTCTACAAGATCTAGTTCCAGGACAACTAGGGCTGTTAAAAGGAGAAACCCTGTCTTGAACCTCCCTCCCCCGACAAAAAAAAAGTGAAGAAAAGATTGTTTGATGTTTTAGAACAGATTTTAAAGGAAAGATTCCTTAATTTTTTTAGATTATTTTATGTGTTTGAATGTTATGATGGCGTGCATATCTGTGCACTGTATGTGTGCCTGGTATTTATCCATGACCATCAGAAAAGACATTGACATCTGACTGGCTGAAATTGGAATTACAGATGTTTGTGAACCATGATGTGGGTAGTAGAAATTGAACCTGGGCCCTCTGCAAGATCAGCCTATGCTCTAAACCCCTGAGCCATCTCTATGATTCTCTCAAATTATAAAAACTTAACTGCAATCAATAAATTAAAAATTGCAGAAGAGGCTGGAGAAATGGCTTAGCAGTTAAGAGTACTTGTTGCTCTTGCAGAGAACCAGGGTTCAATTCCAAATATCAGATGGCAGCTTACAATTGTCTCACAACAATTCCTTAGCTCCAGGTCTAAGGAATCTGATGCCCTCTTCTGACCTCCACAGGCATCAGACACTCATGTTGTACATATACATATATGCAGGTAAAACACTCATACACATCAAATAACTATATATTCATTATTATATTGTATAGTATATGTTATATATAATATATATTAATATATATCTCATATATTAATGAGAACATGATTCCACATTTTTTATTGAATTGCTGAAAAATATGGTCTTTGGTTGCGACCATGCTAAACATCTGATGGTGATCCTGGAAGATCTTATTGCCTAAGGATGATGTAAATATCTTGGTGTAACTGTATCTGTTATATTCATGAAACAACAGATCACCAGTGTATTTTGAAAAACATGTTTAATGAAAAAATATGTTTTAAAAGCATCTGTAAGTGATACATGACTGTATGATACTGGCTATGGTATTTTAGGTTCATAATTTTACTTTCAGTTACTAGTTTAATGCTTTTACTAATATTTTAATAAGGCTTAGGAATAATAATGTACAAATGATTTAGAAGTAGCTGAGGATGACAGACATGACTCCCACTCAGCTTACATTCTTTTTTTTAATCTTTTTTTTTTACTTAAAAAAATAACCAATCCAAATTCCCAGTCCCTCCCCTCCTCCCAGTCCCTCCCTCTCCCTCCACAGACCCTCTCCCCTACCCCTCCAACCCTAAGGGAGTGCCATGCACCCGGCCCTGTGGAAAGTCCAAGGCCCTCCCTCCTACATCTAGGTTGAGCAAGGTTTACATCCAAAGAGACTAGGATCCCATGAAGCTGGTATATGCAGTAGAGACACATCTCAGTGTCACTATCAGTGACCCCTCAGTCTGCCCCAGCTGTCAACCCCCTTCAGAGAGGGTTGGTTGTTCGCATGCTCGTTCACTCCCAGTCCAGTTGGAGTTGGTGAGTTCCCATTAGTTCAAGCAAACTGTCTCAGTGGATGGACCCCTCATGGTCATGAATTCCTTGCTTATACTCTCACTCCTTCCCCTCTTCAACTGGATCTTGGGAGCTCAGTCCAGTGCTCCGATGTGGGTCACTGCCTCTGTTCCCATCTGTTGTTGGATGAAGGTTCTATGGTGATATTTAAGGTAATCATCAGTCTGACTACAGGGTAAGGTCAGTTCAGACACCCTCTCCTCTATTGCTTAGGGTCTCAGCTGGGTTCATCTCTGTGGGTTCTTGGGCATTTTTCTAGAGCCAGGTTCTTGCTAACTCAATAATGGCTCCCTCAATCAAAATATCTCTTTCCTTGCTCTCATATCTGTCCTTCCTCCATCTCGACCATCCCATTCCCTCAAGTTCTCCTCAACCCCCCTTTTCCCCCCTCTACCTCCCACTCCTCTGCTCCCAAATTTTTGTCTGATTCCAATTTCCAGGTGGGTCTATATATGTTTTTCTTTAGGTTCACCTTATTACTTAGTTTCTCTAGGGCTTGTTGCCCTTTGTTAATGACTAGTATCCACTTATGAGTGAGTACATACCATATTCATTTTTTGGGGGTCTGGGTTACCTCACTCAGGATAATGTTTTCAAATTCTGTCCATTTGCATGCAAATTCAAGATGTCATTGTTTTTTTTACCGCTGAGTAGTACTCTAATGTGTATATGTGCCACACTTTCTTTATCCAGTCTTCCATTGAGGGGCATGTAGGTTGTTTCCAGGTTCTGGGTATTACAAATAATGCTGCTATGAACATAGTTGAACAAATGCTCTTGTAGTATGATTGAGAGTCTTTTGGGTATATTGCCAAGAGTGGAATTGCTGGATCCTTAGGTAGGTTGATTCCCAGTTTTCTGAGAAACCGCCACACTGAATTCCAAAGTGGTTGCACAAATTTGCATTCCCACCAGCAATGGATGAGTGCTTGCTCCACAACCTCTCCAGCATAAGCTATCATTAGTGTTTTTGATCTTAGCCATTCTGACAGGTGTATCTCACAGTTGTTTTGATTTGCATTTCCCTGATAGTTAAGGAAGAAGAACATGTCCTTAAGTATCTTTTGGCCATTTGAATTCTTCTGTTGAGAATTCTCTGTTCAGTTCCATACACCACTTTTTAATTGGGTTATTTAGAATTTTAATGTCTAATTTCTCGAGTTCTTTATATATTTCAGAGATCAGTCCTTTGTCTGATGTGGGGTTGGTAAAGATTTTTTTCCCATTCAGTAGACTGCCTTTTTGTCTTATTGACTGTGTCCTTTGCTTTACAGAAGCTTCTCAGTTTCAGGAGGTCCCATTTATTTATTGATGCTGTTATTGTCTGTGCTACTAGGGTTATATTTTAGGAAGTGGTCTCCTGTGCCCATGCATTGGAGGCTGCTTCCCACTTTCTCCTCTATCAGGTTCAGTGTGGTTAGTTTTATATTGAGATCTTTAATCCATTTGGACTTGAGTTTTGTGCATGGCGACAGATACAGATCTATTTTCATTCTTCTAGAAGTTGACATCCAGTTATGCCAGCACCATTTGTTGAAGATGCTTTCTTTTTTCCAATGTATCTTTTTTGCTTCTTTGTCAAAAATCAGGTGTTCATAGGTGTGTGAATTAATATCCGGGTCTTCAATTTGATTCCATTGGTCAACGTCTCTGTTTTTATGCCAATACCAAGCTGTTTTCATTACTATAGCTCTGTAATAGAGCTTGGTGTCAGGGATGGTAATGCCTCCAGCAGTTCCTTTGTTGTACAGAATTGTTTTGGCTATCCTGGGTTTCTTGCTTTTCCATATGAAGTTGAGTATCGTTCTTTCAAGGTCTGTGAAGAATTGTGTTGGGATTTTGATGGCGATTGCATTGAATCTATAGATTGCCTTTGGTAAGATTGCCATTTTTACTATGTTGATCCTTCCTATCCAGGAGCATGGGAGATCTTTCTGGTATCTCCCTCAATTTCTTTCTTCAAAGACATAAAGTTCTTGTCAAATAGGTCTTTCACGTCCTTTGTTAGTGTTACCCCAAGATATTTTATGTGATTTGTGGCTATTGTGAAAGGTGATGTTTCTCTGATTTCCCTCTCAGCTTCTTTATCCTTTGTGTATAGGAGGGCTACTGATTTTTTTGAGTTGATCTTGTATCCTGCCACATCACTGAAGGTATTTATCAGCTATACGAGTTCTCTGGTAGAGTTTTTGGGGTCACTTATATACACTATCATGTCATCTGCAAATAACAAAAGCTTAACTTCTTCCTTTCCAATTTGAATACCCTTGATCCCCTTATGTTGTCTTATTGCTGTTGATAGAACTTCAAGAACTATGTTGAAGAGATATGGAGAGAGTGAACAGCCTTGTCTTGTTCCTGATTTTAGTGGAATCGCTTTTGAGTTTCTCTCCATTTAATTTGATATTAGCTGTTGGCTTGCTGTATATTGCTTTTATTATCTTTAGATATGATTCTTGTATCCCTAATCTCTCCAAGACCTTTATCATAAAGGGGTATTGAATTTTTTTCAAATGCTTTTTCTGCATCCAATGAAATGATCATATGATTTTTTTCTTTCAGTTTATTTATTTGATGGATTACATTGATTGATTTCCGTATGTTGAACCAGCCCTGAATCTCTGGGATGAAGCCTACTTGGTCATGATGAATGATTTTTTTGATGTGTTCTTGGATTCGGTTTGCCAGAATTTTATTGAGAATTTTTGCATCGATGTTCATGAGTGAGATTGGTCTATAATTCTCTTTCTTAGTTGAGTCTTTGTACGGTTTTGGTATCAGGGTAACTGTAGCTTCATAAAAAGAGTTTGGCAGTGAGCCTTCTGTTTCTATTATGTGGAACACTTTGAGGAGTATAGGTATTATCTCTTCTTGAAAGTTCTGGTAGAATTCAGCATTAAAACAAAAATAGAAGTTTTTGATGGCAGCGTCTATCTCCTCACGGCTTATAGGTCTATTTAAATTGCTCACCTGGTCTTGATTTAATTTTGGTAGGTGGTATCTATCTAAAAAATTGTTCATTTCTTTTACATTTTCCAGTTTTGTGGAGTACAGATTTTTGTAGTAGGACCTGATGATTCTCTGAATTTCCTCTGTGACCGTTGTTATATCCCCCTTTTCACTTCTGATTTTGTTAATTTTATGTTCTCTCTCTGCCTTTTTATTAGTTTGGAAAAGGGTTTGTCAATCTTGTTGATTTTCTCAAAGAACCAGCTCTTTGATTCATTGATTCTTTGCATGGTTTTCTGTGTTTCTATTTTGTTGATTTCAGTCCTCAACTTGATTATTTCCTGTCTTCTCCTTTTGGGTAAGTCTCCTTTTTTTTTTTTCCTAGAGCTTTCAGGCATGCTGTTAGGTCATTGATGTTAGCTTTCTCCATTTTCCTTATGTGGGCACGTAGTGCTATTAACTTTCCTCTTAACACTGCTTTCATAGTGTCCCATAGGTTTGGATATGTTGTGCCTTCATTTTCATTGAATTCAAGGAAGGTTTTAATTTCTTTCTTTATTTCTTCCTTCACCCAAGAGTGGTTCAGTAGTTGACTGTTCAGGTTCCTTGAGTTTGTAGGCTTTCTGGGTGTAGTATTGTTGTTGAATTCTAACTTTACTCCATGGTGATCTGATAAGACACAGTGGATTACTCCAATTTTTTGGTATCTGTGGGAGTTTGCTTTGTTACTGAGAACGTGATCAATTTTAGAGAAGGTTCCATGAGATGCTTTTTTGTTTGGGTGGAATGTTCTATAGATGTCTGTTAAGTCTATTTGATTCATTACATCTGTTAGTTCTCTTATTTCTCTGTTAGGCTTCTGTCTGTTTGACCTGTCCATTGTCGAGAGAGGAGTGTTGAAATCTCCTACTATTAGTGTGTGGGGTTTGATGTGCAATTCAAGTTTCAGTGATGTTTCTTTTACATATGTGTGTGCTCTTGAATTAAGGGTATAGATATTCAGGATTAAGACTTCATCTTGGTGAATTGTTCCTGTTATGAGTATATAATGTCCTTCTCCATCTCTTCTGATTGATTTTAGTTTGAAATCAATTTTGTTAGATATTAGGATAGACACCTGCTTGTTTCATAGGCCCATTTGACTGGAAAGCCTTTTCCCAACCCTTTACTCTGAGGTAGTGTTTGTCTCTCAGGTTGATGTGTGTTTCTTGTAAACAGCAGAGTGCTGGATCCTGTTTACGTATCAATTCTCTTAGCCTGTGTCTTTTTATAGGTGAATTGAGACCATTGATATTAAGCGATATTAATGACCAGTGGTTGTTAGCTCCATTTATCTTTCGGTAGTAGTGTTTGTGTGTTTCTCTTCTTTGGGTTTTGCTGGTGGGGGGTTATCAGATGCCTGTGTTATTGTGGGTGTACTTAGCTTCCTTGGATTGTGGCTTTCCTTCTAGTACTTTCTGTAAGGGTGGGTTTGTGGATACGTATTGTTTGAATTTGTTTTTGTCATTGAATATCTTGTTTTCTCCATCAGTGGTGAATGAAAGCTTTGCTGGGTACAGTAGTCTGGGCTTGCATCTACAGCACATCTACCTTCTGGCTTTCATGGTTTCCATTGAGAAGTTGGGTGTAATTCTGATAGGTTTTCTTTTATATGTTACTTGACCTTTTTCTTTTGCAGCTTTTAATATTCTTTCTTTGTTCTGTATGTTTTGTGTTTTGATTATTATATGGTGAGGGGATTTGTTTTTTGATCCAGCCTATTTGGTGTCCTGTAAGCTTCTTGTACCTTCATAGGTATATCCTTATTTAGGTTGGGAAAGTTTTCTTCTATAATTTTGTTGAATATATTTTCTGTGCCTTTGAGCTGGAATTCTTCTCCTTCTTCTACCCCTATTATTCTCAGGTTTGGTCTTTTCATGGTGTCCCAGATTTCTTGAATGTTTTGTGTTAAGAATTTGTTGGATTTAGTGTTTTCTTTGACCAAAGAGTCTTATTTCCTCAATATAATCTTCAGCGCCTGAGATTCTTTCTTCTATCTCTTGTATTCTGTTGGTTATACTTGTCTCTGTAGTTCCTGTTCGTTTACCCAGATTTTCCAATTCCAGAGTTCCCTTGGTTTGTGTTTTCTTTATTGCCTCTATTTCAGTCTTAAAGTCTTGAAATGTTTCCTTCACCTGTTTGTTTGCTTTTTTTTTCTTGGTTTTCTTTGAGGGATTTATTCATTTTTTCCAGCTTTTTGTTAGTCTTCTCCTCCATTTCTCTAAGGGAGTTTTTCACTTCCTCTTAAAAGGACTCTATCATTTTCATCAAATAACATTTAAAGTCGTTTTTTTCTATATCTTCTGGGTTAGGATGATCATGTCTTCCTGTTGTGTGTCCGTTGGGTTCTGCTGGTACCATGTTGCTTTTTAGGATGATGGAGGAGTTCTTGCATTGGCGCCTTCCCATCTCTTCCTTCAACTCTTATGTCTCTTGTGTCCACCAAGTATTGGTCTCCAAGGAGCTTGCAGGGAAGGACGCTTTGGGGGTTGGGTAGATGGCTGTCTAGCAGATCAGCTCCCTGCTGGCTGCTAGGACTGTGGAAGGCACCTGGGGGAGGGAGGACCCCCCTGGCCTTTCTCCCATGTGGAGGTTTTAGGGAGTTGGGGGTTCGGGGTCCCAGGGCCACTGTTGTCTCATCTCTTATGTCCAGCAAGTATTGGTCTCCATGGAGCTCACAGGGAACGACGTGTTGGGGGCGGGGTAAATGACTGTCTATCAGCTTACATTCTAGTGAAGGAAAAAATAATAAAATGGAAAATAACACAAGAAAAATGCAGTAGTATAAATATCTAGCCACCTGTTTCTCTCTCTCTTTCTTTCTCTCTCTTTGTCTGTCTCTCTTTCTTTCAATTCTACATCTATGTATGCCTGCACACCAGAAGAGGGCACCAGATCTCATTATAGATGGCTGTGAGCCACCATGTAGTTGCTGGGAATTGAATTCATGTCTTAACCTCTAAGCCATCTCTCCAGCCTCCCCCTCCCCTACCCCTTTTAAAGATAGAATGGGCAAGGAAGGTCTGTTTACTAAAAAGAAGAGGTCTTGATAAAGTGAGACAGAAGACTTCAGTAGAACAAAGGAAGAGTGTTCCAGGCAGAGCAAATACCATTTGCAGGTTTGACTACTTGGCCTATTTGGAAAATAGTATGACCAGTGTGCTGAGGATAATGAGGAACCAAACTAGTCTTGTTGGCCATGGTGTCAAGTGTGGATTTATGAAGTATGGTTGAAGGATGATGCTAGAGGATTTGAATAGATACTTGGCATGACTTATATTTTAAAAGGATTCCTTTGGTTACTATATAAAAATAACTGATAGGGGTCAGAAATGGAAACAGGTGAATAGCTGATTGGTTAGTTTAGAAGTAAACCAATCAGTAAAATGATTTAGAAGCCATAATGACTATATTTTTGGATATGAGACTATGATTTTCTGATAGATGAGTTGTAAGTAAGGTATTGTGGGAAAATAGAGAACAATGAGAGATACCAGGTTTGGGACAAAGAAAAAATCTTTATTTTATTCATATCGGACACAGGGTTAATATCTGGAACATACAAAGAACTCAAAAAACAAAACAAAACAATAATAACAACAAAAAACAAACACACACATACACAAAACACACACGTTGGAGAAAGGAATTAAATAGTTCTCAAAAGAAGAAACACAAATGCCAGATAAGCAGTTTTAATATATTTGACATATTTAGTCATAAGAGAAATGCAAATTAAAACTACTATAAAATTTCATCTTACCCACTCAGATTGCCCGAGGTCAAAACAAGTGACCCCGAATGCTGGCATGGATATGGGGCATAGGTAATACCTATTCACTGCTGTCAGAATGCAAACTGCTACAGCTCCTATCGGTATGGATTTCATAGACCATCCCATGATCCAGTGATACCATTTGGGCATATAGCCAGAGGACTCCATATTCTGCTATAGATACTCGCTCATTCATGCTCATTGTGTCTCTAGTCACAGGAGTCAGGAGATGGAAAAGCCTAGATGGCTAAGAACCAGTGTAGAGATGATATAACCCAGAATCATCCTTAAGACTTAGTTTTCACAAAGTCATTATTGAGCTGAGCTATTAAAATAATGCCATTTTGAGAATATTACTAGATATTTACATATAAATCAGGGTGTCTTGCCCTTAGATAGTGATTGCTATTGTCTTTGCCTGTATCACAGTACAGCTCTGACATTATCTGGTCCTTCCTCTAAACTTTTAGTTCTTTAATATGAACTTTAAATAAATTTTCTAATAAATTAAATCTTATGTATTCTGGACTAATGTCCTTTTTTCTACATTAAACTCATTTTAATGAATCTCAAAATTCTGTGGTAGATTTTTGGTCAAGTTGTTTCCATTAGAAAGTGTCTTGAAGCTGGGTGGTGATGGCTCATGCCTTTAATCCCAGCACTCGGGAGGCAGAAGCAGGAGGGTTTCTGTGAGTTCAAGGCCAGCCTGGTCTACAAGAGCTAGTGCCAGGACAGGCTCCAAAGCTACTGAGAAACCCTGCCTCAAAAAAAACAAAATCAATAAATAAATGAAAAAGAGTCTTGAAAACTAATAATTCAAAATTGCTGAGAAACCCTGTCTCAAAAAAAAACCTAAATAAATAAATAAATAAATGAAAAAGAGTCTTGAAAACTATTATTTTGAAACTGCCACATACTGTAATTGGAGGTTTCTCATCCTGCCTGGTCCCACAGCTGCTTTTAAAATAACCACCAGAGGCTTAATATTAAAAACTGCTTTACCTATTAGCTCAGGCTTCTTACTGGCTAGCTACATATAAATTAACCCATTTCTAATAATCTGTATATCACCATGTGCCCCGAGGCTTACTGGTAAAACTCTGACATCTTACTCAGCTCTGGTGACTGCTGGTGTTTTTGCGGACTCTGCTTTCTCTCTCCCTTCAGTTTGGCTTTCCCTCCTGCCATAGGCCAAAATAGCTTCTTTATTAATTAATGCTAATAAAACATATTCGCAGCATACAAAAGGGCTTCTGGCATAAGCACACAAAAAGATTTATCTCTTTTTTGTATTGTGCTACAGTTATATTTTAAAATGAAAGTTCAGTCAAGAAGTCATGCAGGAATTTTGGAAGACTATAGCCAAACTTTATGTTTTCTTTTTGCAGTTTTAGGAGTGTACCTCCTTTTGTAACTTTTTTCTTTTTTGGGGGGTGGTGGTGGCAGAGGAGAGCAATATTGGAGGTTAAAGCCAGAGCCTTACACATGCTAGATAAGTGCTGCCGTAAGTTCTATCTCTAGCCCTCTTGTTAAACTTCACTTGTTAATTCTGAGAATTGGTTTGTGTTGCCTAGGATGATCTAGAACCTACATACCAAGAGAATTTTGGCCCTAACCCTAGCTCTAACCCTAACCAGGATTTGGGTTGGGGTTGGGGCTAGGGAAACAGTCCTTGACCTCCAGCTTAGCTCTGGGGCACCATGAGAGGGAAACAGAAGAAACAATTGAAAGACCTCCAGGTACTTCTTCTCGAGGAAAGATTCAGGGAAGCAGAAAGCTGTCTGTAGGGCTAGGGCTGGAGTAGTGTTAGGGTTGGGGTTAGAATTAGGGTTGGCATTACAGTTAGGGTTGGAATAAGTGTTCTGGTTAGGGTTAGAGCTAGCATTGGAATTAGTGTTGGTGTTAGGGTTGGGATTAGAGTTAGGGTTGGCATTAGGTTAGGGTTAGTGTTGGTTCAGGTTAGTGTTAGGGTTTGGGTTAGGATTATAATTAGGTTTGCTCTTCGAGTTAGATTTAGCGTTAGGGTTTTGTTTATTTGGGTATTAGGTGTGTAGTTAGGGTCTGTATTGGGCTTAGATTTAGGGTTTGTGATACAGTTTGTGTTACGATTGGCATTAAAATTAGGCTTGTGGGTCTGAGTTTCAATTATCAGATGTGAATTTCTCCCTGTAGTTCAGGCCTTAAGTCCAATCAGAAAGTTTGTTCTGTCCATAACTATTTGTGTCACTATTTTAGTGTCTGGCATGTATTATTGCCTTACACTTCCACCACAAAGCATGCAGGATCTACTGCTGAGAAAGACTACCTTAGCAGCACCTTCCAGCACTATGAAAACAATTTTGCAGAGAAGTCACACTTCCAATTCTAGTCTTATGTCTCCAAGTCCTCAATCCAAACTATGTGATGTGTTCAGCATTAGCATCTTACCATCCAGTTCTGGAGTGAAACCAACAGCAATGGCAATGGTCTTTATTGGTGTTTAGGAGCCTCTGAGGCCTGTATGGCTACAGCTCTTCTGGAGATAACTCACCCTAGTATTAAGATTCCTAATTAATGCTGTTACGGTTTCTAGGGACTTTCACCCTGTATTCTCATACTCCACAGACCCTGTTTACCATGCAGGCATGCCGCTCCATAGCACCTACAAGAAGTATGATATCTCTTGCTCTACTGACCTCAACCTTAGTGACATATCTCTGTACCCTTCATACTGCCTATGTCACTACTCTACCCCTAAAAGGCACACCAACCACATGCCACCTGGGGACAGAAAACTTTGATAAAATAGCCCCTGCAATGCTCCACCCCCTGAGCTGTGTAGGTTCAGCTGCCTGTCTTACTCCCTTAGCAGGAACAATGGTGTTCTTCCCAAACTCAGCTCTGATTTGGTTATAGACTCCTGACTTTGTCAGTGTGTCAAGAGAATTTTCACCCTAAGTGGGACTAGGAAACTTCTACCCCTCACTGTTTTCTAAGATCCCAAGAACTAATCAAAGTTTGATTCTATCAAAGTTTGCCTTGGGGAACTAATTTAATATAAGGCTTACTTACAGAGCAGTGGGTGAAGGGCTCCAGGCAGGAGTGTAGATGACGCTAAAGCAGCCACACTAGAAGGTTACCCACAGCAAGGATGGTGACTCCCTCATGGCTGCGTAGATGGAGCCTATTTCCTTAGTCCTTTCCTGCCTATATGCTGTAGCCCTTCCCTAAAGCACCATGCAATTAGGACAGAATTCTATACAACTGATTTGGAGGATTGGCCGGATGTCCCATCCCTCATTCTGTGAGGGAGCATGACTAGTCAGCAGGTCCAGCCAGGATTATTATAAATATTATGTAAATATATATTTGTTTTATAGAAATGATGAAAACAGATTGTTCATGTTATTAAAAGCAAAACTTCAGTGTATCAAATTTTAAGAGACCTAAGAGATTTAAAATTTGAACAGCTTGATTTGCATAGATACTTGATTTTTTCCATATTCAGCAAGAGAGGTAGGTAGAAACAATAAGGGTTAAAAGGATGTGTGTTATTATTCCATGCTATATTCTTTTTCTCCACTTAGTACAAGGTACCCTGGTAAATATAATTGGTTTGCAAAACACATTTACAGGGCAGGGAGCTATTTTGCAGTCATTGTGAGTCAGGTTTGCTGCTTGCTGTTTTTTGTATAATGTCTCTCTGAGGTCGCAGTTGTGATCAGTTGAACTCTCCCCCTTTGTGAGAAAACTACCTGGGTTCTTCATGCAGTTCTCTCTGTTAACTGCCACAGTTCCTCAACAAAAGAGCTTCTTAGTAACTACTTGATGAATGAAAGAGACTTTTATTTTATTTACTTTTACATATGGATAGCATGACATTTGATATGTACTTCATGTTCAGTAAAAATGTGCTAAAACAAAAAAGTATTATTCGTGTACAATACTTGGAATTTTTAAAAATATATAAAATTGTATATATAACATATACATATCTATAGCAATTAGGATTTTAAATATTTCCAAAA